>CM048823.1:47890064-48490064 GCA_026586065.1 Dioscorea zingiberensis
TTTTATAGTTGTTATGGTGTAAAATAACTAAAGACATGTGGCATGATTGACACCGAGATGGAAGTCTTAATGTGATCAACAACAAGAGTATAAAAATTAAAAGAGGGGTTGGACCACATACAAAGAAAAGGTTCCTATCTCCATATTCTAATCTTCATTCTAAATTCTAAAGTATCTTCTCCGTAGTTCACCCCTGTCTCTTTCTCGAGCCTCGACTTAAGCATCGAGCTTCTCTCTCGAAAGCAAGAGAGTGCTGACTTTCATCCAAAGGGAGGGAAGTAAAAGGAAGAGGAATCAATGACCGCTAATGACCTCTCAATTGAAATCTCCTAAAGAATTTTTAGAATTTTTGCTCTAATCCCCTGCAAAGTAAGTGGATCCTTCCATTAATAGTTTGGCGCCATCTCAGAAGAATCACCATCTTCTTTACCAAGAAGCTTTGAAACTCTCAAGTTAGCTTTGAAGCTCTCAGAAGCGTAAGGTGCTCGCCAAGAACATGCTACGGTTCTAGAGGGAGAAGTTCAAGACTTGAAGTATCGGTGCCCATGTGGAAAAGATCAAGCTACCGAGTAGCAGCATATTCGAAGCTCCCACCAATTTCAAAAACACTACATAGTAGGGTCATATGAGGTGGGGAGGAGCTTAAGTGTCACCCAAAAACCCAACAATGGAGGAGAAATGGTTGCAAATCAATGAGAGAGAAGCCAAGAGCTCACATCTAGTGAAGATGATGATGAATAGTAAAAATCATATACCTAAATCAATATCAACATCTTGGTCCAACGATCAATACTAGATCAGTTGGGTCGGATCCAACAGCTAAAAAATCAGGGAAGTAAACAAATAAAAAGGAAAGAGAAGAAAAACATTAAATGGGAGCATGTGTGAATATTATAGATTCCCAAATCCCACAAACTCCACATAAAAAACAAAGTGGTTAGGGTTGTGCTTCTGTTTAAGGAGTAGAGTTTGGAGTTTTTCTACTCCACTCTCAATATGTGGTATTAAAAGTTTTAGAGAGTCATGTATGGCGTTTTTTTGGACAAAAAGAGCCAAGAATAGACTAATTAAACAACCAAAAAATCAAAACTAGCATCAGAGAGCTTGTACCCCTCAGCCTGGCATAAGCCAGGACTCCTCCTCCAAACTACCTGGGCCTGTTAGACCCTCTGTGGAACAGTGATAACTCTGGATTGCATCTTCCATGATTGGCCAAGGCATCAACAACAAAATTCAAGCTTCCTCTTGTATCTAAGGGTTATTAACTCAAGATACACCTAAAGCAAAATCAAATGCCTGGTTGCTTGCTTTCGTACCTAGGAGTATTTGGAAAGCCAGATGTGAGTTAGTATTTAAAAATAGGAGAATGATACCACAACAGATATTCCATTAAGCTCTGACTGTATCCTAAGGATATTTATGGAAAGTTAGAGGGCAAACCACAAACCAATATATATTGACGAACTTATATTTCCAACATGTACTCTGAGAGACAATGATTTCATTCATAAGTTGATACTGATAAAAAGATCATAGTAAAGTCACAAAGGGCCACCACAAGAAGCAAAGCCAACATCACAGGGCCTTTCGCAGCATCTTCCAGAGATATGTTTCCCAAGGTTCCAAGTTATATCTGTCTCTGCGAGAATCCTTGCAAGTGCATTTATAGCAACTTTTGAGATGAGACATATGAAGATAATATTGTTGGCCAGCCATTTTCATCCAACTTTTTTGCTTTGAAATCACTTAAAAATTTCTGGCTTAATTTCTCACTTATCTAACCAAATTCAAGATCAATCCATACAGACAACTCTTTCTAAGAAATCATCTGCATATTCATGTGCATCAACATCACAGATAGAATTCTTAGTCCATCTTATTAAAAAAGTAAAATATGATACATTGAAAAAGAGTTACATAAACATAGGAATGGAATAATTCAAACAAACCTATGGAAAGAAGGAAATGATAGCAAACATGCGATAAACCATTAAATTTGCAAACTTTGATTTCTTATGTCTTCGAAAAGAAGATAATTTCATTCATATGTTGATATTGATGTATGATCATAGTAAAGTCCTGAAGGGCTACCATCGTGAAGCAATGTCAACATCACAGGACCTTTTGCAGCTTCTTCAACACTTATGATCCCGGTATTCCAAGTCACATCGGCTTTTTACAAAGCCGGGATGTACACAATTAATGCAGAATGTGGGGTATTTCTTGGCAAGAATCTTCAGGAGTGCATTTAGAGCTATTTTGAGACTATATAAGGCGGATACTCTTTGTTGGCCAGCTTATTTTCCTCCAACTTCATTGCTTTAAAATCACTCAAGTAGCATTGCAACAATCCATCTAATTTCTCTTCAGTCAAGTTATCAACATCACTGAGTTCTTCTCTTTTGATGCTCTCTACTCAGGAATATTCTCGAGACATACGATAAATGCAAAGGAGGTCAAAGTTTTATTATTTTTGTCACCAACTATTTTGGCGCATGAGGATCATCATATAAAAAGAACCAAAGGAACAACAAGATAAGAAAAAATAACACATTAGAAAATTTTGAAAAATGATATGTCCTGTTTTGATAGTCGCTAGAACACAAAAACTAATGTAAGTTGAGATATAAAACAACAATTATTTTGGTGTATGGAATATTCTATCTAACTATTGGTCCTATTCTAAATTTCTTATTTTCAGGTGGTTTTGGCTATTTGCACGGTTTCTTCAAATGGTTTTGGGGTTAAAAGAATCTAGTGATAGTTATTTTCTCTATAATATCAGTATATCTACTCCCAATGTTTAGTGTTTCAAATTGTTGTATGAGTATTGACTACATGAACTATCTGTTGAAGACAATAATGTTTGTTACTAGATAGGACCTAGTCCTAATTCATTTTTCTTTCATTCATCGAATAAAATTCTACTTTTCTTTCTTTTTCTTTTCCTCAATTAGCTTTCCAATCAATAATAAATAAATGAGAGAAGAAAGAAAAATTACTGGCTTAAACTTAGTAACAAATCAGAAATTTTTCGCTACCTCAAGCTTTCCAGCTTCCAGATGAAACATCTACTATTCTCGGTGAATGTGATAATTGAAGGAAGTAAAGAGTAAATCTATTACTTTCTTTTTGGTCCCAGAATAGTTAATAATGTCCAAAACATTCTTCTGCCTTCTTATAATCCTCTACTCCTGTGCTTAATAACTTAAAGAAAACTCAAGCACCACTTTGCTGCAAGAATTTTAAGTAAATTAATCATCAAATTCTGGTGTGTCTTGTATTTTTCAGTAGGAACTTTGTGATAGGAAATCAAATCCAATTATCAGGGAAGGTGGTAAAAATGTAATTGATGTTTACCTCCATACTTTCTTTTGTCGATGAATCTAAATGCTGAAGGTCTACTATAATTCCAAGAATCGCAGCATTGTTAACCTACACAAATATAGGTAATAAAAAAGAAATACTTCTAAAGAGGGGAAACCAATAAACGCAGAATCTCATCTCATAAAAAAATAATTATAAAATAAAATAACATCCTCTATATTTGTTGTCCTATATTGTAGGGAAAGAGAACTAGGAAATGTTCTGCCGCAATACAAGCCATACACAAGAAAAACAGGATGTGCACCACATTATTAACCTACACAAATATTAGTAATAAAAAATCCTCTAAAATAGAAAAAAATAATTAAATAAATACAATATATTTATATTTGTTTTCCTATATTTTAGGGACAAAAGAAAGAGAACTAAGAAATGCTTTCAAGCTGCAGTACAAGTTTCATACATGACAAAAACAGGGATGAGCATACCTACATGTTCCAGTTAATGAAACTCCTATGTTTCTATGCAGCAATAGGTAGTATAAAGTACTCCTTCTTTTTCCCATTGAGACAAAAAGGTCTGGCACTTGCATATTGAAGAGGAAAAGGAAGCTGATCTATGTTCCACTTGAATTCAATCAAAAAGAAACACAATTCATATTTAAATTAATGATTTGATAACATATATTCTCATCTTTTTTCAGCTCCAGAATTTAAGCATTAAAACAATGAGAAATAGAAAGATGACTCTTTTACAAAAAGAAGTAAATTTTACAAAGACAGTTTCAGTTTGTCGGTCTTTACAGGAAAAATCAAACACATGCATCAAAAAGATAAGTTGCAAACACAAGCAGAGTCCAACAAGATGAAAAAGATACTAAAGATGGCAGGAATTCGCTTAATTCATAACTAGATTATCATTACAAGGGGAAAACCCTGATGATAAACACAATTTGAGATATACAAATAATAAATCTAAATTGCCTAACAAGCACATATATATTTCCTGTTTTACTTCAAAATAAAGGTATTCACCAACAGAGCAAAAAAAAAAAAAATGAATTAGGTTAATCAACATCTGACAATAATTTCAATTGCAATTCATATGGATGCCCTAAAAATAGCAACATATAGATAAATTACCAAGATATCAAGCTTTCCTGCAAACTGGGTTTTGATTTAGAAATCAGCTACAGTGAAGCTTGGTGCTGTAGAAGTGTCAGCCACATCCAATTGGTGAAAAACCACATCAGAGAGCCCAGACTCCTTTTGAGCTTCCTCAACAGCCTCAGTGCCCCCTTCTTCACATCCCTGGCAGTTAACACCAGCCCACATGACTTTACCCATTGCTTGCAAGCTGCTTCACAATCTCCAGTCCAATCCCTTTGTTTGCCCCAGTGCTACCACAGCAACTCCTGTATTAGATTTGGAACATCAGGGAATCAAAGAAAACAGGATTCACAGGCTTTAAACCTTCTCCTTGGATCATCAAAAACAGTTGAGAAATCTCAATACCTTCTTGAGTTTTGTCTGCAGATTGTTTCCTCCATATCTGTTTCTGGTGAGTGGCGGAGGTTTGAGGTTTCTGGATAGAGTACAGTGTTTTTTATTCTTGTACATGAAACTTTCAAGTGTCTCTATACAATTTAAGAATGAACACAGTTGCACAGAACACCCACAAACTCATACACGCGCTGTGCCCTCACTTTCATAGAGGAGGATTCGAACACAGGAGCTCCCGGTTAAACACTTCTTAGGCAAGAAACCCCATACCACTCGACCTCTTGTGTCGTTTATTTTATATATTTATATATATCTTAATAAAATATTTTCTATTTATTCTTAACTCACTGAGTTTTTTGTAATTAAATAATGTTTCTTAAATTCTTCATCATTATTCAAATAAAAGCCATGTCACCAACTGGACCTCTCAAATTTATATTTTACCCCTAAAACATTTATTGATAAATAAATGGATAGAATGAAGAGAAATAGAAAAAAAAAAGTTTGGAAGGAAGACATCACAGAAGGTTTACAAAACCAAAGAAAGAAAGCAGAAAGCCAATAATTCTGTTTAATTTTTATTCACCCAATATGTATAATTTTATTTCCAAATATATGTGTTTCGCATTTACGTGTTATGTAAAATATAGTGATATTTTGTTGACCCCATAAACTCGTCAATATTTGTGTATGTACCCTACATCACTCATTCACATGAATTAGTTTTAAGAAATAGATAATTCTTAGGTCTAATATCTAATTTAGTTCTGCCTATTATACATCGAACAACTGACTCCCTTTTAGTTCCTCCTCCATTATAAATTAAGCTTTTTCGTCATTATACTTTTCTGGGCCAATTTGGAGTAAATCGCCTAATCCCCTCTCATATATGGCCCTTTTTTCTGGGTCCCCTTATACTTACATATGCTTTTTCTAAGTCTTTTTATGTCCCCGTGACATATATGCCTCTTGCAATCAGCACTGGTGACTTTTAAGCAATAATAGTAAGTAGAGGGACTAAAAAGGCATATTTCTTAATAATGTAGAGACTCAAAATAATCGCCGGCCCGCTCGGGTGATAATGTAGTAGGACTAAATGAAGATTATACTCATAATTTATATAATTCGGGAGAGAAAATTGATTGGATGGAAGAAAAATGAGAATTTTTCATGTATACAAAAAATATCTACTTTGTATGTGTATACTCTTGACAAAATTAGATCCTATGTGTCATGCACTCAAAAACAAAAACACCAAAAATCCTTTTTATGTATATCACTACTATCTCTCGGCCCAAAGGTTGCTTTGATCGTAATAATATAATATAGGAAAAAATTAGTTATATATACCCCTCAAAAAGTTCGGTTTATTGGACGTAAATTAATTATAAGATTCTTAACCATGGTTACACAGGGGTTGGAAAATTTCTAAAAATACCTCCTCTTTATATATATTTTAACTATTGGTCTTAATACCCAATTTAGGCCCTCTCTCTCATGCACAATCAACCGAATCGATCCTTTTAGTCCCTCTAAAACATATGGAATAAAAATTTAAACTTAAATATTAAATATAATCATATAGAAAAAATATCATTAGTAAATAAATAAAATTCATATTACACCATTAAGTTGTTGAAGGTCATAAGATTCAACCTTCCACCATGTCTATTTTTCTCTCATTTCCTGTTGAAGGACATGCGTAGAGAGAGGTAGCAATCGGCCTGCTTTAACCAAAGTGCCTAGTCCTGAACCGCCTGAGCAGTAAAATCGCCGTGTTGGGCTTTTACTTTCTACGTCAAGCTAGCTTGATAAAACCCAACACTGCCAATTCTACGTTTACCCTTTTGGTCAGAAGGGTTGACCCGTTGATTCAACCCGCCGTGTTGGGTTTTTTTTTTAATTTTTTTTCAATTTTTTTTTTTAATTTTTAACTTATGTATACATATTTGAGTTTTTTTTTTCATTGAAAAGAGATTTTTGCATATTCTTTGATTACCAATAATGAAGGTTTTATATGATTACTGGTAATGAACAAGAAGTCCTCAAAACTTTAGGAAATGAACAAAAGATCCTCGTTAAATTTGCATACATGCCCCAAAAAAAGATCCTCTTCCTCCTCTCTTTTCACACTACCGAGCATTGTGAAGTGCTATGGCTATACTAAAATAATTCCTCACATCATTACATAATGATTTGACCGTTAGAAGTACAAAGCCCTCTAATGCATTCGTAATATAAAACTAATAGAAATTCAATAGATGAACTCACCTAAAAATACCCCCATCTCCCAATGAAGTCATTTTCAAAACACCTTTGTGATTTTTTTCCGATAGCCCAAATCCACCGCTACACCACCTCCTCGCCAGAGTCCTCTCTTCCGGATAACCCCCGCCACTCATGCTTAAGCACAATCCACAAATGAAGTAGAAGAAGAAACATCGACATTGATAAAAGTTCAAAGGTCCTAAAACACAAATGAAAATAAATAAAAGCGCTAGTAATCAATCACACAAAAAAGATGAAAATTTCAACAACACAACTAAAAATTTAAAAAAAACACAAAAGGAAGGGGGTCCAAGATAAGTGCCAGAATAACATTTCTTCAATCTGCAATCTTCTACCTAGAGGGAGATAATCAAGGGCTTGGTGAAATCCATTTCAAGTCTAGATCGACGACGGTGAGATATCTTGGAAGATTTTGAAACCTTCTCGACACATTTTCGCCTTCCTCGGGACGCAGACGTTGGAATTTCTGACTTTTGAACTTGAGATCGGCGATTCAAGGCCAAGGCCATGTTCTTAATCAGCGCGTGTAGTTCTCCACCGCATGATGAATATCCAGCGAAAGAGAACCGACCGCTCGCTTATACGCCGCTACGTAATGTAATATCTTATCATAGTCTATCCTCGTGAAATCGCATCGCCGAAGTTTGGACAGAATCACGCCCAGCTTTGGCGCCATTATCAACGCATACCAATCTAAACACGGAAGAAGCCCTCGGCTGGCTATATCTTTACTCGCCGCTTCCTCGCTATCATGGCGTCAACTTGCCATAGCGTTTCCATACAAATGAGTTCCATCAACAAAAACAATGGCCGCAACCTCTTTGAAACCATCAATACGTGCAATCAAGAAGAAAATGCACGCCTAAAACCGCCAATATCATCGCTTCCTTTAAGTTTCCATGTTCTCGCTAATATAGTATGCTCGCTAAATTTTTAACTTACCGCTTAATTTAAGGATTATTCGCTTAATATCAGCTATCGCTTAATATTCTTCGATTTATTCAATGTCGAGTTCCCGCTTACTGCATAACATTTGATTGTCTACGCTTTTCCGAGCTTGTCCCTCAGAGGAAGACAGCATAAAAAATCGAACGCCCTAGTCCAAATTTCGGGCCCACACAGACTTGCCGCTCTTCCACGCACTATTCCGACAAGGAGACCAATGGATAAGGATATTGAAACCTCGCCAGAAGGCATTTGAGACGCACAAGAGATGTTGCCACCAGTGGGCCGCGATCATGTCTCAGCTTTAACAAATTAAGGAACAAAAGGTGTCGTTGAACCACAGCTCACCGCGACGAAAAGGAGTCTGGCCGAGCATCATCCTCCCACCTGGGAAGCTTAAAGAGAATCGCCATGTGCCCTCACCGAATACGCTGAGTGACCCTATCTCAATTTGCGTGGGACGCTCTCCCCGAAGACAAGCCGCATAAGTTTTATGTTTAATATATTTAGTTTCCTTATAATATTATGATTTTCCGCTTAATATTACACGCTTCCATTTAATATTTGGAGTTACCACTTAATATACGACTTTTCCACTTAAACTTTTGGTTTTCGCTTAATATGCATGTTTAACACCCGTGACCATCGGGGATGATGGAAGAACTAGCGTCATTCACCACCCGGACCTTCTAAACAACACAATCGATAAGAGAAGAAGAAAAATATTCCATTCATAAACTAAACTTATTTCTAAACAACACACTGCAAATTTAAAAGAAGAAATAAAAAAGAAGAGAGAAAGGATGATGTAAACAAATAAAGTAAAAAAGAGAAGGGGGTCCAAAAACCAAAGAATAACAACATCTATTAAATCAATATCTTCACTAGATTTAACTAGCGGAGATACATAAGGGCATTCTTGAACTCCAAAGAAGTCAAGTCTAGCTCTGACGCATGACGAGAGATATCTTGGAAGATTTTGTAACCTTCCTTGATACCTTTTCGCCTTCTCGTACTCAAGTCTTGGAATTCTTTCTATTCCTGAACTCGAGACAACATGAGGCGATCTCGCAAGCAGGTTCTCATCCAAATCTTCAGAGCTCATAGAAAACTTTTTCAAGAAAATGAAAATGAACTCATCATGAAAGCAAATATGGATGTTTCTTACTAGCCTTGGGCAGAACTCAATTAGAAAGATATGGTCATGTGAGCTCCGCCACACCAGCCCTGAGAGCAAATGGACAAGAGAAGAAAACTTCGCAACCTCGGATGAAAACAAAAAGGAATAAAAGTCGAGGAAGAAGAAGAACAAAGAAAAGTTGGCAAAAAGTACAAAAGTAAGTGAAAAAGCTACCAAAAAGTAAGGAAGTGATGGGTTGAGTGCAAGTTTCAAAATCATAATATGACTTACGTGGGAAAACACCAAACAAACATAAGGGCATAGTTGGTATTATGGGAAAAAGTAGATGATGGAGTCAGTCTTGACTCTTAAGGACTGAAAAGTCACTAAACCAAAAGAGGAGGGATTGTCTGGCCATAAGTTATGTCAGAGGGACTGTCTGGGAAGTTTGCAAACTTTCCAGGGGCCTAAAAATAATTTTCCCATATGATAATTTCCTTATTTTAAATAACGTGTCATTTATATATATATATATATATTATGATTTTATAACTTTTTTAGTTTGAATAATTAGTGTAGGATAATGAATTTGATATATTGAGTTTTTTTCTTTCTTCATGAAAGATTTTTGCATTCTTAGATTATCAATAATGAAAGTTTTTTTTTATGGTTATTTCCTTATTTTTATGTAGCTTGCCATTTATATGCTCCATTTTATAATTTTTTGTGTTTTTTAATATTTGAATAATTAATGTAAGCTAGCAAATTTTATAGATTGAATTTTTTTTCCTTTCATGAGATATTTTTGCATTCTCTGATTGTCAATAATGAAGACTTTTTATAGTTATTGACTTATTTTTAAGTACCTTGTCATTTATATGCTCTTTTGTGATTTTATATTTTTGTTATTTTCTTAATGTTTGAATAATTAGTGTAGAATAATGAATTTTATATATTGATTTTTTTCCTTTAGGAGAGATTTTTCTATTTTCTAATTTTCAATAATGGAGGTTTTTTTTATGGTTATTTCCTTATTTTTAAGTAGCTTGCCATTTATATGGTCTTTTTTTTTTATTTTATAATTTTTCTGGTTTTCTTAATATTTGAATAACTAGTGTAGGATTATGAATTTTATAATTTTTGATTTTTTTTTAAATTTTCTCATTCTAATTTTATATCAAAATATCATAGTTTTTTTAAAAAAAAATTCAGTTTTTGCTATTTTTTAATATATATTCTATATATTTAAAAATAATTTAAAAAATTTAAAACCTGGGTTGGGCCCGTACCCCAAATTGCTGGTTCTCGAAGGTGGTCCGTTTGCCTACGGGTCACCCAAAGGTGACTTCCGTGACCTCGGCCAGTCCAAGTGCCAAGCTACTTTTTATTACCCTCGTGCCCCTCCGCCAAGCATTTATTAACCCTCAAGACGCGGCTCCACCTCTAGACATGCGCACAATTTCATGTTCCCTCCATGCCTCTTTCCACTTCGTCCACATTGATCCGGGAACATATGTGGCTCGGTTAGGCTTCAACTTTAATTTACAAATCATATCTCAATATCGTGGTCGATGTCTGCCAACTACAGCGCCTTTGACTGTGTGGTCAAGCGATGGATCCCAAAAGTATTTCTCGCATCATAAGTAAATAAATGGTATATGATATAAACCAACTTCACACATAAGACAATCATAATTTGGTAATAGCACTTTGGACTTACCTTGAACTCCTCGAAATAAAACTCTTTGGTCTCATTGGAGACCAACACCCACCTAGCTCCCTCTTCATCAAATCTCTCCTGAAATATAGATTGAATTCGGCGAGAACATTCGGTTGATGGAGCCAAACTTTAAAAAAAAAAAAGTGATAACAACTTAAGTATACAAAACCAAACTAGGAAAAATAATAATCACCAACAAAGAAATTAAAATATTTTTGTAGACTCACATCCCGCAATCCACTATAATCCACCTACGATTTGTGCCTAGAGGGTCAGCATGTACTGGATGTTCTTCCCCATTAACACTTGTTTGTACTGGAGAATCACTATGCTGGGATAATCCAATAATCAACGCATCCTCAGGTGATAAAGAATGAACATTTGTTGAAGCAATTGATTGAACTTGGTCCAAGCGCATCACCTATGGTTGTTGTTGTTCTGGTGGTGTAATAGTAGGAAGGCGTGGTGATGCACTCGAAGTGGGTGGTAGTAGACCATGTCTTGCACCACGTCCCCGTGCTCCAACAGAACGACCAACTTCACCCCTAATGTCTCGTCCTCGTACCATATCAACTAAAATGAAATTAAAAATAAATGTTATAATTTTAATGAAACTTATTATGCAATAACACACAAAAAAAAACAATAGGAAGACAAACACACTTACTAAATTGTTGATGAGGTTGATAAATATATGCAAAAATGATATACTATGATATAAGAAACTAGAGATATAAAAGGTAATAATAGAGTGACTAAATTGGGTAGTAGACCTTAACTATTTTAAATTAGTATAATACCCAATTTGGTTCCTATATTATACCGATTTGTGACTTTAAGTCCCTCTATTATAATTTGAGATTTTTGATCACTATACTTTCACGATTGAGAAATGTCAGTCCCTCCCACAAGCATTTTTGGTCCCTATACATATATTTTTCATGCCTTTTTGGTCCCTGTACATATACCTTTAGGCTTTGCTTCTTTGGAGGTATTTGGAGGTTTCATAAAGTAAGGGTTTTGGAGGGTTAACATGAACTAGGGGTGGGAAAACCACCGTAAAACCCGAAAAATCAACCGAACCCCAGGCACGAAAAATTTCAATGGGTCCGCTTTTAAAATGATGTCACCGGTCCGGGCCCAAAACCCGACCCGGCCCATGGGATTCGGTCCCAAATCCAGGCTCTATTTTTCAAAGCCTGGTCTGGACCGGTTAAACCCGAAATTTAAAAAAAAAACATAAAAAAATTAAAACCCAATTCCAAATCGGCAAATCCAATCTCTTCTATGATTCTCTGGACTCTCAAAACACTGAAAGGTTGAAGGCAGACGCGTTGACACGGGGCGATGGGAAAGCGTGGAGATTCTCATTTCTCAGATTCAACCTAGAGAGAAGAGAAGAACAGGTATTTCTCAAAGCCAATCCCTTCTTTGATTCTCATTTCTCATAGCACTCTCAGTTTTGATTCAATAAATCCTTTTATGTGTTAAATAGCATGCTTCTTCTCTATTTCTGTCGTTCTATGGTCTCTCTCTCTCTCTCTCTCTCTCTCTCTCTCTCTCTTAATTTATAATTTTTCAAATTTGTGTCCCAACAGTAATTCAGGATCATAGGGATAAATTGTTTCTTGAAGCTCTAAGGCGAAATTATGGGAATCTTTCTAATGAGGGTAAGCTTTTTCTTTATTTTTTTTATTTCTTTGGATAATTACAAGATTTATTTGTTTTACATTCTATAAAGAATGTAATTCTCTGAACCTCTTGAAATCTTTTACTGTGGTTAATTTTTCAGTATTGAAAGCATGTATTGCGTCTCAATCTCACTTGCATGTGTTGCTTATAAATTCATGTTTCTGAGTTGGTTGGCAATGGTTGGTATGTGTTGTTGCATGCAGGTGATAAAGAGTGTGTAAAAACCCGACCCGACCCGATTTCACTGGACCATCGAACGGTCCCAAAAGTCTAAAGCTCGGTCCCTAGAGGGCATTTTTCGGTCCCAGTAAAAACCCGGCCCGACCCGACCCGATTCGATTCCACCCCTAACATGAACCCTTGTTTGGATCTGGGAGGGGTTAAGAAGGGTAAATTATTTGGAGGTGTTTGGAGGTAAAATACAGGGTTTAAAACCCTCATTTTACTCCACTTTTCAACCCTCCAAATTGGAGGGTCTCCAAGGTTATATTTTTAAAGATTACAAAATTGCCCTTGCTTTAGAAAAGAAAAACCTACATCTTCTTCCACTATCTCTTCTTCCAATCTTGCATCTGGCGGCCGACACCTTCTGTCCTCAACAACGATCACACCCTCTCGCCCACGCCACGCGATCCAAAATGGATCACCGAGAGATTGTCCGGACCTAATTCCATTGTTGAAGCTTGTCCTCCCTCCATGCAAGGTAAGCCCTAGTGATCTTTATTTGATACCTGGTAATCAGTGAAACCCATTGCAGATCTAGGAGTGTGTGTGTGTGTGTGAGGGCATGGGAATCCAACTATCTGCTGGTTGATTTATGAATTTGTATATATATCTATATAAATAGATAGATATAGAGTGGGATAATGAGTGGGTGAATGTGATGTGTCCTTGCTGCTTGGATTTTCAAATAGTTTGGTAGCGTTACGTTATGGAGAACAATATACATTGGAGTGCATGCATTGCACTGAACTTTTTAAGGGAAAAACAGTCTAAGAGCACTCAATAGCTGGTTTGAATTGAATGAAAGCTTCTTTAATTATCAAAAAAAGAATTAAAGCTTCAAGAAAGCTTGAGAAAGAATAGTCAGCCATTCCTTCCTTGGTTAGGGCCCCCTTCTCTTTTGTAGATGAAAGTCAATCAACACTGTGAGATGATAACACTGCAATGTGAGGAGTGTGGAGATTATCAACTAACTACAAGAGTCAATGTGATCGACTATGTGAGAGAGTGGAAGCCTACCTCAAGCAATTGAGTTGGAGGAGAATTATCCCACTTTTCTCTGATTCACTGTTCAACTGGTTCCCTACAGTTATTAAACATGACAAAGTTAATGAGTTTTGACTTTTGAGAGATTACTTTACTGATGTGCCAATTTTTTTTTATTTCATTCAATTGTATGTCATCCTTTTACTCTATAGAAGATCTAGTGGATGTTAAAGTATTTATATGTGTAACACCCCGACCCGATCCCGGGACCTCGGGCACGTACACAGACCAGCTGTACCTAAGTGGAGGTGAGCCCCTCTCAAATACAAGGCCTAGATAAGTATAGCAGATAACACATAAAATTCAGATATAACTCAAAAGTCATAATCAGAGTTTAACAACAGAAATAAAAATCAAATCCAGGGTTCAGGGACCCTAAACAGCAAGGCCCTACATGGGTGCTAACAAAATACTCTCACTCATGAGAAAAGAAAGCTGAGATCCTCCGACCTCGTCAATGATCCCCTTCCCTCGTCTCTCGCACATCTCTGAGACTCCTACTACTCAGAACCTGAAAGAGAACAAGGAAACAAGTGCATGAGCTTTCGAATGGAAAGCTCAGTAAGTACCATGCAACAATCTCAAAGGTACAATAAAACATGATCAAATATCATCAAAGAAAACTAGGAGTCTACCACAAACATCAAGGTATAACTCCTAACCAAGTCAGCCCTCTGGCTCAAAGGAAAGATCACAAACTGATCAAGCTATCCCCCGGACAGTTACAAGCACAACAATCCGCTGTGCGCGACCTCCCTGTCACATCTCGGTAGCGCCACCCCTTGTACATGTTGACATGGCCAGCGTATCAATCCCGCTGACAAGCAGGACATCCAGAGTATCCTCCCCCTGGCATGGAATGCCGGAACGTCAGGGTGTCCCATCCCCGAACGTTCTCTCAAACCGGAGCCTCCACGCTCTACTGTGCCGGGCAGAAAAACCATCTCAGCTAACACATAACTCTCGGCCAACACACAAGACCATGTGCCCATGATCAAGTGTCAGCCCACGGGTGGGTATGGCCAAATCACATATCAAAGACAGGTAAAGCTACACCCTACCTCTAACATAACAACCATGCACATACCAGGAACAGAAACAATAGCAAGCATGTATGTGCACAAATCCAATATCAGAGCATATTAAGGAAAACATGCTAAATAGATAGCATACATCAAGTCAAGAAACCCAATGATGGGTGGTAACTAGGCATGAGTAACTTACAAAGAAACATGCAACAACAAAGTCAAGAAAACTCATAACTGGGTGGGAGCTAGGCAAAGGAACTTACAAAGAAACATGCAACAACAAAGTCAAGAAAACCCATAACTGGGTGGGTGCTAGGCAAAGGCACTTACCTGAAGTCACGTAGCCGGGAATCCCAAGGTACTAACTCCCTGTGCATCTACGTCAACCTGATAGTAGATATTATATCAGTAAAGACATCATCGTATACCTCTAGTTATGTATGCATGATGTCCTAATTGGGCCCAACCCAGCTTAATGGGCCTCCCTTGGATTTTCCTAAGTCAAATTATTACTCCTGATTGTTTGTTCATGAAGGCCCATGAGGCCTGGTGGTTAAGGCCCACCTCTCTCTCTAAGAGGTCCCGGGTTCCAATCCCCTTTTCCTCAACCCCTTTTATTTCCTTTTTATGCTTTGTTAGCTTGATTAGATCAAATCAATTACAACTCAACTCAAATTATTCAATTGAGCCCAAACCCAATTCTGGCTAAGCCCAATTCCATCTATTAAGAGCTGACCAAGCCCAATCTTGATTAACCCAACCATATTTACAAGTGACTAGACCTAGCCACTACCAATTCAATTGAACCCAACCAATGATTAGTAGCTATCATCTTTAATTAGTTAACCACTTAATTTAAACTCAACCTTTTAATTAACTTCTTAATTAACTTTTAATTCATCTGATTAATCCAGTCCAACCAAACCCAATCTTTTAATTTGTAATTGATCAGAGGAACTGCTCCCTTCTTCTTTTGAAGTCACATACCCGTTCTCAACAATGTCCCATAAGCCTTGGGCCATCAGGAATGTAGTAATTTTAAGACTCCATTAATCATAGTTGTTCCCATCAAAAATGGGAATTGGAATACCTAAAGAAGTAGAAGTGGACATGGTTTTTGGAGGAAAGTGAATATTGGAAGGTTAGGACAAATGCCCTCTACCAACCAAACCGGGCTCTAATACCATTGTTAGAATTGGGACACAAGGATTTGAGAGTCTAGTGTTAGGCTTGGGAGTATAGATGACTAGAGAAAAGTGTAGTAGTAGTTTGAAGAAGAACTTTGTATTACACTTTGAAGCTTTTAGAATTGTTACAAAAGAGTTACTTCCCATCCCTTTATATATGGACCTTTAGAAACTTCTAGACTATATTCTAGGACATTCCATATTCTAGTACATTCTATACTCTAGGACATTCTATATTTACATTATAAAGAATATTCCAAGGCATATTCAAGCTCCTCCAAGCTTCTACTTTAATGAAGAAGATTTTAGTTGATGTTGGACTTCCTTGAAGATTCTAGAAAATGGATCACTTTCTAACAATGGAGATCAACCAGGTGTGCTTGAGGCCCTACTATTGCTTGTCAAGAGGGCAGTGATCATATAGCCTTAGGTTTTCATGATTAGTTAATACAAATGCCTAGTAGCTCTAACAGGATGTCCTCATTGGCACAAATGGTTGAACACCTATTCTCACATCTAATGGATCAACTGCAGTTGCTAATTATGGATAAGGGCTGAGAAGTTGTTAGGTCCTTAGTATACATTCCCCTCCCTCATACGGATGTCCGCTTTTTAAATTAGCCAATCAAGTCCCTGGAGGGACTAAATATTCTAAATCGTGAAAGTGTAGGGACCAAAAAAGCTCAACTTATAATAGAGGAACCTAAAGTTTCAAAATGTTATAATAGAGGGACTAAATTGGTATTAGACTTATTAACTATTAAATATTTTTTAATTAATATGTCACACCCCGACCCGGATCCCGGGACCTCGGGCATGTCAACAGACCGGCCGTACTCAAGCAGAGACAAGCTCAACTCAAATACAAGGCCTAAGTATGGAAGCAGCAGACAATAATCCATACAATAAAATAAACTCAAGTTCAAAGGAACATAGAGTCATAAGGGTCCATAGGCCCCATACAAAGTCTGGTCCCTAGACGGGTCCTACACAAAGTAAACAGCTCTCAAAATAAAAGATAAGGGAGACACCCAGACCTCGGATCTCCTAGTGACCTCTCCTCAGCTCCACCCCTTAAACCTCGGAATCTGTAAAAGAGAGAAAGAGCAAAATGCATGAGCTTTCGAATGGAAAGCCAAGTAAGTACCCCTGCGGGATCACAAAGACATAAGATAACAATATATCAAATAATGAGGTCACAAACCCAAGAGGACACAATCCTAGGAGTCTACCAGAAACAATCCAAAGGTACGACCCCTGACAACAGAAGCCCTCAAGCTCTGTGATGAGTTTCAAAGAAACTCAAGGATCACTCCCGGCCAGTATGTCCAGCTACTTGCTGTAAGCACGACCTTCTGGTCGTTCGACCCTCCGGTCGCAAATCGGTAGAACTACCTCTTATACGTGTTATACAGCCGAGTGGTACCATGCCCAATGACGTAAGACCACTCAAAGAATGCGCCTCGGCAAGAAGCAAAAATGTCGTGGGGTCTGTCCCCCCGAGCATTCCCCATGGGAGCCCCCACGCCCAATCTGAGTCCGGCAAAGAGTGACCATTAAATACAAACAGGGATGCCAACATCCCGAAAACTACACACATGCTCAACAGGATTCTAAAATAAACAATGACGCATGTATGATATCAATGAAGCATAAGCAAATAAAGCATAAGCAAGTCCAAAGAAAACCCGAAACCGGGTGGGAAACTAGGCAAGTGTACTTACCTCTTGTTGGAACTAGAAGTCGTCCTAGTATCCTTTTGAATGCCTTACAACTCCCCGAGAGTATCTGGCATACATAGACCCTATTAGAGTCAAGATTTCAATAAATCCCTATGTCTCTAATTACACATGTTTGCCTATCGTTTCTGTTGGGCCTGGGCCCACTATCGAGCCCTAAAGACCATCTCTCGGGTTATTGGTCCTTATCCTCTGTTTCCATGTCCTTTAGTTGACTCTAGACCCAACTTGGTCAAACCCAGTCAACTCTATTTTATTTGTTGAGTCTAAAACCCTACTTGGTCATCTCTAGTCATTTGAATTAGGCCCATTTCTAAGCTCTTTAAACAATTTAGCTTATTTGTGCCCTTTTCTCTACCAATATAATTAATTAAACCCCTTTTAATTAATTATTATAACCGATTTTTGTTTTTATTTCCAATTAAATTCATCAATCGGATTTGATCATCCAAAGTTAACAAGAAAATCGATTAATCCACCTAGATATGATTTATTTAAATATCTTGGTACGAAAATATCGATTTTTCCACCAAATCGATTTAATTAAACCTCTTTCTCAATTTAACTAAATTATTAACTGGTCAATTGACTCCATCTACTATTAGGGCAAAAATAATTGTCACAATAAATTAATCCCTTTTTAATTTGTCTAACCAAATAATTAACTAGTTAATTTTCCAATTAACTACTAACTATGATTAACAAACTAATTAAATAAATTTTTGTCAATTATCTCACTATGGTTTGACAACTAAATAATTGTCACACTATAATGAGAAATAAAAACCATTTCTTTCCTTTTTAACTATAGTCCATTAACATATATATATATATATATATATAATTATATATATATATATATATATATTTTTTCTCTTCGTTTCTCTCTTCTCTCTCGCGCGCGCGACCGAGCGCTAACACCACCGGCCTTCATCGCCGGCAAGCAAGCTCAAAGCTCGCCTCGCGTTCTGGTCCCTCGCTTCTTGAGAGCATCACAACCTCGGCCGGCTCCTCCGAAGCGCCGCCGGCCTCCATCTTCTCGCTGGAAATTCTCTGAAGCTCTCGGCCGCGTGAACAGCACTCTCCGACGAGCCTCACCGTCGTTTAAGCAACGCATGCAAACGCTCTAAACAGCCTAAAAGGAAGTATAGATTACTTACCAGGTGCTTTCCGACGTTGGCGGTGCCGTGGATACCGGAAACAGCCTTGGTCTTCTTCTTCTCCGACGAGCTCAGCCGTGAGGATGGCTCCGCCTGTTTTCCCCCGTCGCTGCAACTTCCTCCTCGCCTGATGATTCTCTGAATGCCGTCGAGCTTAACGGGCGTGCGCTCCCTAGCTGGACACCCTCTCCTTCTCCGTTTACGACCTCACCGGAGTTGAGAGCTCACTGATTTGCAGTGCTGAGACAGGGAGGTGAAGCCCCCTTTTTATAGATTCCTCCATGGGCGTAACAGTGCAAGCGTTAAGTAGATACGCGCACGACCAGCGGTCGGTTTCCTTGCTCGTGAATCTTGGTAGGAAGAGGCGGAGCTCGCATGCAGGTGTTTCCGCCGGCCGGGGAGAAGCTAGAGCCGCCTTTGGGATCAAAGACTCGGCCGATGGAGGTCGTGGATCGCTTGATCACGTACCAACGGTTGGATTCTCGCTCATAATGCCTCGGATTGGCATCACTTTGATCATCGGACGAGATTCCCTCAAGATCAACAGCCGGATCATGGTCTTAAACCCCGAGATCGTAACTCATCCCTAGATGAGTGGTTCTCCACGTACCCGCACCGTGAGGTTACCCCTACCACACTAGTTCTCCTTGCCTTGTATCTGGTTTGCGATCAGATGGATTAAACCTGCGCTTGCCACGTGGCTCCACTGAGGCCGTAATAACGCCTCGTGATCTAACACGATCACGAGATCTTACGATCTCGACGTTGGTTGGTTTTTCTTCCTATAGGATTCTTCTCTGGAAAATTATCCAGAAGTCCTTTCTTCTATTTAGGTTACACTTAGGTCCATCCCTGTGAGAGGGAACTATTCTCCTTTAGTCCTAAGTACTTTTCAAAATTACCAAAAGGTCCTCCGGACTTTCTATTAACCCTAGTTAGGGTTTTTGCCTATTAATTCCCATTTTCTCCCATCATCTATTTCCTTAGGAAAATTTCTCTAATAATCCAATATAAAAGGAATTTAAGCTCATTTTATTTCCATAAAATCCTTGGATTTTACATAATGTTATAAAATAATTTTTTAAAATTTTAAACCACTAAATTACCTTCTCCAATCCCCCACTAAACTAAAACTTTTTGGTAAAACCTTAACTATTAAATATTTTTTGGGTTAAAAAGTAAAAAATCTATTTCATATAATATCATTTCAAGAAACAACCCTTTTAAATGATGATTCAAGGTTTGTTTATGTCACGCCCCGACCCGCATCCCGGGACCTCGGACACGCACAGACCGGCCGTACCCAAGTGGAGACGAGCCCCACTCGAATACAAGGCCTAAGTAATCATAAGCAGATAACATTTAATAAACCAAAAATCTCAATAATATACATAATTATCCTCTAGATAAACACAGCGGAAATGAAATAATTCATAAAGGGTACACAAGCCCTATACAAACCCAGGCCCTACACAGGTCCTAACTAATATGTCCTCACACACATAAACAAAAGAAGAGAGATCCTCTGACCTCAGCAAAATCCCACCCTGACTCTCGCACGTCACCTGAGCTCGAGTCACCTACTCCTCAGGACCTGAAATGAAAGAAGGGAAAAAGTGATGAGCTTTCGAAAGGAAAGCCCAGTAAGTACCCTGTAAGGATCTCAAAGCCACAAGATGAAACAAAATGTCAACAACCGAAGAATCATCAAACAAAGGGGCTACACCCCACACAAACAAATCCTAGGAGTCTACCACAAACATACTTAGCGGTATGACTCCCCCGGCTGCTTATAACCACAGGGGGCTCTAAAGAGATTTCCAAGAGCGACTCAACAATGATCCCCGAGCAAGAACCTGACCTGCCGCATTAATTAGCCTCCTCGATTAGTACCTTGGTAGCGCACCTCTCCACGTTTCGACACGGCCAGTGTATCAATCCTGGCGGCCAGCGGGACAACGAGAGATATCGTCCCTCCGGCGTAGCTGGTAGAACGCTAGGGTGTCAGGCCCTTGAACGTTCCCCAAGCGGAGCCCCCACGCTCCACCACAGGCAGGCGGAAGAACAAACTTCGGGCCAAGCGCACACCAACTCGGCCAAAGACACAAGTATGCAGTATTCTCAATGGTCTCATGCCGGACAACGAGAGGCTATGCTCGGTGAGCAGCCCGCTCCAATCGACACATACCTACCTAGCTGCACACAACCACCATGAGTGCCTACAGTCAAGTGTCAGCCCACGGGTGGGCAAGCCCAACAGAGCATTCCAAACAAACAGGTAGTAACAACACTACCACAAGCACATCAATCATATACATATGAGGAAAGAGAACAAACAAACATGTATGTGCATGCTTCCAAGAAAAACAGATACCACAAAGAAGATATGCTAACTAATAGCATTCATCAAGACAAGAAACCGAAACAATGGGTAGGAGCGAGGCAAGAGTAACTTACCTCTAAGCGCAATCCAACCGTGACGATCAGATGTCTGTCCCCAATGAAGCTCCACGCTATTAAATTTCGATATCGGTAAACACGGATCCATACTCAACACACGCATAAGTGTTTACAAGTAATATCATCTAGAATGCGTGTGTACCTAAATAGGCCCGCCCATTAACCAAACCCATTCATTTCTACATCACTACAGGACTTGGTCAAAACCCAACTTGAGTCTAACTTACTCAAATAAAATTAACTCAACCAACTCTACATAATCACATGCATGAGTATGACTCACTAATGGATCTCAGCTCAATCAAATGGGCCCAGCCCATTACCTAACACAAGATCATTTACAAACCTCCACATCATGGTTTAATTCAACCATTGTACCAGATCATCAACTAATATATATATATATATATATATATATATATATATATATATATACTCATATTTACAACCCACACCAACTGAGTAAAACTCTCAACCTGAGTAGCAACCCATCCACACATCCACAATGAACTAATGTCCACAGTTTCCTCCCCACAAACCTCAAGCACTCTCACATAGAATCAGAGATTTCTCATACTAAAACCTCCGTTAATCTCCCCTCTAAACCAAGTACAAAATCACTACTGTCAAACAAGTTAAACCAAAAAAAAGAACATGTTAACATCTACACAACTCCTTGAACAGCATTAAAGGTTATCCAAACCCTTACCAGACCATTCAAATCACCACATCTACAAGCTACACACACCCCGTATTCAACCAACCATTCTTATATGAAAGCCTCAAACAGATACAGAAAAACATCTCATACCTCTCTTCCCCTTACCTAACAATGAACAATTAAGTATTGACTCCTCTTATCCACATACCAAATTAATTATTCACAAAGGACACCCCAGCAAAAGAGCATACAAGTACACATAACCATGCATGCACTATCATCCAAACTTTCCAAACTAGTCATAATAGCCATACTACCCTTATTCCATCCATGTTCAAAGTCTCAGAGAATACCAACACCCAAACATCATCTCCTAAGAGTGAACATGATGATAACCTCTTAAACTTAAACAAGTCTCCCACACTAATCATCCTTATTAACAACACATACATACATCTCAACTATCCACAATTATCATCCCCTCCGGCCACCACAAAACTTGGTCAATCCAATGAAACTCATACATGCTTATTGACAATGAAAACCCATGAAAACAACCCCAGATGCAGGTACACATAATCTCATGATCATCATGCAAAACTAAACCACAACCAAAGGATATGAAGCTAATCACATATATGCTTACAGATCTAGCATATACTATCACTGCACAGGGGTTCAAAGGGACTTCTGCAATCACGCTAATCCTTCCCCGACGCTCCGCGCGACTTTGGAGACCACACAGAAGCTTTCTGCTACATGGGATCCCTTCAACCATATCTCTCTCTGTACGTGACTGCTCGGTTGCACACTATGAAAAAAATCGCTATCCTTCTTCCTCTCCAGGTCTCTCACGAAGGAGAGGAGCCCTCGCCGCCGCTTGGAAAGATCTCTGCTAGGGTTTACGGTTGGTTTCCTACTTATAGACTCACAAAAGAGATCTTCGGATGACATCACGATAGAGCTTATCCTCTAGTTTTAATCTCTCTTTTCTGTCAGGTCAAATGTAACTGACGAAAGAGATAGACCCCAGTCACTTTGATTTAAATTAAATCCAACCAACATGCATATGCATTCCTTAGCATATATTATTATTTTACGTGTTATTCCAACCACGTGCTTTTAATCTCTCACTCAACACCAGTACAATCCTGCAACCATTCTGCAGCCATTAATGTCTTGCATTGTTTATATTAGATAATGAACTATTGGTCCCTGGCACTGTTTGCTTTTTCTCTTGGGTCCTTGGGGGGCTGTGTAAGGGTGTAAAGTAAATAGTGTTTTGGGTGGGTTTGGTTAAAGGGAAAATACTACCAAATAGTACCAGGGACTAATAAATAATTACCTCTTATTTATATATATATATATATTATTTTTTTGGTTATTATCATTATTTTTTTACATCTTCTATCTCTTTTATAACAACCATCACAACCACCATTAGTGGCAGCATCAAAATCCGTGTATATTATTTTTCTTTAAATTTTGAATTTCAAACAATTCATATATATATATATATATATATATATATATATTATCTCCATCAACCACCATTTTTATTTTTTTTTAAATTTCAATTAAGTCTTATCTTGGGAGACTCTCCCTTATTTACCAAGCAAATAAAAAGAATTATTAAGTAGAAAATAAAAATAAATAACACCCTAACATCTCTGAATTTTACAGTTTATGTAGATTTTGATGGTTTGAATCCTATATAAATAAATATGATTTTAATGAAGCATTTTCATAGTTACCCACTTTTATAGTTGTTACGGGGTAAAAATAATTGAAGACATGTGGCATGATCGAGACCGCTGCGATGTTAGTCCAACTGCCAGATCACTGCCTGGTCAACAAAAGTATAAAAGGAAGTCATACGCCCACGAATAAAGCATTTTGATTCCATATTTTGATCCTCGTTATGAATTCTAGTATCTCTCCAGAGTTCACTCTATTTCTCTTCTTTCGAGTCCTGACTTAAGCATCGGAGACTCCCCCGAGCACGATTGCTCGGACCTTTTCTTTCCAATAGTTCTCTTTCTTGTGAGGTTTGATGGATGAAGGTTGATCTCTGGAGGTGACTTTCATCCAGTGGAGTGAAGGAAAAGGTAGAGGAATCAATGATCGTGACTGACCTCTCCATTGAAATCTCTTGAAGAATTTCTACATTTTCTGCTCTTATCCCCAGAAAAAGTGGATCCTTCCATCAATAGTTTGGCGTCATTTGAAAGAAATCAACATCTTCTTGATCAAGAATCTGTGGAACTCTCAACAATGGCTAGAGGCAAGCGGAGTTAGATCCATGATCTGATCATTACAACACCACAAGTCGCAACGACATCCAAGAAGTGTATGACGCTCGCAAGGATCTGCCTAGGGTTCTAGAGGGAAAAGTTCAAGACTCGAGATATTGAGATCATAAGGAAAAGATCAAAGCTCTCACTCAAGCTCTTCAGATTATGGAGTAGCAGACATCCAAGTTCTCATCTCAGAACGCCGACCGGGATCCGGGACCTCGCACGCCGTCGGCAGTCGGCCGTGTGCAGTGGAGACGTGCCCCTCTCGGATACAAGGCCTAAGTAATATGGCAGATAACATAAACAAATTCATAATAAATGAAAATAAAATCAGAGTCGCGAAATAATCAGGTCTGGGTACACATGCCCTATAATATCTGGACAACATGTCCTACAATGCCTCACTCACAATAAAAATAAAGGAAGAGGTCTTCAACCTCAAGCCAATACCCCCGCCTCGCAAGAATCCCTATAGATCACCCTCCTCCGCTCGAGGACACGAAAGGAGGGAAAAACAAAGGAGTGAGCTTTCGAAGGAAAGCTCAGTAAGTACCCTGCGAGGAACACAAAGAATGAGATATGAACAACATATCACAATACAATCAACAAACAGTGGGACCACCGTCCCATATCCTGGAATCCTAGGGGTCTACCACAAGGCAAAGACAACGGTGAAACCCCTATCCTATCTGTGTCCCTCTAAAAGATCATCCCTCAAGATTATCATCCCACGTAGCATTTACGGCATGATCCAGGTCGCCCAGCGGTAAGCGCCGCCTCTCTCTCATGTCGAGCATGGTGAGTGCTGCCCCACAAGTGGCGAGGACGACAATCGCATCCCTTCGGCGGAAGGCCGGGAACGCTGTGGTGTCCCGGCCCCTAACGCGCTCGCAGAAATCCGGAGCTCACCGCCCATCAATCCGAAGCGGAAGACAAACAAAGCTAGGGATGCCAACATCCCGAAAACAAACATACATGCACCAGAATCCAAGCAACTCATAAAAGACATGCATGTATCCAAAACATATCAAAATGATATCAAGAATCATAAACCAAAAACAAATCCAAGAAAACCCGAAGCCGGGTGGGAACGAGGCAAGTGTACTTACCTCTAGACGCAGTCCAACTAATCGCTCCGAATCTGTCCCGTCGAAGCACCCCGCTTCTCGACAATATCTGTATTCATAGATTCGCACTCAATAATCGCTCGAGTGTTCCTTTTCACTATTATTATTTATTTTACATAAATAATAACATCTAAATAGCAAAACCATAATAATGGGCCCCGGCCCATGAAATGAACCCAAATTCTTTTGAATCAAACTAAATCAGGCCCCCCACACTTTATTAACAATATTTGGGAAACCAATGAACTATTAAAATCATTTAGAATCACCTTTCTGGCCTTTATCCCAATTAAAATCCATGAAAACCTTAACACCAAATCAACAACAATCCACCAGTCCACCCCCCCTTGTTTCCCAACAAGAGGATTAAATCCAACCCAATATTGGGCCCACAACCGGCAGCCACTATTTTAATTAATCATGACTTAAGGCCCAGCTCACTCACATAACAAACTCCCCAAAAAAATAAAATAAAATAAAATAAAATCATGTTTTGGTCCTCGCAGATTCAACAGACTCTATTTAGAATTAAATCATTTAAATCCCCAATGAATTTTCCAATTAAAGATTTTTGCTAGATATAAAAATTTAATTCTATTATTTCCCTCTCTCCAATTAACCGAGTTTAGAAAAATTCTTCCCAACAACTAAGATTAAGAAAATTCTAAAATTTTCATAAAACCCTTGGGTTTTACATCATCACCGCCAAGAAACATTATAGTGGGCACATCTGAGGCGGGGATTGTGAGCTTAAGTGACCCAAAAACCTCAGCAATGGAGTAGAAATGGTTGCAAATCAATGAGAGAGAAGGCAACAACTCACACCTAGTGAAGATGATGATGAATAGTAAAAATCAGTTCATCAAGGAAAATTAGGGCATACTGGATGTGCTAGTGTTTTTATAAACAACTTGGTCCAACGATCAAAAATAGATTTGTTGGATCGGATCCAAAAAATAAGGGAAGTAAAGTATAAATAAAAAGAAAAGAGAAGAAAAAATAAATGGGCACGGGTTAACAGTGGCGAAGCCACATTGGGTCTAGGGGGGGCACGTGCCCCCCTGGATTTTTTTTTAAATATATATATATGTGTGTGTGTGTGTGTGGGCCTCACCTTTTTATAATATATAATATATTTATATAAAAAACAAAACAAATACACACTCATCATCACTCTCTCTCTCTCTCCCCTCCCCCCAATTCTCTTTCTATTGTCTTGATTTATGGTTTTATCCATATTATTCTCTAATTTTTTAATTTTATTTTTGCACTTATACTCTATTATCATAACCATTTAATCTTCCAAAATAGAGTTTTTTAAGGGCCAAATAGAATAAAAAGTAAATCATTCGTCTTGATATATGTTTAATTTTATTTTATTTAGTTAAAATTATACTTTAAATAGATATTTGATTTTGAGTTTATATTTTGATAATTATCAATAAAAATAATTATTTATGACATATAGATTTTAGAATTTTTTGTTAAATTTATTTACAATTAGTTATATAAGTTTTGGTTGTAAATAGATGCTTACTAAGTATTTGATAAAATATTTAGAATTAACTTACTAATCAAATATAAGTTGTATAAAAGTTGTATATCCCTTATTTTATCGATTATTGATATTATCATTAATTTTTTCTGGTTCTGCAACCACTATTGAAAGAATATTTTCTGTAATGCATTTTGTGAAGACCACGCTGCGTAATCATATTGGGGATCAATGGTTGAATGACAACTTAGTTATTTTCATTGAGAAATTTTTTTTTTATCATATTGATAAGAAGTTATTATGCGACGTTTTCATAACATGAAAACTAGCCGTGGAAACCTTTAACTTTTTTTTATTAAGTTTAATAGTTTGATAATATATTTTGTGTTGTTAATTTTAGGTCAAAACCTCTATTTAGTCCCTGTGGTTTGCTTCATTTGCCCCTTTGGTCCCTCTATTATTTTTTGTCCATAAAAGGTCCCTCTACTATATATTTGGTGAAAAAGTGGTCTCTCATCCTAACATTTTTGTTCGTAGAAGATCCCTCCCGGAGGATCACTTTTTCACTAAACATATAGTAAAAGGATCTCTTGCGAACAAAAAATAATAGAGGAACCAAAGGGGCAAATGAAGTAAACCACAGGGAATAATTAGGGGTTTTAACATTAATTTTATTGGAAATTTATATGGTGGCCCCCTTGAATTCATATCCTAGCTGCTCAGGTGTGAATATTATAGACCCCAAGCCACAACCATCTTAAAACAAAGTGATAAAGGTTATGCTTCTATTTAAGGAGTGGAGTTTGGAGTTTTTCACTCCACTTCCAATGTGGTACTAAATGTTTAGAGAGTCGTGTGGCTTTGGTTGCTTTGGGTGTATGAGGTGCCAGCCCTTAGGCCAAGTCACTTCATTCCAGCATAACTAAATTCAAGATATGCAAATTTGTGAGTATGTTGATATCAAACCCTGAATTCTTAATCAATCTCAGATAAGTAAAAGTTTGCACATTGGAAGAGTTATATTAACATAACAATAGATTAATAATTCATGCAAAGAAAAATGACAAGGAAATGCCGATGAGCAAAAATAAACCATTACGTCGGTGAACTTAGATTTCCTGCATGTACTCAGTTATCGATAAGTTGATACTGACGTAAGATCGTAGTAAAGCCCCGAAGGGCCACCATCAAGAAGCAAAGCCAACATCACAGGGCCTTTTGCAGCGTCGTCCACAGATATGTTTCCAAGATTCCGAGCTATATCTGTCTTTGCAAAACCAGGATATACACGGTTGATGCAAAACGTGAGGTATTTATTTGCGAGAATCCTTGCAAGTGCATTTTATAGCAACTTTTGAGATGACATGCAGATAATATTGTTGGCCAACCATTTTAATCCAACTTCTTTGCTTTGAAATCACTTCAATTTTCTGGCTTAATTTCACTTGTCTAACCAAATTCAAGATCAATCCATAAGACAACTTAACTCTCTAAGAAATCATCTGCATATTCATGTGCATCAACATCAAAGATAGAATTCTTAATCCAACTTCAATAAGTAAAATATTATACATTGAAAAAGAGTTTGTATATTAATGTAACAACAGAATAATTTAAACAAACCTATCGAAATAAGGAAATGATTGCGGACAAGTGTTTGTATAAACCATTACATTTGCAAACTTTGATTTCTTATATGTCTTCGTAAAGAGGATGACTTCACTCATATGTTGATATTGATGTAAGATCATAGTAAAGTCCTGAAGGGCCACCATCAGGAAGCAATGCCAACATGACCGGACCTTTTGCAGCTTCTTCAACACTTATGATCCCGGTATTCCAATTAATATCGGTTTTTACAAAGCCGGGATGTACACAATTAATGCAGAATGTGGGGTACTTCTTGGCAAGAATCCTTGTGAGTGCATTTAGAGCTGTTTTTGAGACTTTATATGCGGATGCTCTTGTGGGCCAGCTATTTTCTTCCAACTTCCTTGCTTTGAAATCACTTAAATAGTGTTGCAACAATTCATCTAATTTTTCTTCAGTCAAGTTATCAACATCACCAAATTCTCTTTTGATGCTCTCACTAGGAATATTCTGAGAGAGACGATAAATGAAAAGGAGGTCAAAGTTTTATTATTTTCTCAACAACTATTTTGGTGCATGAGGATCATCTCAAAGAACCAAAGGAACAACAAAATAAGAAAAAGAACACATTAGAAAAATTTGAAAAATGATGTCATTTTTGATAGTCGCAGAGCACAAAAAGCTAATGTAAGTTGAAATTTAAAACTATACTATTTTGGTGCAAGGACTATTCTATTCTAACTATTGGTCCTTTAGTTCTCAAGTTCTTAATTTTCAGGTGGTTTTCGCTGTTTGCAAGGTATCTTCAAATGGTTTTGGAGTAGAAGAATTCGGTGATAGTTATTTCTCTACAATATCATATATCTATCTGTCTATCTCAATGTTTAGTGTTTAGAATTGTTGTATGAGTAGTGACCACTTGAACAAATGTTAAAGAATAAATGACAAAAATATTCCATCATGTTCTTAACAATCTCATTTTCTTCATTCATCCACTAAAACTCTACATTTTTTCTTTTCTTTTATCTTCCTCCATCAGTTTCCCAATCAATGAAAACAAATGAGAGAAGAAAGACAATTAATACAAAACTTAGTAACACATCATAAATTTTTTGCTTACCTGAAGCTTTCCAGCACTAGATGAAACATTCACAATTCTTGGTGAATGTGATAATTGAAGAAGTGGTATGAGGAAATCTATTACTTTCTTGGTACCGTAATAGTTAATGTCCAAACATTCTTCTGCCTTCTTATAATCCTCTACTCCTGTGCTTAATAACTTAAAGAAAACCTGCCGCCCGGCTTGCTGCAAGATTTTTAATTAGTAAATTAATCCTCAGTTCTGATGTCTTGTATTTTCAGTAAGAACTTTGTGATTCCAAATCAAGTCCAATATCCGTGGCTAGAAAAAGTAATTGATGCTTACATCCATGGTTTCATTTGTGGATGAATCTAAATGCTGAAGGTCTACTACGATTCCACTGATAGCAGCATTGTTAACCTACAAAAATATAGGTAATAAAAAAGAAATACTTCTAAATAGGGAAAAGAAAAGTAAATGCAGAATGTCATCTCGTAAAACGAAATAATAATAAATAAAATAGCATTCTCTATATTTGTTGTCCTATATTGTAGGGAAAGAGAACTAGGAAATGTTTCAAGCTGCAATAGGTAGCATAAGGTACTTCTTTCTTCATTTTCCCATTGAGACAAAAGGTTCAGCACTTGCATATTGAAGAGGAAAAACAAAGCTGATCTATGTTCAACTGAATTCCAATGAGAAGAAACACCATCATATTTAAATTAATGATTTGATAACATATGCTCTCATCTTTTTCAGCTCCTGAACTTAATCATTAAAACAAGAAGAAATGTAAAACCAATAAAAAAGTTGATTCTTTTACAAAAAGAAAATTTTACAGAGACAGTTTCAGTTAGTCGGCCTCTACAAGAAAATCAAACACATGCATCAAGAGATAAGTTGCAAACACAAGGAGAGTCCAACAAGATGGAAAGATACGAAAGATGGCAGAAATTGTCTTAATACAAAACTAGACTATCATTACAAGGGGAAAAACCCTAATTCTACATACTTGAGATATACAAATAATAATCTAAAATTCCTAACATACACATATATTTCCTTTCTTACTAAAGAAGGTATACATCAGACAATAATTTTAATTGCAATTCATATGGATGCCCTAAAGTTGCAATATAGATAAATTACCAAGATATCAAGCTTCCCAAACTGGGTTTTGATGAAATCAGCCAAGGAAGCTATGCTAGAAGTGTCAGCCACATCCAATTGGTGAAAAACCACATCAGAGAACCCAGACTCCTTGAGTTTCTCAACAGCCTCAGTGCCCCTCTTCACATCCCTGGCAGTTAACAACACCATGACTCCATTGCTTGCAAGTTGCTTCACAATCTCCAGTCCAATCCCTTTGTTTGCCCCAGTCACTACAGCAATCCTTGAAAAAACAGGGAATAAAAGATTAAAAAAAAAAGATTTAAAGGCTTTGGTCATTTCACCAAAAAATCCAGACAAGAAAAATGATTAGAAATCTTGGTACCTCTTTGAGGTTGGTCTGCAGATTGCTTCCTCCATGTCTCTGACTCTTGTTTGGAAGATATATGTGCTTGTACTGAATTTGGTCTGTCTGTGACTTCTTTGGACACATTAGCAGTGGGGCAATACTTAACAGTGATCCATAGATTCCATCCAATCCTTTGATCTTAGGATACTTTAGTTATGTGGATAACTCGCCAACTTTCACGAGGAAAGTTGGCTAGCACATTCCCTCTCACAAAGAGATAATGAGAGTTTGAACCAACCTTGCCGTGTGATCATAATGGTTTGTCCACATTTATAAAATTAATTAATTAATTAATAAATTTATGTATCAATCCCTACCACATATCAACCAATCTTTTAAATTTAATTTAAAATAAATAAAAGTAGGATTAAGCCATTTTTGTCTATATAATTTGACACAATGTTAATTTTCATTCCTATAAAATGAAATTGTTTGTTTCGGTCCTTGTATATTGAATTTTTGTCCTTGTATATTTAGTTTCATCCCTATTGCTAACGTGACCGCCAACTAGCATAAGTTGAAATGAGGTTAATTTTATTCACTTTCATTACTTGTGTGGAAGTGTTGGCAGATATGTTGATACACATGGCATGATGATGTGGATTAATATGCCACATTGGCATAACCGTTTTAGATGAAATTTTCTACTGTGGGATGCTCACATGGTAAATTAGAAAAAGAAAATTATAAAGAACCCCAAAATTTATTATTTTAAAAATTAATTGGTGATCGTTAGATCTATAATGAGTGTCATGTCAGCTTGGCATGTGGCATATTGAAATTTTTTTTTGCAAAAAATCCCAAAATTTATGATTCTAAAAATAATGTAAAAGTTATGTTTTCTATTATCATGCTGGCGTGGCACATAGTATGCCAATGCCACATTAGTAGCCACAATAGCACCCCACAACAGAAATTTTATCCAAAAAGTTATACTGACATGACCTATCAGTCCATGTCAGCATGCCACATGTATCATCACATTTGCCAAAACCGCATAAGCAATGAAATTTTCATTGAATAAAAAAATTATTGTATTTTACGTAGTATGCCCATTAGCCGTCATGTCTGCAACAAGGATGAAAGTGAACAAAAATTCAATTTATAAAAACCATAATGAACAATTTCGTTGTACAGGGATGAAAATGAACATTGGGTTAAAATATAATATTAAAAAATTGTTTTAATCCTAAAAAATAGTTTTGACATGAAGGACCATGAACAAACTTTGATCAACCATGAACGAGTTTTGACTTGGAAAAACTGAAGTAGCAGCACCTTGGCAAACAAACAATGAGATTCATATTGAACATGGCACTTATAATGTTCTGAGATTTCTCCTTTGAGTTTTCTGAATATGAAGGCTGTCAATTACCACCCATGGCCTGAATGTGTTTTGATTAAAAAAAAAAAATTATGAAAACAATTGAGCAAATAGTCAAGCACATTATATATCCTCTGAGGTTTCTTGAGGAATTCTAGAAATTTAAATCAAGTGTAACTACACCAAGTTCCTGATCCTTCTTCACAATTACACTTACAAAAGTTTGTGCATATGCAGCATATGCCTCAAGTATAATCAGTCAGTAACAAAATTTTAAGAAGGATTCATCACATTTTGATCCAAAGCATACGAGTGATACATTTCTAGCAATTGATGCAATGAAGGGTTAATCCCGTTCAAAAATTAATAAGAACCTTGTTTTTTGATGGCCATTGGATTGATGCACTTTCTTAAGTACAAAACCGATATTCTAATAACTTTTGGAAAGAACGAAACGAAAGCGAACAAGTGATAAACCATTACATTTGCAAACTTCAATTTCTTCTATGCCTTTGAAAAGAGGATGATTTCATTCATATGACGATATTGATGTATGATCATAATAAAATCCTGAAGGGCCACCATCAGGAAGCAATGCCAACATCACCGGACCTTTTGCAGCTTCTTCAACACTTATGATCCCGGTATTCCAATTAATATCGGTTTTTACAAAGCCGGGATGTACACAATTAATGCAGAATTTGGGGTACTTCTTGGCAAGAATCCTTGTGAGTGCATTTAGAGCTGTTTTTGAGACTTTATATGCGGATCCACTTGTTGGCCAGCCATTTTCTTCCAACTTCTTTGCTTTGAAATCACTTAAATAGCGTTGCAACAATTCATCTATTTTCTCTTCAGTCAAGTTATCAATATCACCAAATTCTCTTTTGATGCTCTCACTAGGAATATTCTGAGAGATATGATAAATGCAAAAGGGGTCAAAGTTTAATTTTTTTTTTTTTCACCAACTATTTTGGTGCATGATGTGGATCACCATCTCAAACAACCAACCAAAAGAACAACAAAATAAAATAACTCAGGGGTTGACAAGTAGAATAAAATAAAACAGGGGGTTATGGGGTATGACTGAAAAATGAGAGCGTGATAAATAATTTCACTATTTTTCAAGGATGGCAAGTAAAAAACTCAAATATAAAACAAGGAAAGGAGCATGGACTATTCTATTCTAACTATTGGTCCTTTAGTTCTCATGTTCTTAATTTTCAGGTGGTTTTCACTGTTTGCAAGGTTTCTTCAAATGGTTATGGAGTAGAAGAATTGAGTGATAGTTATCTTCTCTACAATGTCATATATCTATCTCTATTTTTTTCTTTTTTTCTTTTTGTTCGAATTGTTGTATGAGTAGTGACTACTTGAACTAAATGTGAAAGAATAAACGATAATGATGTTCCATCAAGTTCTTAACAACCTAATTTTCTTCATTCATCCAATAAAACTCTACATTTTTTCTTTTCTTTTATCTTCCTCCATCAGTTTCCCAATCAATGAAAAGAAATGAGAGAAGAAAGGCAATTAATAGGACGTTTAATAACACATCAGAAATTTATTGCTTACCTGAAGCTTTCCAAGAATAGATGAAAGATTCACTATTCTCGGTGAATGTGATAATTGAAGAAGTGGTATGAGGGAATCTATTACTTTCTTGGCGCCATAATAAGTAATCTCCAAACATTCTTCTGCCTTCTTATAATTCTCTATTGCTGTGCTTACTATCTTAAATAAAACCGTCAACCCGCCTTGCTGCAAGATGTTTAAGTAAATTAATCCCCAGTTCTGATATCTTGTATTTTTCAGTAAGAACTTGGTGATTGGAAATCAAATCCAATAACCGTGGCTAGTAAAAGTAATTGATGCTTACCTTCATACTTTCTTTTGTGGATGAATCTAAATGTTGAAGGTCTACTATGAATCCATTGATCGCAGCATTGTTAACCTACACAAATATAGGTAATTAAAAAGAAATACTTCTAAATAGGGGGAAAAAGGAAATGCAGAATGTCATCTCATAAAAAAATAATAATAAAATAGAATAAAATTCTCTATATTTGTTGTCCTATATTGTAAAAAAGAGAACTAAGAAATGTTTCAAGCTGCAATATAAGCCATACACAACAAACAGGATGAGCACCACATGTTCCATTAATGAAACTCATGTTTCTGTGCAGCAATAGGTAAGCATAAAGTACTCCTTTTTTCATTTTCCCATTGAGTCAGAGGTTCAGCACTTGCATATTGAAGAGGAAAAACGAAGCTGATCTATGTTCCACTGAATTGATCCAATGAGAAGAAACATATTCTCTCATCTTTTTCAGCTCCAGAATTTAAACATTAAAACAAGAAGAAATGTAAAACCAATAAAAAAGTTAACTCTTTTACAAAAAGAAAATTTTACACAGACAGTTTCCGTTTGTCGGTCTTTACAAGAAAATCAAACACATACACCAAAAGATAAGTTGCAGACACAAGCAGAGTCCAACAACAAGATGAAAAGATACTAAAGATGGCAGGAATTGGCTCAAGACAAAACAAGACTATCATTACAAGGGGAAAACCCTATTTATACATACTTGAGATATACAAATAATAATCTAAAATGCCTAACAAACACATACATTTCCTGTTTACTAAAGAAGGTATTCACTATTCACCAACAGAACAAAATGATTTAGTTAATCAACATCATACAATAATTTCAATTTCAATTCATATGGATGCCCTAAAATAGCAACATAGATAAATTACCAAGATATCAAGCTTCCCAAACTGGGTTTTGATGAAATCAGCCAAGGAAGCTATGCTAGAAGTGTCAGCCACATCCAATTGGTGAAAAACCACATCAGAGAACCCAGACTCTTTGAGCTTCTCAACAGCCTCAGTGCCCCTCTTCACATCCCTGGCAGTTAACAACACCATGACTCCATTGCTTGCAAGCTGCTTCACAATCTCCAGTCCAATCCCTTTGTTTGCCCCAGTTACCACAGCAACCCTTCATTGAAACAACAGGGAATAAAAGAAAACAGGATTCACAGGTTTTAACCTTGTCTTTGGAACATCAAAACATCAAAAAAAGTTGAGAAATCTCAATACCTTTTTGAGTTTGGTCTGCAGATTGTTTCCTCCATATCTGTTTGTGGTGAGTGGTGAGATTTGAGGTTTCTGGATAGAGTGTAGTGTGTTTGATTCTTGTAAATGCAACTTGCAAGTGGTCTCCATGCAACTTGCAAGAGGGCTCCATACAATTTAAGATATAATTAATATATTATATATATATATATATATAATATATATATATATATATATATATATATATTAATAAAATATTTCCTATTTGTTCATAACTCACTGAACTTTTTGTAATTAAATAAAATTTCTTAAAATCTTCATCATCTGACTTAAGCGTCAGTGGCTCCCTCGAGCACGCGTGCTCAGATCTTTTCTTTCCAACCGTTCTCTTCCTTGTGAGGTTTGATGGGTGAAGGCTGAACACTAGAAAAGACTTTCATCCAGTAGAGTGAAGGAAAAGGAAAAGGAATCAATTATTGTAACCGACCTCTCCATTAAAATCTCTTGAAAAATTTCCACATTTTCTACTCGGATCCCCAGAAAGAGGGGATTCTTCCATCAATAGTTTGGCACCGTTCTTCATCTTCTTGTTCAAGAAGCTGTGAAACTCTCAACAATTGATAGAGGCGACGACACCACAAGATGCAATGACATCCAAGAAGTGTAAGCTGCTCGCAAGGATTAGCCTATGGTTCTGGAAGGAGAAGTTTAAGACTTGTTTGGAAGATACATGTGCTTGAACTGAATTTGGTTTGTCTGTGACTTCTTTGGACATATTTGTAGTGGGGCAATACTTAACAGTGATCCATAGACTCCATCCAATCCCCAAAAGATCTTGGGATACTTTAGTTATGTGGATAAATCACCAACTTTCACAAGGAAAGTTGGCTAGCACATTCTCTCTCACAAGGAGAGGATGAGGGTTTGAACCAACCTTGTCACATGCTCCTTACGGTTTGTCTATATTTATCAAAAAAAAAAAAAAATTACGTATCAATCCCTACCACATATCAACCAATCTTTTAAATTTAATTTAAAATAAATAAAAATAGGATTAAAACCATTTTTATATATGTAATTTGACCCAATGTTAATTTTCATTCCTATAAAATAAAATTGTTTGTTATGGTCCTTGTATATTGAATTTTTTGTTTAGTTTCATCCTTGTTTCTAATGTGACGGTCAACTAGCATAGCTTGAAATGCGGCTACCTTTATTCAGTTTCATTACTTGTGTGGAAGTGTTGCAGATATGTTGATACCCATGGCATGATGACTTGGATTGATATGCCTCATTAGCATAACGGTTTTAGATACAATTTTCTATTGTGGCATGCTCACATGGTAAATTAGAAAAAGAAAATTATAAAGAATCCCAAAATTTATTATTTTAAAAATTAATTGGTGATCGTTAGATCTATAATGAGAGTCATGTCCGCATGGCATGTGGCATATTGAATTTTTATTTTTTTTGCAAAAAATTCCCAAAATTTATGATTCTAAAATAAATGTAAAAGTTATGTTTCCATGGCATATTAGTCCAAATCAACATGTCAAATGTGTCACCACGTTTTCTCCTATCATGCTGATGTGGCACATCAGTAGCCACGCCAGAACACCACAATACAAATTTTATCCAAAAAGGTTATACTGACATTACCTATCAGTCCACGTCAGCATGCCACATGTATCATCACGTTTGCCAACACCGCATAAACAATGAAATTGAATAAAAAAATTATTGTATTTTTACATAGTATGCCCATTAGCCACCATGTCTGCAACAGGGATGAAAGTGAACAAAAATTCAATTTATAAAGACCATAATGAACAATTTCATTGTACAAGGATGGAAATGAACATTGGGTTAAAATACAATAATCAAAAATTATTTTAATCCTAAAAAATAGTTTTGACATGAAGTACCATGAACAAACTTTGATCAACCATGAATGAGTTTTGACTTGAAGGCGGTCATAAGGCTCAAAACATGAAATATTTCTTTTTCAGATAATTTCTGGCTTAATTTCACTTGTCTAACCAAATTCATGATCAATCCATAAGACAACTTAACTCTCTAAGAAATCATCTGCATATTCATGTGCATCAACATCAAAGACATAATTCTTAGTCCATCTTATTAAATAAGTAAAATATCATACATTGAAAGAGAGTTACATAAACATAACAATAACAATAAAATAATTCAAACAAACCTATGGAAAGAAGGAAATGATCGCGAACAAGCGATGAACCATTAAATTTGCAAACTTTGATTTCTTACATGTCTTCGAAAAGAGGATGATTTCATTCATATGTTGATATTGATGTAAGATCATAGTAGAGTCCTGAAGGGCCACCATCAGAAAGCAATGCTAACATCACCGGACCTTTTGCGGCTTCTTCAACACTTATGATCCCGGTATTCCAATTAATATCGGTTTTTACATAGCCGGGATGTACACAATTAATGCAGAATTTGGGGTACTTCTTGGCAAGAATCCTTGTGAGTGCATTTAGAGCTGTTTTTGAGACTTTATATGCAGATGCACTTGTTGGCCAGCCATTTTCTTCCAACTTCTTTGCTTTGAAATCACTTAAATAGCGTTGCAACAATTCATCTAATTTTTCTTCAGTCAAGTTATCAACATCATCGAATTCTCTTTTGATGCTCTCACTAGAAATATTCTGTGAGAGACGATAAATGAAAAGGAGGTCAAAGTTTTATTATTTTGTAACCAACTATTTTGGTGCATGATGTGGATCACCATCTCAAAGAACCAACCAAAGGAATAACAAAATAAGAAAAAGAACACATTAGAAAAATTTAAAATGATATATCTGTTTTGATATGACAGAAGAACACACAGACTAATGTAAGTTAAAATATAAATAGTTAAATCATTTGTCACCGCCTCATTTTTCAATAATACGTCACCCCCTGTTTTATATTTGTTCTACTTGCTACCCCTTGGCCAAACTCCTGTATTTTAACCTAGGTCAGATATAAAACCTCATGTTACAATATATTTAAAATGACTATTTTAACATTTTTACATATTATATCCTTTCAATGCATTCTTTCTCACATTCTCAAGCGAGTAATTTAGCAACTCAAAAAGTATACTATGTGCTCAATTTTAGTTTTTGATATACTTTATATTTTTTAATTAAAATCTAATTATTTTTTTATTTTGAATCTTATAAATATTTTTTTTTAATTTTTTTAATGCATGTCACTTCAAATTAAATAAAAATAAATGTTAATCACATTTTTTTGTTTATTAATTAGACATAAATTTACTTCTAGCCCCTTAATAAAAATCATAATTTACTTATAACCATTTTCTGTAAATATCAACATAAAAGAAGAGGATATTTTTGTCTTTTACTTGATATTAAATGGTTTTTAAAAAAATATTGAAGGCTTTAGGTTAAGAGAACTGGGTTGACAAGTAGAATAAAATAAAACAAAGGATTATGAGGTATGATTGAAAAATGAGACGGTGAGAAATGATTTCACTATTTTTCAAGGATGGCAAGTAAAAAACTCAAATATAAAACAATATTAGGAAAGGAGCATGGACTATTCTATTCTAACTATTGGTCCTTTAGTTTTCATGTTCTTAATTTTCAGGTGGTTTTCACTGTTTGCAAGGTTTCTTTAAATGGTTATGGAGTAGAAGAATTCAGAGATAGTTATTTTCTCTACAATGTCATATATCTATCTCGATGTTTAGTGTTTCAAATTGTTGTATGAGTAGTGACTACTTGAACTATAAGTTAAAGAATAAACGATAATGATATTCCATCATGTTCTTAACAATCTCATTTTCTTCATTCATCCAATAAAACTCTACTCTCTTTTTTTTCCCCTCAATCAGTTTCCCAATCAATAAAAACAAACGAGAGAAGAAAGGCAATTAATAGGAAACTTAGTAACACATCAGAAATTTTTTGCTTACCTGAAGCTGTCCAAGAAGAGATGAAACATTCACTATTCTCGGTGAATGTGATAATTGAAGAAGTGGTATGAGGGAATCTATTACTTTCTTTGCGCCATAATAGTTAATGCCCAAACATTCTTCTGCATTCTTATAATCCTCTACTGCTGCGTTTACCATCTTATGGAAAGCCGGCCACCCGCCTTGCTGCAAGATTTTTAAGTAAATTAATCCATAGACTTCTGATGTATTGTATTTTTCAGTAAGAACTTGGTGACTGGAAATCAAATGCAATATCCGTGGCTAGTAAAAGTAATTGATGCTTACCTCCATACTTTCTTTTGTGGACGAATCTAAATGCTGAAGGTCTACTATGATTCCAATGATCGCAGCATTGTTAACCTACACAAATAATAGGTAATAAAAAAGAAATACTTCTAAATAGGGGATCGCATCTCATAAAAAAATAATTATAAAATAAAATAACATTCTCTATATTTGTTGTCCAATATTGTAGGGAAAAGGTAAAGAGAACTAAGAATTGTTTCAAGTTGTAATACAAGCCATACACAACAAAACAGGATGAGCACCACATGTTCCATTAATGAAACTCATGTTTCTATGCAGCAATAGGTAGCATAAGGTACTCCTTTCTTCATTTTTTTATTGAGACAAAGGTTAAGCACTTGCATATTGAAGAGGAAAAACGAAGCTGATCTATGTTCCACTGAATTCAATTAGAAGAAACACCATTATCTTTAAATTAATGATTTGATAACAGATTCTCTCATTTTTTCAGCTTCAGAATTTAAACATTAAAACAAGCAGCAATGTAAAACTAATAAAAAAAGTTAACTCTTTTACAAAAAGAAAATTTACACAGACGGATTCAGTTTGTCGGTCTTTACAAGAAAATCAGACACATGCATCAAAAGATACGTTGCAAACACAAGCAGAGTCCAACAAGATGAAAAGATACTAAAGATGCAGGAATTAGTTTAAAACAAAACTAAATTATCATTACAAGGGGAAAACCCCTAATTATACATACTTGAGATATACAGATAATAATCTAAAATGCCTAAGTTTTACTAAAGAAGGTATTCACCAACTGAACAAAATGAATTAGTTAATCAACATCTGACAATAATTTCAATTGCAATTCATATGGATGCCTAAAAATAGCAACATAGATAAATTACCAAGATATCAAGCTTCCCAAACTGGGTTTTGATGAAATCAGCCAAGGAAGCTATGCTAGAAGTGTCAGCCACATCCAATTGGTGAAAAACCACATCAGAGAACCCAGACTCTTTGAGCTTCTCAACAGCCTCAGTGCCCCTCTTCACATCCCTGGCAGTTAACAACACCATGACTCCATTGCTTGCAAGCTGCTTCACAATCTCCAGTCCAATCCCTTTGTTTGCCCCAGTTACCACAGCAAGCCTTCATTGAAACATCAGGGAATCAAAGAAAACTGGATTCACAGGCTTTTACCTTCTCCTTGGAACATCAAAACTTCATAAATAGTCTCAATACCTTTTTGAGTTTGGTCTGAAGATTGTTTCCTCCATATCTGTTTCTGGTGAATGGTGAGATTTAGGGTTTCTGGATAGAGTGTAGTCTGTTTGATTTTGTACATGCAACTTGCAAGTGGTCTCCATACAACTTGCTAATAAAATATTCCTATTTGTTCATAACTCACTGAATTTTTTGTAATTAAATAAAATTTCTTAAATCTTCATCACTATTCAAATAAAAACCATGTCACCAATTGGAGCTCTCAACCCATGGTAAACAATGTTAGTTCAAAGTAGAGATGAGAAATTTCTATTTTACCTCTAAAACAGATATTGATAAATAAATGGATAAATGTAGAGAAACAGAAGAAAATAAGCTCTTTGAAGTTAATCGGCCTTTCAAAGACCGATTAGCTCCACAGTCTCTAAGAGCTCTCTATGTGGAATCGAAAATACCCGCCGACATCGTGTCTGTGAAGAGACACTAGGCGAAGCACAAATATCATATTTTTTTTTTTAATTTTGCGGGTTCTTCCATTCCTAATAGAGGCAAGCCTCTATTATTAATTACCCCAGACAGAGTCTTGGGAACCTCCGATTAAGGGGCAAAAAGTACAAGTAGAGAGGCAATGAATAAAAATAATTTCATTTATTTGCATAACATAATTTTCATCACATATGGATATATCATCATATATATGCATACATGTCATTTATTTGTATATATCTGGCGCCGTCTTGTATGTTTCGCAATTTTGGAATTTATGTCGCTTTGGTTGCCTGAAGATAACGACTTTGTCGCCGCCTTTATGTTTTGACCGAATGCTCTGAGATGAATGTTTCATTACCACCTCAAGAGTTGTATCACTTTATCAACTGCTTTGAGATGCGTGTTTCATAAGCACATCGAGATTCGCTGCTTTATAATTTGGGATATTCTATCAGCCGCCTCAAGGTATGTAAGTGTTCTACTATTGCCTCGAGATATGTGTCACTTTGAGATTTGGATTTCATCAACTGCCTCGAGGTGAGTGTTCCAATCGCTACCTCAAATGCTGCACTGTTTGGGATTTGAATTTCATCATCCGTCTCAACCAACATGCTTGGAAAGGAGCCAAGACTTTAACTTCTTGTTTGCAAGATCAACTGACATCATATGTTTATATATATAAGTATATGTATATGGATATATGCTTATATATATAAAGAGAGAGGGGAGAGAGCTTCTAAGTTCTGACAATCCATTTTATTTGTTTTATTTTTATTATTTTATTTTACGGCTGCAGCTCTTCTACAATCCATTTCTTTTTTTTATTCAATATCTCTTCTCTTGTTTTTTTGAGTTTCCTCTCTTTCCCTTTCTTATATATATATATATATATATATATATATATATATATATAATTTCTTCTCCCTTTTATTTTTCTTTCACTTTCTGCACGTTTGTTTTCTCTTTTTTTTTTGAATTTTATTCCTTTTTTTTCCCTGCACAATTCCTCTCTTTTTAAATTCTCTGTCTCTTTTTTTGTTTTTTTTTATCTTGTTTCGCCACCCCTCTCTTTGTTTTATTTTTTCTCTCTCTTCTTTTTTTTATTTGTTTCTTTTTTTTTTAAATTCTTTTTCTCTGGCTACGGTGAGAGATGATTACCAGCACTACCACACATGGGGTGATGTTGTTCTTTGGAAGCAACGGGAGATGATAACTAGCACCACCACGCATGTGGTGGTGTTGTTCTTTAGCAAAGAACTGGGACGGGACAATAACCGCATCACCACGCATGGGGTGGTGCCGCTCTTCAGCAGAAAATAACGGCAGTATTAATCAAAGCACCACCACGCATGGGGTGGTGTCAGTTTTGGCAACAATCTACAGAGGATGACGCAGCCTCCACAAGGGAGCCGGACAATGACGTTGATGGAATATGGGAGAGGAGGGAGTCTTGATCTTCTGCTATCTTTTTTTCCTTTTTTTTTATTTTTTCTCTTCCTTTATTTATAGATCCTCACAATCTAGATGATGAGATTTAATTTAAATTTTAGTTACAACCTAGATGATAAGATTAAAATTTTAATTTTAATTTTAATCATCCAAAATCATAATCTAGGTATAGAATTTGAATTTGAATCTTGATCATCACAAGATATATGGTTGTCATAACTCTAGATGATAATAAGATTAAATTTTTAATTTTAATTTTAATCATCTAGATCATAATCTAGAGTAGATATAGAATTTGAATTTTGATCATCACAATGATAAGATTAAAATTTTTAATTTGAATTTTAAGATTATAATCCATACGTTATAATCTCATAATTGTGAGGATTTAAATTTTATTTTGATTTTATCTCATCTTTGAATTTTAGATGAGATCAAGATTTTGATTTTGATTTGATCTAAACTTTGAATTTTATAAGATGAGAATTTAAATTTTGATTTGATTTGATATTTAAATTATCGAGATCATAGGATTTGTATCCTTAACTCATCTCGGGATATGCATTCTATGAATTGCCTCTGGATTGGTATAAATGTCTTGGGATTTGTACTTTTCCATATTGCCTCGGGATTGATATTTGGGCAATCTTGATATTTGTAATCGCCTCGAGATATGTTCTAGGGCTAACTTGGAGTTTTAAATTTGCCTCGAGATATGTGTTCTCAGGGGCAATCTCGGGGTTTGAGGTTACTTCGAGATATGTATTCTCAGTGGCAATTTTGGGATATGACCAATTATATATTTTTATTTTGAAATATTTTAATTTCAAAATAAATATTTCATTTAAATATAGAGCCATGAAATATTTCATTTTGGCCCTTGAGACATTTATTTATTATTTTTTTTTATATAAACACTCTAAAGCTAATCGACGTTTCAAATGCCGATTAGCTCCAGACAGCATGAAAATGAACTCTCTGGAGCTAATCGGTCTTTAAAATACCAAGTAGCTCCACAAACATCGAAAAGGAGCTCGCTAAAGCTAATCGGCCTTTCAAATGCCGATCAGCTCCGTAGAGCAAAAAACGAGGTCTCTGAAGCTAATCGGCATTCGAAATGCCGATTAACTCCAGAGATGTCATTTTTTGTTCTTCCAAACTAATCTGCATTGAAAGGCCGATTAGCTTCAGAGAGCTCATTTTCGGGGTTTGGATCTATTAAAAAAAAAATAAAAAAATTTATATTTTTCACCCACTTTTATCCAATTACAAACATATCAAGTCCCTTACATATCTCTGTACATGTTCTCCATTAATCCACCACTCTCCATCTATTGGTGGCATTTCAATGACTCCTAGTCTACACTCATTGGTCCATCTAAAAATTCTCAAAGGATTGGAAATAAGTAATTAATTAAAAAAATTAATTTATTTTCAAGTGGAAACGTGTTTGAATGATTTTTTTTGGTAGTTTCATTGTTTATATTATTTTATAATTAAAAATTTTAAGTAAATTTCAAGATCCCATTATAATTTTTTGGTTTTTAAAATTATTGATAACTGTCTCAATTTCAATTAGTATTTAGTAATATAGATAAATAGATATTTTTAAAATTAAAAAATTTTAAATTATGAAAAATTCTAAAATCCCCTAACTTTTTTTTAGATTATTTTAAAATTAAAATTAGTCTCAGCTTAATAATATATATAGATTATTCATTCAATATGAACATGTGCAATATTCAATTATCTACTCAATTATCCATATTAGTCAGTATATATACTCAATTATTCATATCTAATAGATATTTAATTTAATATTCAAAATATATTTGTTGAAATTTGTTTCTTTTAGATTTTTAATTATTTTGATATGAATAATTAAGTAGATAATTGAATATGATTTTTATCCTTATGTTTTATATATTGATAATTCCGGTTTACACGTGATAAATTTATAAAATATTAAAAAAATATTAAATTATTTTAAAAAAAATATTATTAAAAAAATTATTTTATGACAAATCCAAGGAATCCGACTATTTTTGTCAAAAAGCACAATAATAGAGAGCAAGGACGAATACCACGTGAAGATGTAATTATTGTACTTGACTCAATAATTACATGTATCTCAGCAAAGAAGGAACTCCCTCTATAAAAGGGAGCCGTCTATAAGCAAAGAGGAAGGAAAATTTCTGCAGTGCCTGACTGGGAATTCAACGGCCTTTTCTTTACACCATCTTTCTCGGTTATTTCGGTTAGTATGTTTTTAAAATTTATGTAATAAATTGGTTCTTATATTTTTGATTTTGATTTTTAAAGAATGTTTTTAAATCCGGATTAGCCCGTCGGCCGAACCGGGCAGCAGTCCGGTCCGAGTTGATAAGTTTAAATATATATATGGCCACCTGATTCTATCACCTCCCATATATAGTTATATATAGATTTATATATATCTAATAATTTATATATACTATTTATATATATATATATATAGATTTATGGATATTATATATATATATATATATATATATATATATATAACTAATTATTAAATTATCTTATCATCAGAAAACAGTTATATATCTATATATATATAATTAAATAATTAGTTATATGTATATATATATTATATATAATATATAAATAAATCTATATATAATATAAATTATTAGATATATATAAATCTAATAATTTATATATAAATTATTCTATACGTGGGAGGTGATAAAATCAGCCAGCCGCACATACAGTCGCCCTGATTCTATCACCTCCCTATATATATATATATATATATATATATATATATATATATATAAGTCATGCAAGTGTGAGGCCGGCCTCACTTACGCCCCAGTCGTTATGTGATTTGCATGATCGGGCCGGGTCTCGGGCAACTTGGGCACGACCCACTAAAGTCGCCTCACATAAGCGAATCGGTAGTAAATCTGGGTCGACCTCACACTAACATTTCCCTATATATATATATAACATCATCCGGTCCGATCAAAATGGGTCATCCGATAAAATCGACTGACCTGTGACACAGTTGTGAGATTTGTTCACTTCCCGATATGGTTTTAAAAACATTACTTAAAGTTCAATATGTATGTTTGTATCTTATCCATACTTTTTTTTTGTCTTTTTTGGCTAGATGGCACTGATAATTAAGGAGGAGTTTAACATTTCCAAGGCTTCAAGGGACTTTTACATCAATTTAATGAGAGATGCCCGTCAGAAACTGGGAGTGAAGACCAGTTCATATCAGCTTCCCATACTTCCCCCTTCTCCTTCTTCTTACAGACAGATCCAATTCAAAGACATGTTGCTACGAGCCGACGACAAAAATATGATCAGGTTGAGACTGCGTTGGGACAACCTCTACTTGGTAGGCTTCCAAATTAATGCAGCTAAGGAAGAGAGCGAAGGCGGCAGATGGATGGAGTTCACTCCCGACTCAGGTGCCCCACAGCTAATTCCAGGATCCACTTACCTGGGCTTCACCGGCGGCTACGATGCCTTGCTATCTGCTAGCAATATTGCTTCTCTCGACAAAGTGGAAGTCGGAAAGGATTCACTCCTGGAAGCTGTAATTCGGCTTAATAATCCTAGCACGAGCTATGCTATTCGCGCCAAGTCATTGATCATAGTGCTTATTATGATCTGTGAATCTCTTAGATTTACTTACATCACTGATTTACTCGCTCCAACATTTGTAAATCGTCAGCCTATAAAACCCAACGCATCTAACGGTGGCCGATGAAAAATCAAGAAACTCTCTTTCAAGCTTGTTACTAGCTCGTGAACAAAGTCCCACTCATTATTTCCCATCAAATCCGCCACCGAAGGAAATGCAAATCCATAATTATTTGGATGCTGTCGCTGTGCTTGGTATCTTGAAGGAAGAGACCCCCGTCAGGCCAACTACTTTACCAACAACCATTGGCAATGATGAACAACAATACTACTATACTTGTGGTGAACCAATGGTGGAGGTGATTTCGGTGAAAATCGACAGTGTGTGTGACCTCTACGGAATGTGTATGACCAATGTGTATGACCAACCTTTAGAACAAGTCATTAAAGGCGAATGCGGTTCGGTGACAGTCAACTATGTCGTGTTAAGTGATGCGGTGAAGGCCAAATTGGAGGTTACACTCATAGCCGGAGACCATGGTGCAGAAACCACACATGTTTGCGGAGATCTTACAGCTCGCATTGGAAAATTTAAGGAAGGAAGTGTGATCTTCAAGAAGGCATCAAACGAGCCCATAGGTGTAACTTCTGGGCAACTCAGTCCTTTGTTAAAATCACAGAGTAAAGTACCATTGACTGAACTGGCCCATCATAGTTGAGGCTAATATTTCTTGACTGCAGAAGCGATGATGGGTTTCCTAAGTGCTTTCAGGTGGAGTTCCCCGCCTACTCTCTGTACATCCGAGAAATCCATCTCCTCGGCAAGTCGGGTGAGATTCGAAAGTGAAGGTCACTTGGGATAGAGAAACATAATTTTCAAGTTATCCACATGCTACTAGTTACTATGTTGCTAGTGTCCAATAAGTTCCATCATCCTAAAGCCCTGTTTGGATTGGATGACCATTACTAGTTTAATAATGTATGGCATTGGTATGGTATTTTAATTATTGTTTATATGTTTGGAAAGATGGTATGGTATTGTATGGTTAATAATTTGTTTGTGTGTTTATTTTGATGGTATGGTATGGTTGCAAAAATGATAAAATAACAAGCATACCCTCAAATACAAATTAATGTGGAATCATATTAAATTCAATGATTTAAGATCTAAAAATTAAATTCAATTAAAATATAAAAAAATTCTTATTAAAATCTTACAAAATATACACCAACTTGTTACTCTTTAATTTAAAATTGATAAAATTAAAATAAAATTAATGCACAAAAATTATATATTGGGAAATTTTCAGTAATTATGACTTTTGTTGGGTGGAGATTAGGACTATGTTCTTTAATTGATGGAGAAAAGAGGGGACTGGAGTAAACTTGGTATTTATAAAAATTATTATGGATATTTTCGGCAAAAAAAAAAAAATAGAACAATGGGAAACCACCAAATTCGTGTTTTCAAAAATCCATCAAAAATCAAAAAACCATAAAAAACTATATCATCTAAATGGAAGTGAAAACAAACAAGAAAGTAAGTCATACTATACATTATGAAACCACAAAAGGTCCTATGATGTTGGCTGTGCTTCTTGATGGTATTCTTCGGGGATTTACTATGATCTTACGTCAAAATCAACCTTATGAATGAAATCATAGTCTCTGGGAATTCATCTAAGATATCTAAGTTCACCAACGTAATGGTTTATCATTTGCTCATCGGCATTTCCTTGTCATTTCAGTTTACATGAATTATTCTATTGCTATGCTAATATAATTCTTTTTCAATTAACAAACTTTTACTTATCTAAGATGGATTAAGAATTCGGGGTTTGATAAAGACATACCCATAAATATGCAAATCTTGAAGAAAACATGAGAGATGAAGGTTTGTGTTTATTACCTCCATGAGAGAAGAAGGTTGAGGAAAACATCGTATCGTCATCGATTCCAACAAACAATTTATTGCTCGGTAGATTGCATCCTCTGATAAGCGATTCCAAGATACTATGACAATTCTCTTAAGATGAGGGCATCTGTTTGAACATGAGACTTAATATATCATATGACTAGAAAAAATTATTAGTTTTTTTTTTTATAAAGGCGACAAGCGCCTCTCAAAGAAATTCAAGGATGGGCAACAAGTGCAGAATTGGTTCAACACAACTGCGCCCATACCTTGCAAGAGGAGGGGCTCGATCCCGGGACCCGTCCACGAAGATCGAGGCCACCTATTAGCAAAGGGAACACGAGCGAATTAATAGGTCATCATGGTACATTGGTAAAGTTATTAGCTTTGTTAATATTTACCTTTCAAAGAATGTAGTTCAAGTGTTCATCGAATAATATTCTCTATTGGCCATCATGGAACACAATGTACATCGGAATATATAAATAGGGTAGAGAGGGTGATAGGAACACCCGAAGTAAGAATAAAGGTACAATCACCATATATACAACTCTAACATAATCCACATAAAATGAATGCTAGTGGAAATGGTATGATTCAAAAAATCAATTTTTGTTTATGATTTAGATTATTTTATAAAAGAACTTTCAATCAAAAAATTAACTAGAGTTAGTTCTAACTATTATTTTAGACAAGTATCAAAGGGATCTTGAGACCAAAATGAACTGCAAAATATACTCAAAGTGAACTTAGAAAGGGCAGCCCGATGCTACAAAGCTCCCACATTCTGCGGGTCTAGGGAAGGGTTAGACCACTTAGGTCTATTATACGTAGCCTTACACTGGTTTTAAAGCAAGAGGTTGTTTCCACGAAGTGAAACTTAGAAAGATTTATCTTAAAAGAAAAATAACCAAAGAAGGTTTTTCTAGTCCTTAGATTGTGTTTCATTTCACTTTCTAATGTCTATGGGAAAATCAATTACTTCCATAAATAAATTAATTAAATTGAGACTCAATAACCCTTAATTATTCATGACTAAGTGTTATAGCCTTATATAGATGTTAATAATAAGAATAACATCAAATGCATAAACTTATATGAAATATAAAGCGTGAATGGTTCATGTATGTAAGTTCCGTTGGATTGTCACTATTGTATATGATGTCTTTGAATAATCGGTTGCAACTCTTTGCGTGGGTGTGTCTTGTTAGTTTCGTCGGGGTTGTTCTGTGGCTTTGGTTGTAACTCTAGTTGCAACTCTTTCTCACAGAAGCTCACCAAGAGAATACACACAAACAAAACAAACCACAAGAAAGGACACAAGAGAGTTGGTAACCCAGTTCGGCCTTGAAGCCTACGTCTGGGTGTAATCCCCGATTTTTTTTTGAATTATATAAAAATCAAAACAAAAATTAATGTTTGATTTAGTAAAATGGGAAAAGTTTGGGGTTAAATTGATAAATTATAAATAATAATAATAATCAATTAAATAATAAATAATTTTAAAAAAATGCGGCTTCCACGAAGCTGCGCTCCACCACCTCAACACCCTATAAAATCCAAGCAGCCCAACACATAAGAGATAGAGAGAAAGGAGAAAGGAAAGAAGAAGAGTAAGAGAGAGAGAGAGGAAGGAGGACAAAAGAGAAAGAAAAGGAGGAGAGAAGGCAGGCGGGAAGAAGAGAAAGAAAGGAGAAAGGAGGGAAAGAGAGAGAAGAAGAAGAAAAAGAAAGAGAGAGGGCAAAAGAGAGAAGAGAAAAAAGAGAGGACGGAAAAGAGAAAAAGAGAGATAGAGAGAGAAAGTGAGATTTTAGTTTTAAAAATCTTGTTTGGCAATTGGTATTGAGGAAACTGTGTCCAATCATTGTAGTATCTATAGTAGTGGAGAGTTTGCAAGGTGCATTGACTGCTGGTAAACTCCAGTATTTTGACGTGTTTATCGGGTGTTTTATCAATATTTTTATCGATGGATTTTCAAAAGTGGTATTTTTAATATGTGCGTGTATTTTCTCGTAGTAGAGCCACTTGTATGTTTAAAAAATTAATCTGTGTCTATGTCAAGAGTGCATCAGTTGAGACATGCCTATGTCGGGGCTTAGGTCTGTGGGACCACCTTGTTAATGTGTATGCAGCCAAGGAGGCTGGTTATGTTATGTGAATAAAATTTGTGATCTGGGGATGTGAGCACAGGTAATGCTGTTGAGATTGGGTGCATACGGACTAGGTGTGATTGATATATTTGTGATTTACACAAGTTTGTGACATGATTATATTAAGATTATGCACGTATATCTAGCATGAATTTTGTTATTTTTTTGATAAATATATATGTTACACAAGTTATTATTTTTGTATTTAACCCTGGTGCGATGTTAGTCTCTAACTGGGCTAGTTTTAACTCACAACTCCCATCATTTCAGTATACAGGAGTAGATCAGGGTAGCCAACCCAATTGACTTGGAGTGGTACAGATCTGGAGATTGACGTGACTGTTAAGTGTATAGCTGGCTCGGAGTAGATGTGGACTATAAAATTGATGAATAATACTATTTCATTTTTCAACTTTAAGTATGGGAATGTACCTAACCTTTGAACATGTAAACTAAAAATCTTGTGGTGTAATTTAATAATCAGTACTGTAAGACTTATGTTATGGAAACCCGGGTTATTACAATTGGTATCAGAGAGAAGTTTAGATAGTTTGGAGATTAGGACGGAACAACATAAGTGGAACGTTTAAATGAAATATTGTTTAGATAGAGCCACTTATTACAGTGTATAAATTTCAAGGACGAAATTTATTTAAGCGCGCGCGGGGGAGGGGGGGGGGATGTAATACCTGGATTTTTTTTAATTAATATAATAAATCAAAATAAAAAATTAATGTTTGATATAGTAAAATGGGAAAAGTTTGGGGGTTAAATTGATAAATTATAAATAATAATAATAATCAATTAATAAATAAAAAAAATACAACTTCCACGAAGCTGCGCTCTATCGCCTCAACGGCCTATAAAAATCCAAGCAGCCCAACTCATAAGAGATAGAGAGAAAGGAGAAAGGAAAGAAGAAGAGTAAGAGAGAGAGAGAGGAAGGAGGGCAAAAGAGAAAGAAAAGGAGAGACCGAAGGCAGGAAGAAAAAAAAGAAAGGAGAAAGGAGGGAAAGAGAGAGAAGAAGAAAAAAGAAAGAGAGAGGGCAAAAGAGAGAAGGAAGAGAAAAATGAGAAAGAAGGACGGAAAAGAGAAAAAGAGAGAGAAAGTGAGAGTTTAGTTTTAAAAATCTTGTTTGGCAATTGGTATAGATGAAACTCTGTCCAATCATTGTAGTATCCACAGTAGTTGAGAGTTTGCAAGGTAAGTTGACTGCAGGTGAACTCCTGTATTTTGACGTGTTTATCGGGTGTTTTATCAATGTTTTTATCGATGGATTCTGAAAAGTGGTATATTTAATTTGTACGTGTATTTGCTCATAGTAGAGCCACTTGTATGTTTATATATTAATTTGTGTCTATGTCATGTGTGCATCGGTTGAGACATGCCTTTGTCTAGGCTTAGGTCCGTGGGACCACCTTGTTAATGTGTATGCAGCCGGGGAGGTTGGTTATGTTATGTGAATGAGAAATTGTGATCTGGGGATGTGAGCACGGGTAGTGCTGTCGAGATTGGCTGCATACAGACTAGGTGCGATTGATATATTGTGATTTATACAAGTTTGTGACATTATTATGTTAAGATTATGAACATATGTCTAGCATGAATTTTGTTATGTTTTGATAAATATATATGTTACACAAGTTATAATTTTTGTATTTAACCCTAGTGCGATGTTAGTCTCTTACTGGCTAGTTTTAGCTCACAGCTTCCACCATTTCAAATTAATGCGAGGAGCGGTCGAGGGGAGTAGATGTGAATTTGTAAAATTGATGAATAAAACTATTTCATTTTTCAACTTTAAGTATGCGAATGTACCTAACCTTTGAACATCTAAACCAAAGATCCTGTGGCATGTAACTTATGCTATGGATACCCGGGTTGCTATATAGGGGGCCAAGCCCGGAGAAGATAATCCACTAAAGGAGTAGTAAAGACAAGAGTACAAAAGTTCCACTCACTCCTTCATTCTATCATAAGCACCTACTCTTGATTGACAATTACCATTGCACCCTTCTCCTAAAGGACTACTCTAGTCTGCTCATCTCAATCCTCAGAGTCCTGGTCTTATATAGATACCTCCCTGTCTTCAAAACATAGCTATCTCCTTTAGGATCTCCGGACTCTCTGCGGCTGCTAAATTGACGTCTTCAACATTTAGCCGTTGCAACCTAGTTGCAACTACGATTGCAACGCGGCCCGGCTGACAACCTGACCGAGGCTATAACATCCATTGCTCTGCGACATCGAGACACCTTGTAAAATCCAAGATATTGGTGGAATAAACAATTCCTAATTTTCTTTGATTAAATTAATTAATCCAAGGAAATTTCCCCAAGTTTAGAGTTAATGGAATTTATCTACATAGATATTTAAGAAATGATCTTCCTGAGTTCATTGAAAGAGTAATATATATATATATATATATATATATATATATATATATATTATAATAATAATAATAATAATAATAATTGTATAATCTATACATACGATCAGGGGATTGTTCTGATATTTAAAATATATAAATATATAATATAATAATATATTTACCAGCAAAGTTACTGGCTGCCATTAAAAGATTTTAAAAGCTCTTTGAATCAAAGCAAGGAGGGCATGCATGTGTTAAAAAAAAAGCATAATAATTGAACGGCTTGGATTGGTTTTGAAAAATAACGAAGCAATTCAATGGCTCCTCGTGACCACGTGATGAAACGAATTGCGTGGGGTGTAGTGAGAAACGATTTCTTCTCCAGCAATGATGCACACCGCTGCGACAGTTTCTCTGCGTTTGAAACCAACTGGATAAGAGAGAATCGGAGCCGTTACCCCCATCCACGGGATCATGGGGCTCGTGCGATCTTGCGGTTAAGTCTATAAGGAGGAAATAAGGGTTTGGAAAACCTAGCCACAGCCTTCGTCGTGACGGGACGATGAGAGAGAGGCTGAGAGAGAAAGGTGGTGGTACGTGACTGAGATTGGTCGGTGAGGGTGTTGGAAACCAAAGCAAAGCCGGAGCTCCACCAAGAGATTAGCACACGTTCAGCCGCCCCAGTTGGTAAGTCACTGAACCTCTGATGATAGTCATATAGCATGCATGCCTGTGTAGATAGGAGATGAGAATTTAGGTTTGGGTTTTGTGAATGAAAGGCTTATATGTGTGGTATGTTGATAGATGAGGAAGAGGTTCAGGGAATAGAAGCTACACACCTTGGTGATGTTTTGAATATAATGTTCAGAGCCCTTGCAAGATTTGATGGATTTATTTCTTTGTTTATATTATCTTAGTGTAGGAGTTTGTATATGAACACAGAGGGATATAAACTTGGCTGCTGTAGGTTTAGGTATTAATAGTTATTAGGTTCTGATTTTCTGAAGGTTGTGTGATGTTGGTGAGCATCTGTTCTTGGACAGAGAAGGATCAGATGACAGGTAGGTTAGTAATAAAAGTTGAGAACTCTTGTGATTACATGTGAGGTTTAGTTTGGGCTGTACATGTATGTTCTTAGGTTGGGACTACTTCTAACCTTCTGGATTTGAGTTAAAGATAATAGATGCATAATATAGTAGAACAAAAATGCATTAGAGGATCCTGTGTTCTATTTGGAGGAGTTGGTATACATAGTTGTGCTTGGTTTTGTTCCTTTGGGTCTGATATTTGAGATAAGTGGGTCTTTAGGAATGGTTTAAATTAATACGATCATGGTAGTCTGGGAGGGAGTGGACACATGGTAGATGGATTCATGTTGTTAATCGAGGAGTCTTGGGTGAGGATGATGGGGTCTCTAATTGTTTGGTGGACCTTTGTTGGTGTTTTTGTGATTGTGAGAGTGAGGTTGAGAGTATGCTTGATGATTCGGGTTAGGGTGAATAGGACTGGTAAATAGGTGGACTGATTTCTAACAGGTAGTTGAGGCTTCAGAGAGTGAGAAGTCTCATGTGTTCTGGAATGAGGAATCAAAGGGAGAGGGTTTAACTAATTGTTTGAAAGTAAAGCATGGGTTCAGGTTGACAATGAGGGGATTGGTGGATCTTTGTTGTTTCTGTGAAAAGGTTCTAAGCTCTATTAATGCATGAATGATCTATGAGGTTTGCATGTGTTATAATAGTAAAGGATGACTTAATTGAACTATTGCTTAAGCTTTAGACTTGGAACATAGTTATATGGAATTGTGTTCAGAGGGATAACATGGGAGGATAATAGTTGCTGATCTTTGTTTCAGGGAAATGGTAGTATTGATTGCTGGAAATTAAATATGGGTTGTGTTGGTATTATTATTAAGTAAATTAAATCCCCTTCGAGGGACAGTTGGGCAGTCTGTGAATCTCCGATAGGGTCCTGTAAGGGATCATTGGAAAGATGAGGAAGAGATCTTTCCAACGAGCCTTTGTTCAACTCAAACGGGTTTCAAGATCAAAAGTTATGAGCAGTTCTTTGGGACTGCGCATTAACTTCAGAAATTTCACATTAATGTCGTTATTAATGTTAATAGCCCACTTCGTGTTGGGGATAATACTGAGTAGTGATTGTCGTTACCAGATATTCTCGTGGATGTGTCAGGAGATGATTCCGTGGAACACTAGACTTCGCTACTTCAGGTAAGTTACTCATGCCTAGTTACCACCCATTGTTGGGTTTCTTGTTTTGATGTATGCTATCAATTTAGCATGTTTCTCCTTGATATGTTTTGTTATTGGATTTGTGCACATACATGCTTGTTATTTGCTTTTGTTCCTAGTATGTGCATGGTTGATATGCTAGAGGTAGGGTGTAGGTCTACCTGTCTTTGATATGTGAGTTGGCCATACCCACCCATGGGCCGATACTTGATCATGGGCACATGGTCTTCTGTGTTGTTTCTTTCGCCCAGCACAGTGGAGCGTGGAGGCTCCAGTTTGAGAGAACGTTCGAGGATGGAACACCCTGGCATTCCGGCATTCCATGCCAGAGGGAAGATACTCTGGTTGTCCTACCAGTTAGCGGGATTGATACGCTGGCTATGTCGACATGCACGGGAGGTGGCGCTACTGAGATGCAACAGGTTGGTCGCGCACAGCGGATTGTTGTGCTTGTAACTGTCCGGGGGAGAGCTTGATTAGTCTTGGATCTTCTTCTTAAGCCAGAGGGCTGCTTTGGATAGGAGTTGTACCTTGTTGTTCTGGTAGACTTCTAGGTTTTGTTGATGATTCTTGATCATGGTTGACTTATTGATTTATTGTACCTTTGAGATTGTTGCAGGGTACTTACTGGGCTTTCCATTCGAAAGCTCACGCACTTGTTTTCCTTTCTCTCTTTCAGGATCTGAGCAGTAGGAGACTCAGAGGACGTGCGAGAGTCGGGGTAGGGTCATTTGCCGAGGTCGGAGGATCTCAGTTATTTCTTTTCTCTTGAGTGAGATTTATGTTATTAGGACCCATGTAGGGCCTTGCTGTTTAGGGTCCCTGAACCCTGGATTTGATTTTATTTATATTGTTAAACTCTGATATTTAATTATGACTTTTGAGTTATATCTGGATTTTATGTGTTATCTGCTATACTTATCTAGGCCTTGTATCTGAGAGGGGCTCGCCTCCACTTAGATGCAGCCATCTGCACGCGCCCGAGGTCCGGGGGATGGGTCGGGAGGCGTTACACACTCGCTGACCCTCTGGATTTGAGTTACGAGTTCGACTTCGTGTGATCCACTTTGATCCCAACCTCTGCAACTAGCCGTTCCACCTCTCCGTCACATTCTCAGCTCATGAAGGTCACACCTTACCAAGGTGATAGATTTTCATTCAAACATCATCCAAAACTTGATCTCCTCATTCAAAGTTTTGGTTGGTTGTCCAATCTTCCAGATTTGCCTTCCAGCAAGTTTTCCAAACTTGGCCTTGATTCACCACAATTTGGTCTTCAATCATGCCACATTGGTCACCACCAAATGTAACCTTCAATCATCCCATGATTTGGCATGCATCAATCACCAATCACTTGCCAAATCTAGTCACCAATCAGCCTTTCATCAAGGCTTCCATTAATCACCTCCATATATGGTATGCATGGAATTTTCAATAAACTATTCATCTCTCAATCAATGCAGCCACTTTCCAAAACAAGTCTGCATTCCATACTTGCACTTCAAATCAGCATCAATCAAGGCTTCTATTATATCTCCCATTCCAAGCTTCTTGCCAAGTATGTCTCCATCAAATCCTCTCCAATTAGCCTCCAAAGATAGACATACTTCTATGTAGTATCCTCCATGCTTTGACTTGTCAACTGTCTTGCCTTGGTTAACCCCCCACATCATTACTATGTCAAATGATGCCAACTAAAGTGCCTTTGCACTAACAATGTAAATGTAGCTTATATTAACTACATTGTAAGGGAAAAGATTATGACAAAAAATGGACATTTAAATTTTACATGAAACCAAGGAATGATAGGACCAAATTTGGCATAAACATTAATGGAAATAATAACATGTAGAGTGGTGTAGCAAACTCATGAGTTGTTAATGAATAAAGCAAGAAAAGGACAAAAGTTTTCGATGTGACAAAAAATCTGCGGGAGGAAGTTGAGAAAAGTAAATCAGATCCAAACTAATCCCAATAGTATGTTTGGTTCAAGTTAAATGCATGTTTTTCCATCTCAGTACCAAAAGTATAACAAAATATATGAAAAGTAAACTATTGGTTGCTAGAGATGAAGCTACAACACTCCCACTATCTGCTGGTCACGGAGAATGGTTGGACCACTTAGATTACATTATTACACTGATCTTTACCTTGCTTTTTTTTGCAATAGATTGTTTCCACGACTCGAACTCATGACCTTCAAGTCACATGACGACAACTTTACCGTCGCGCCAAGGCTCCCCTTCTTATTGGTGGCTAGAGATATCATTGGAAATTTTAAATTCACACAAACACTTATGATATTAGGAATGAAGATAAACCCTAAAACAATACCTAAAAGGAAACAAGAATGTAAACCAATTCACAAGAATTGAGAGGAACCAAATATTAAAACTAATTAAAGCCAATGTCATTGTTTTCTTTCTTTTATAACACAACAACAACAACAACAACAACAACAATTTTCTAGCATTACTCAAAATTTTTTTCTTTCCACAGAATTCATGAACTACATTAGTATAAACAAAGGATATATAATGTATTTGGCTGTTTAGTCAATTGCTTCCATGAAGGTTTGTGTTGTTTGATCAGAACTCATTCATGGCATTTGTGTAAAGTGACAGAATACATATTCAGAAATCAGGATCATCTTTCAAATCTTTTTGCAAACGAGAAATCTCGAGTCTCAATATTTCCATTTTCAATATGAATCTCATTGGTTGATTGCCAAGGTGTTGTAGTATCATCCACTTCATTTTTCTTCTCTCCTGCAATTATTTGCTGCAGTGTAGCTTTCAGATTTTGAGCATCGGAACCCGATATTGTCTGATTGGACGGTGAAGGTGCACTTTCAAGATCAAATTGTTCATCATAAGCATGATAATGTTGCATTGGAGAAGTTTGTGGACTGTCTAGCTCACTCTGATAATATTTCAAGAGATGTATAGGTGAGAAACCATGTACTGGTGTCGTCGGCCCACTTGTTGACATAGGTGTGTTACTTCCTGATTTCTTGCTTTCTTTCAATCTTTTCTTAGCTGTTCGGTGCCATTTCCTTAAAGCATCTGCTACTCTTTCATTGAATATCGTAGGCTTCATGTTCGATCCCATCTGTTTATATTTCACAAAAATGCATTCTTCAGTAACATAATCGATTGCTTACATAATGTTTCGATGATTTTACTTTTATTTACCTGTGTCACCAATGCATAGAGTGGTAGAGTGACATAGCTACACAAAACTTGTATGATGATACTGAAAACAAGCAAAATCACACACATCAGTGCACAGAAGTACTTTTATAACCTGACTAGCTTGATCGTATGATTTTGATTTTGAAGCTTACCCCATGGCAATTCTGATGATCATATCTTCAATATTCTCATGAAAGCATGAAGGATACCCGAATTGCATTACTGCAAAAGTTTCATGCAAGTAATCAAGATACAAATTTCGACATCGAGATATCATATTGCCAGATCAATTATTCAAGTTAAGTGCCTTACCCAACTCCACGCGAAGAAAGCAATCTGAAATGCATTCTGAAAACAAAAACAAAGAAACATTTAGGAGTCTTAATTACATAATTGGAGTAATTGAGATGTGGTAGATTGAGGAAGAAGATTACTTGAAAGAGAACAAATTGGATGAGGAAGAGAATTAGTGTTGGGCGATTGAACCAGAAGAGATCATCGGTGGGCCTAACTACAGGGACACCCTTAACAACATCACCGCTATCCATGATTTGTAAGGCCATTCTTGTTATAATCACTTGAAGCTTTGCCCCTACCAGAAGGATGATCTGCCAGGATATTATTCGTATTAGGACTTGTTTATCCTTGATTATCAGAGCATGTAAAGCTAACAACTAACCAATTTACATGTTTTAATTTGTCTGTTTATCTTTAATTATATGGCAAATGGCTAAAATCAAGCTTTTTTTGGGAATTCAAATCCAATATGAAGAGCTTTGAGGAGACATACCACCAAAGGAATGAATGGCATCCATAGATAGGAATGCCAGCCTGTTATCAATCAACGAACAACATCACACATTAGACTTTGTTTATGGGATGTAAAAAACCAGAAAGCATGAAGTGAAATTGCTTGCGTACCATGAGTATTGAATAGCAAGAATACGACAGCGAAGAACCATATTATCGGGCTGCAGATTTACATATGAAAAGTTAGGTGACTTCTATCTGAAAGATTAATTATCAGTGTCGTATGTTTTCATAGTCTGCTATTATTCATACCTTACACCGACGACGACCTTGAAATCATTTTCAAGTGATCTCTTTATGTACCTTTGAAAATTGAATTTGGTTGTGCTATGAGGAGCCAAATGTGCCTGAAATTGTAACAGTTATTGATTATCTTCATGCCGAGAAAAATAAGTAGCTTCCAATGACTTACCATGATAAATCCATGCCTTAGTGTCATGTAATCAACCTTGGAAACCGATCTTACGAATTGTCTGAAGAAGCATGCCTGTTGATTTATTTCACACACTTCATTAATTAACAACTCAGTGAAACTCGAACAATTCTAAGAACAAATAGGTGAATCAATGCTCTTACAATCCAGATGAGAATGGGAGATGTGCTCCAATAGCTCAAATGTCGTCGCCCGAACGAAGTCTCTCTTGTCAACCGGAACCTATCAGGATCTACAAATGAATATTGTTCCACAATAAGCGAAACTTGCAAAATATATATTTACTGATCTAATCCACTGATCAACTCAATTACCATGTGAAAATCGGTACTCTGCTGTTGTTGTCTCTTCCTCCCATGTTTTCCATTTTCTCATCTGCGTCGTATTTTGATCACTTTGATGAGTTACTAAATTCAGTCATATTTTTCTGAAGATCAATCTACAGTTTGATTACCTTCAATCTACCCAATGCCATGGTGGTAATACAGTAAAGAACATGAGTTACTGCCAGGACAAAGATGAGAATATGGAGTTGATGGATTCCATCAGTGGAAATCAATGGAACCTTGTTCTGCAGATAAATAGAAAAAACTTTGATTGAATGATATGGAATTGCAAATTGTGATTGAATGAATCTAATTATTTTTCTGTGAATAATGATGTGCAATTTTTGTGCAATTAAATAGTAAATGTGAGTTTCGAGAAAGATTACAAGCCTTGATTAGCTTCTCCAAACCAATGGAAGGAGAGAATTGATTGATTTACATTGCATGAATCAAGAGACTCTGAAACAGAAATAGACCCTTGGTGTTAGTGGTGTGCATTTGCTTGTTTCGGAACCGATTTTTCGTATTTATTATGCAAACCTTAAAATTGAAACAACTGAATCAAACTCATAAACAAATATTCGAAATGTATGATCAAAACATATATAATCTCATGTGTCTATGCAAGTCTCTTTCATAGTCAGTGACCATTAAAATCAGTTAATTCGAACAGAAACAAATATCATCGAATCGATTATAAATGAATTATGCATAATTAAACAAACCGAAAAAGGTTAAAATTTTGTTGAGTGAGTGAGTCACTTGCCTTGGATGCACACACATTGGAGGCATCTTCTTCAAGTTCAGTGGAGCTGGTTTCTTGTTCCTGCTTGCATGGATGCCATGAATTTCCCACACTCTTTGGCACACATATCTTTGAGATTGGCCCTTGTCCCACAGTCAGCAACAAAGATATGAATCCCATTAGCATCAACTCTGTTATTACACACAAACAAAACCAACAAATAAATATATAAATAGATATACTTTTTAAGAAGTATATATGCGATTATTGCTATCTTGTGACCTGGAGATCACGGGTTTGAGTCATGGAAACAACCTTTTACTTTAAAAGCATGTTAAGGCTCAGTACAATAGACCCAAATAAGCCGATCCTTTACCGGACCCCTCACAATATGGGAGCTTTATAGCACCGGACTGTCCTTTTTAGTTAAAAATAAAAGACAGTAGCCACCGAGTTTAGATAAAGGATTTTTGTCTTGTGGTATGAAGTTTATGTTAAGAAAATTGGTTGCATAAAAATTATATTATTTTTATAATTAATTTATCATTTTTAAATTTAAAAAAAAACATAAATAAAGATTAATTAGGGCTTCATATTAAAATTTATGTTAATAAATAAATCTTTGGAATATTTTTTTTTATATAAAAATTGACTAAAAAAGTGGAAGATAAACTCACCAGATTTAACCTTCTCCAATGCTTCAACCAGTGCTTTTTTGTGATGCTTTTTCAGGAACTTCAGAGACAATGATAACAAATATTAATTGTAGCCAAATATATTAAAGATATATAAAATATAAATAACATTAACAGAGAAAAAAAATTAATACCATATTTTTAAATTAAGAACACAACATTTTTTTTATTTTTTATTTTTAATACAACTAGTCTAATCCTTTACATGTGGACTAATAAGTTAATATCATAAATTTTATTTTATTTTAATACAACTAGTCTAATCCTTTACATGTGGACTAATAAGTTAATATTTAAAACTCATATTTTCTTAAAAAAGTTTATTTATATATATATATAAAATAAAAAACTATATGAATAAAAGAAAGATATCATAAAATCCAAGAATAAACACAAAAAGCAAAAACCAACTTCTACATTAATCTTAATGGGAAATCAAAGTGAAAAACTATACGAATTAGAACAACAAAGAAGGTTTTTGAAAGAAACTAATATCATTTTTGCTCATCTAGTCTAATCCTTCACATGTGAACTCAAAACCTAAAATATGTTAATACCAAAAATCAACAAATTTCTACCTTAATTTTAGTCAAAAAAAATTTATTTATATACAAAAAAAAAAGAAAAACTATATGAATAACAACAAAGAAAGATCTCAAGAAAGCCAAGAATAAACACAAAAATCAAAAACCAACTTCTACATTAATCTTAATCAAAATTAAATTTGTATATATATGAAACAAAGTATAAAATTATATAAGAACAACAAAGAAGGTTTTCAAAATAAACTAATATCATTTCCGCTCCTCTAGTCTAATCTTTCACATGTGGACTCAAACCCTAAAACAAGTTAATATCAAAAATCAACAAATTTCTACCTTAATTTTAGCCGAAAAAAATTTATTTATATATTAAATAAAATGAAAAACTATATGAATAACAGCAAAGAAAGATCTCATAAAAGCCAAGAATAAACACAAAAATCAAAAACCAACTTCTACATTAATCTTAATCAAAAATAAATTTATATATATATGTATATATATATGAAACAAAGTGAAAAACTATACGAAGAACTACAAAGAAGGTTTTCGAAATAAACTAATATCATTTCCACTCATCTAGTCTAATCTTTCACATGTGGACTCAAAACCTAAAATAGGTTAAAACCAAAATCAACAAATTTCTACCTTAATTTTAGTCGGAAAATAGTTATTAATTTGTCAAAAAATGAAAAATTATATGAATAACAACAAAGAAAGATCTCGAGAAGAATAAACACAAAACATAAATCAACTTCTACATTAATCTTAATCGAAAATAAATTTATACATACATATATATATATATATATATATATATATATATATATATGAAACAAAGTGAAAAGCCTACATGAACAATACCTTGGCAGTGAGATGAAGGGAATGCTCAATGACAATAGAGATGGCAAGAAGAACAAAGCAAACAAGTGCTACTGCCCAAGTTGGTGTTTCTTCAAGGGAACGAGAGCCTTCTCCTCCTCCTCCTGCCATTGTTGCTCTCTCTAAATGTTTTCAATATGGAATCAAGATAAGAAGATATAATATAGAGTTTCAAATAAGAGTTTGGCTTTGACTTTTTCAAGCCTTCCATTGACTTAATTAAGGTTTGTTAATTTGGTCTTTAATTATGTGCATGCATGCATGCACACTGTTGTTTTTTACAAGTTTGTGTTCAAACTTGGAGATGAAAACTCTCTTTAATTTGAGATCATATATCTTTCTTTGAATTGACCTTTAATTTGAAATACATACATGTTTATCTGATTCTTTTTTAAGGTCATTTTTATAATGTTGGATTGATTAGTCAATGTGCTTGTATTTTTTTTTTAGGACAAGTGACAAAGGTTGAAAAGTACTAATAGTCTTAATTTGTCTTGAATTCCAATTTGGATTATTCGGGCACAATATATTGAAGATTCTTTCTATTAAAGACGTCGAATTAGACGAAAAAAATTCAAACAAGCGAAAAAAAAATTTATAAAAATTTTTATTTGAATTATATGAAAATGTCTCTTTCTTTTGCTTTATGATTAGTTCAACTTAATTTAGGTGAAAATCATTGAAATAAAATTACGAATTTCTTGGAAGTAGATTAGAGTGACTTCGACATCGTTAAGTTATCCAAAACACACTCCATCGATTTGGTTGAAGTCAAAATGAATCAAGCTAGAAAGTCAACCATATATATTTTTAATTTTGGTACGAAAAACAATGCTAATTGTACATTTTAGAACTTAATTAGAAACATAATATAAGAATATTAAGTGAATTCTTAGTTTTTAAATGATTGCAAACATGGTGATATTTGTTTAATTTATTGAGTATTGATAAATTTACCACTAAGTCAAAGTCTTATGCGATAACAAACGTCACTTGCTCAATCTGTTCAATGTGTTAGATTAAAGAACAAAATTTTAAAGTCAAATCAATAGGAGAACCATTGACCAAACAAGCAAAACAAAAAAAACACAATTTAATAAGATTAGAAATTAACTCAAAGGATGAGATTGATGGGTTTGATCCAACACATGAAACTTTGAAAGTGACTTATCATCATATATTATTTTAATGGACATTAGTCCTTTTATTAGTGCTAGTTATCAACTAATCTAAAAACTTAATTTATATTATGGGGTAAAAATAACAATAGAATACGTGGCATGATCTAGTCTGCTCAAATAGAAGTCGAACTGTTAGGTCATCCAACAATGGAGGATTAACTCTCAAGGACGATCTTAGGCTCATGAGAGTATAAAAGGAGTTCGCCAACCTATCGAGAAAAGGATCTGATTTGAAATCTGATATCTATTTCTGAAATCTCGTTCAACTTGAGTTCTCTCTCTTGCTCTTTTAAGTCCTAACTTGATAGTTGGAGACTAAAAAGAATCATCAATTGTGATCAATCTCTCCGTTGAAATCTCCTACAAAATTCTCACATTTTCTAATTAATCTCATGTTGTGATCCCCAAAAAGAGCAGATTTGTGCATCAACAAAATATATATTCTCATGTCACTTCATTTCTCGTGTATAATCCAAATTCTATTATAAATTAATTGATGATATGATCTCAAAATTTGAGTAGAAGGTAAACACATCAATTCTAAAGTCTTCCTCTTTTAATTTTTTTTTTCATCAAAAGTTAATTACAAATACTTTTGATGACATAGCCTGGCCCTTGTGTACTAAGCTAAATCATCTAATAAATATTAGCAATTTTTTTAAAACATTTTTCCTTTGAATATTAAACTTTCACATCAACATTTTCTGAATTATTTTTTTGTTAACTTTGGTCAAAATTTCCAACTATTACAACACGTTATCCGTACCAAGCTCTTATTTTTCAATAAGAAAATTCAAATATTGGAATTCAATATTCAATTAATCTAAAAATCAACATCACAACAACAGTTGAAAATTTTATATCAAGTGATGAGACTTTCCCGGCAATTCCTGCCCCTTTTTTTTTTCCTTAGAATAATAAACAATTTTATCACAACAGAATCCTGAATGTCAGCAAACAAATCAATCTAAGGATTAATAAACAGATTGATGGTAACATCCATCCAAGACAAACTTGCAAACAACACTCCTCAAAACAAGGTACATGTTCAAACACATTAAACATTTGGTGCAGTTTTATATCATAAACAACAATAGACGGTTCATCGACATACTCTGATTGGTAACAAGTCATCAATGATAGAATTTCCAATAAGTCTAACATCGATTAAAGTACACACAAACACTAAAACTTCATCTCTGTTTGTAGCATCCATATTGAGTTCATGGTTTACATCTTCCCTGATGGAATTCCTCTCTGATTAGTAACAAGCGATCAATAATAAAATTTCCAATGGGTCTAACAGCGATTAAAATACACAAACACTAAAACTTCAGGAGTGTTTGTAGCATCCATATAGGGTTCATAGCTTAACTTAGCATAGAATGCACAAAATTTTTTTATGTTAACATTCCATTAAGTATAGAATTTAAAGATGAAAGACGACTACGAAGTTTAATCAGTCACGGTGATCGCATTCAATTAAGCGCTTGATAGATCTGACGCTTCATTCTTCAACGAACTTTCATGGATGAACCATGTTGAAGTGGAACCTTGATAACTGTTGAGGAATGGTGGAAATGACAGGGCCATATGTCTGCAACCAATGTCAACATGATGATTTCAGGCATGATGAGCACATTAACAATTCGTATGAAATGCTCTTGCAATCAATAAAAGAATTTCTATGTTTTCCAAGCATTGGAATTATTAGGCAGGTCAAAGAATGTGCATTCAAGATTTCATTCTTTGGTGTATGTTGCTAAAATGTCTTCTGGGTTGAATTTTACAGAAAGTGCATAGAAGAATGCAAACATTATAGGTCAAAACAGTCAATAAAAGCATAAACAAAATAATCGATGTTTAGAAAATGGGTGGAAGCTTCAAAAGAGGATGAATACGAAAAAGAGAGATTGGGTATCATACGGTGTTGCTGCATTTGGTGACTCAATGAGTAAAACAAAATCACAGTCAAATTTGTCCTTTATTTAGTTATTTGCTCCTATGGTTTTAAGGATTTTTGATGCTATGACATCTCTCTTCACACTATTATATTTTGAGAGATAGCAGTCTTATTGATAATCTTTATCATACAAAAATAATCATGGAAAATCATAGCTTTCAGGAATCTAAAGAGGATTTCTTGAAAAACACATACAAAATAAATCAACAGAAGAAAATGCAAAAAACAGAAATACCTGAACGTTGTCATATAGTTCAAATAGTGGGACAGCAAGCAACTTCAAGTTTTTGGGTACTGCAAAGTACTCTCTTTCAGACAGATGAACAAGAAATAGTTTCTTGCACTCCTGAGAAAAGAAGTTTCCTTATGGTTCAAAGAAGAAAAGTCTAAAACAAATTCTCAACAAGCTTCTCAAGAAATTTACCTTAGGCTTGGTGATATGAGGAGGGCAGTATGGGTACATCATTGTTTCAAAATTTGGCCTCCACCAGGTAGCCACACACTCACCAACCTGCAAAAGTAGCAACGAATGGGTTCCTTACTATGTTTTGATCACATGATACAGCATCCTAATCACTGGCAAAATAACTGTATAAGAAGCCCCACCCCCACGGCTCATACACAGTATTCTTAGACAAGGAGGAAAACCTAAGCCAAATTAGATACAAAGAAATGAATTTACTTCAACTAAAAATAGATTGAACTGTTCTGAAACCGTTGAAGAAAAGAAAATAAAATAAAATCTTCCAATCGGTGATTGAAGGAATGATAAAGGTGGCAAACTTGACCCTTCCTGGTTCTAGTTCTATCCTTCATATTAGTTCAAATGAAATAGAAGGGTGTCATGCAGAAGGTCTTTAAATTAAAATATTATGTTCAGTGTTGGCTTGGTAATTAAGCCTGGGAGGATTTGGTCAGAGCACAAGGACAATCACTTTTGGTTTCCACCCATTGTTAGCTAATGCAGAAGCAGATATCAAAGCCCACTTGTTTCCGGGGATTGATGGAATTTTAATTAGGCAAGAATTTGAAGCAGGATTGGCCCAAGGAAAGGAAAATGATATGACAAGATTATGCAATCTCATTCAGGGTATGCAAATGTTTATACTCTAGCATTGTAGTGACAGTTAGGAACACAGTGTCACTCATTTCCAGAATTTTACAGGAAATTCAAGAGTAAATACATCATATAAAAGGACATTAATTAACATATAAAGCAGTCTTCCAAATGTATTTTCATATAATGACAAGAAGGTATCACTAGGAAGTACCTGCCAGTTTGGCTGATGTGAAGGCATATTTGCTGCCAGTTTGCTAGATAGTTTGCGTTTTAAGCCCTCAACTTCTGAAAAAATTTCATCAAATTGCAATCTAAGTGGACCAAAAGAATCTTGAAAAATAACTCCTGCAATAGCACTTCAACATGGATTAAAATTACTGAAAAAATATCGACCCACCATTCTCTCCAGGTTTCAAGCGTCCACCAGGAAGTTTACAAAATGTATTTCCAATTTGTAGAAGCAATATATGGGGATGATTGTGCTCTTGCACCTGCATGTCAAACCAAGTTAAACTATTTGCACACCGTATAATAATGTAAAATTATAATATAGAAATGCTATCAACTGGAATAACTGCCTGCAAATTTATTTTATTTTACATTTTGTAGCATAAACAAGTTGGGAAGAAGAGAGATAAGTTGGAGCTAAAAAAATCACAAGAAAAATAGTTCAATTGAAGAAAAACAAGGGTTTCAAAGGAGGCCAGAAATTGGGAATAGAAAATAGTTCATGTTTGCATTTATTTATCTTTAAAAGTTCTGATTACCTTAATAAATTTCTAGGTAACAGCCCCATTATTCGAAGAACCCAAGAAACCGCCTAATAATTGTTATGAGATATGTTGATGCAAGAATCGGACAGAACCGTTGATTCAAGTCAACAATTGAATTTGTAGATCAGTTGGGAACCAATCGAGATGAGATCGAGAAGAATCGGGAGAGAAAAACTCAAGAAAAGGAAAGATCGACACAAGATTTACGTGGAAACCCCGAAATCGGGGAGAAAACCACGGAAATCCCCTGAATCGGAGATGAAATCACTATCAGATCAAAGAGATTACACTTTTCAGGTGGAATATGAGTCTCTGGAGAGGCAGGGCTTCGCCGTTCCGATCCGGCTTACCAATCATCTGGTGAGGTCTCTTATTTATAGGCTTCCTGTGGAGGGTTGCTTGGGAAGCAAGTTACCTGAATAGACCATGTGCGAGCTACCGACCTAGCTCCTGACCGGCCACGTGGACACCAGCTGGAATTAGTTAGCTTGACAGCTCATACCTCTTCTAGGTGCTTCTAGATTGCGGTCATGAATTCGGTTAGGCCCCAACGGTCTTCTCTTCGGATGCTTCTAGATTACGGTACGTAATTGATTAGACCCCAACGGTCTTCTCTTCCAGATACTTCTAGATCGCTAGGGTGTCAGGTCTTTCGGGACATGGTGATTCTTATCGGCTCGGGATTCCTGGTGTCCCCTGCGGGCCTGGAGGTATTGCTTCTGTGTGCCGAAGAGGTAGTCCATCTTTCCCGAGGGATCTATCCCGAAGCGGTGGGGTCGAAGACGGAGGCCCCGAGGAGGTTATTGCAGTCGATCAGCAGCTGAGATTAATCCACGTGTCATGCATCAGGCTCTTCGGTTTTTATCCTCATCAAGATATATATGAGATATATGTATGGACAAGATATATATGGCTGTTAGATATAGTTTAGCCCCACATTGGTTATTTATATATGGTGTATGTGTTACTAGCCTATAAATAGGCTTCTGCTGTACATTCAATAATATGATTCATTTTATAACCTTTCTCTTAACATGGTATTAGAGAGCACAGGTTTTGAATGTGATAAGAACCAACGGTAAATCCGAAGAAAACAAGAAGAATTTTATTGATAACTCACTCTACTATTTGAGAGGAAGGCCAACTCTCCCAATCTACGACAGCTACTCAAAGAAAAGAAACAAACTCCACATGAAACCCTAATTCTCCTCCTAATGATCTATTTATACTAAACTCTAATTCAGAAAATAATCAAAGATAATAAAAGACTAAACTACCCTCCGCCTAACATAAGGTAAAGGCTTGGCTTGGTCCTAACATTACTCCCCTCCCAATGAGACACCTTGTCCTCAAGGAGGAACCACGGAAATTGCTCACGTATCATATCAAACATCCCACGTTGCATTATAATTCGGTAAATCCTTCCATCTTAATCCAGGTGAAGGTGCTCCTCCTCCTCAATCTCGCTTTCCACCGTCTCTTCCCCACTTTCTTCTTCATCGCATACCATAAAGACTTGTAACGACCGAGCCTGACAACGGTGTCCCGAGGAAAATTTCTCATCACATCGGAAGCATAACCCTTTTGCTCTCCTATCCTGAAGCTCTGACTCAATGAGGCGTTTGAGAGTCACCTCGGCCGCGCCCCACAACCCGGGTCCTTCTGGCTCTCTCTCTCTCTGCAATCAAAATGTCTAAAAATGTGGCTCAACCGCTGTGGAGTTGGGTCGATAAGAAAGACCAAGCCCGAAGTTGCTTTTCTTGACCAGGCGGTCACGCGTTCTTATCCTCAATCATTTGTGCCAACTCTATCGTTTCCCCGACCCCCCTCGGACTCAACAAGCGCAAGCCGCCCAGATCTCCGACTTTAGTCCCTTCATAAAATTTTCATCCAACACCGCGTCTGAAATCCCTCCTAATCGCCCGGACAGCAACTTAAATTTCTCCCTGTATTCCATGACTATCTTATCCTAGGTAAGTGCAAAAAATTGTTCATACAAACCTCCCTCTTGAGTGACCCGGAACCTCTCTAACAGTTTGTCCTTGAATTCGCCCCACGATTTCAATGCCAATCGCTGTTCTCGCCACTAAAACCACGCAAGTGCCATTCCCTCCAAGTATAGAGCAACCGCCATCAGCTTATCACTTTCTGATAGCCCATTGATGGCAAAGTAGCGCTCTACCCGTATATCCATACATATGCATCCTCCCTTTCGAAGATGGGCATCTTCAACTTCCTAACCCTGGATTCCGCCCCAGATTGAAACTGCCCCTCCTTACTCTGTGATATTGGAGGCCGCCAACCACCTGATTCTCCTCCCTCCATGAATCCAGCATACCCAAACCAATTCCCTCCTTGCCTAGCTGCACTACCATAATACCCACACCCTTTTTCCCCAAAAGAACAGCCTCTCGGCCAACCCCCACCAGATCCGCCATTCCCCTACTTGGACCCGCCCGACCCCGGGCATGGTCCTCCCTGGCCGATCGCGAACTCCCTCTGATGCGACCTCACGGGCCTCGATCCAGGCTTGGCGCGTGGCGAAGCGCTCTGCCCACTGGACGCCCGGCCTAGACCAAGGCCCGCCCTAGCCGAATGCGAATGCTCCCGGCCCACCGCTGCCTGCCTCGATCCTTCTTCCGCCGTTGCTCCCAATGCCGAGAAGCCCTCCCCCGAATCGTGCGTCACCTTTCCCTTCCACCGCCCGATCGGCCGCGACCCACCGCTCCTGGTCGTGTGACGATGGTGTGCTCTGACCCTCCGCTCGCGATGCCGTCACTGCCCATCAGGGGTGCCGATCCGCCGAAACCCTCGCCCTCCCCGCCTCCGTGCTTCGCCGCTGCGGTCGGTGATGGGTTAGGTAGAGCTCCGTCAATTTCAGCAACATCGCTTCGAAGGAGGCAAACTGTTGTTGAACGGAGTTAAATCACTCATCAATGGTGGTTTTGAGCGAGACAACCTCCACTTCCAACTTCTCTTCTAGCGCGTCTACCTTCTTCGTCGCCATTGTCCCAAGACCTTGCTCTAGTACCAATTTGATAAAAACCAACAATAAATCCAAAACATTAGAGTGACTTCGACATCGTTAAGTTATCCAAAACACACTCCATCGATTTGGTTGAAGTCGAAATGAATCAAGCTAGGAAGTCAACCATATATATTTTTAATTTTGGTACGAAAAACAATGCTAATTGTACGTTTTAGAACTTAATTAGAAACATAATATAAGAATATTAAGTGAATTCTTAGTTTTTAAATGATTGCAAACATGGTGATATTTATTTAATTTATTGAGTATTGATAAATTTTCCACTAAGTCAAAGTCGTGTGATAACAAACGTCACTTGCTCAATCTGTTCCATGTGTTAGATTAAAGAACAAAATTTTAAAGTCAAATAAATATGAGAACCATTGACCAAACAAGCAAAACAAAAAAACACAATTTAATAAGATTAGAAATTAACTCAAAGGATGAGATTGATGGGTTTGATCCAACACATGAAACTTTGAAAGTAACTTATCATCATATATTTTAATGGACATTAGTACTTTGATTAGTGCTAACAAGTTATAAACTAATCTAAAAACTTAATTTATGTTATGGGGTAAAAATAACCGTAAAATAAGTGGCATGATCTAGACTGCTCAAATAGAAGTCGAACTACCTGGTCATCCAACGGTGTGGAGGATTAACTCCCAAGGGCACCAAGATCTGGCACATTAGGTTCATGAGAGTATAAAAGGAGTTCGCCATGCCACTGAGAAAAGGATCTTATTTGAACTCTAATATCTATCTCTGAAATCTAATTCAACTCGAGTTCTCTCTCTCGCGTTAAATCCTAACTTGATAGTTGGGGACTAAAAAGGATCATCAATTGTGACTGATCTCTTCATTGAAATCTCCCGATGAATTCCCACATTTTCTAATTAATCTCATGTTGTGATCCCCAAAAAGAGCAGATTTGTGCATCAACAAAATATATATTCTCATGTCACTTCATTTCTCGTGTATAATCCAAAATCTATTAAATTAATTGATGATATGATCTCAAAATATGCGTAGAAGGTAAACCATCAATTCTAAAGTCTACCTCTTTTATTTTTTTTCTTCAAAAGTTAATTACAAATACTTTTGATGACATAGCCTTGTGTATTAAGCTAAATCATCTAATAAATAATAGCAATTTTTTTTTAAAACATTTTTCCTTTTAATATTAAACTTTCACATCAACATTTTCTCAATTATTTTTTGTTAACTTTGGTCAAAATTTCCAACTATTACAACACGTTTTCCGTACCAAGCTCTTATTTTTCAATAAGAAAATTCAAATATTGGAATTCAATATTCAATTAATCTAAAAATCAACATCACAACAATAGTTGAAAATTTTATATCAAGTGATGAGACTTTCCCAGCAATTCCTGCCCCATTTTTTTTTTCTCTTAGCATAATAAACAATTTTATCATTAATAAACAGATTGATGGTAACATCCATCCAAGACAAACTTGCAAACAACACTCCTCAAAACAAGGTACATGTTCAAACACATTAAACATTTGGTGCAGTTTTACATCATAATTAAAACAACAATAGACGGTTCATCGACATACTCTGATTGGTAACAAGTCATCAATGATAGAATTTCCAATGCGTTTAACATCGATTAAAGTACACACAAACACTAAAACTTCATCTCTGTTTGTAGCATCCATATTGAGTTCATGGTTTACATCTTCCCTGATGGAATTCCTCTCTGATTAGTAACAAGCGATCAATAATAAAATTTCCGATGGGTCTAAAGGCGATTAAAATACACAAACACTAAAACTTCAGGAGTGTTTGTAGCATCCATATAGGGTTCATAGCTTAACTTAGCATAGAATTCACAAAACTTTTTATGTTAACATTCCATTAAGTATAGAATTTAAAGATGAAAGACGACTACGAAGTTTAATCGGTCACGGTGATCGCATTCAATTAAGCGCTTAATAGATCTGACGCTTCATTCTTCAGCGAACTTTCATGGATGAACCATGTTGAAGTGGAACCTTGATAACTGTTGAGGAATGGTGGAAATGACAGGGCCATATCTCTGCAACCAATGTCAACATGATGATTTCAGGCATGATGAGCACATTAACAATTTGTATGAAATGCTCTTGCAATCAATAAAAGAATTTCCATGTTTTCCAAGCTTTGGAATTGTTAGGAAGGTCAAAGAATGTGCATTCAAGATTTCATTCTTTGGTGTATGTTGCTAAAATGTCTTCTGGGTTGAATTTTACAGAAAGTGCATAGAAGAATGCAAGCATTATAGGTCAAAACAGTCATAGATGCACGATATTCTTCCTGTGCACCAGCTACCAACAATTAGGTGTCAATAAGCATAAATAAAATAATAGATGTTAAGAAAATGGGTGGAAGCTTCAAAAGAGGATGAATATGAAAAAGAGAGAGAGATTGGGTATCATGTGGTGTTGCTGCATTTGGTGACTCAATGAGTAAAACAAAATCACAGTCAAATTTGTCTTTTATTTAGTTATTTGCTCCTATGGTTTCAAGGATTTTTGATGCTATGACATCTCTCTTCACACTATTATTTTGAGAGATAGCAGTCTTATTGATAATCTTTATCATACAAAAATAATCATGGAAAATCATAGCTTTCAGGAATCTAAAGAGGATTTCTTGAAAAACACATACAAAATAAATCAACAGAAGAAAATGCAAAAAACAGAAATACCTGAACGTTGTCGTATAGTTCAAATAGTGGGACAGCAAGCAACTTCAAGTTTTTGGGTACTGCAAAGTACTCTCTTTCAGACAGATGAACAAGAAATAGTTTCTTGCACTCCTGAGAATAGAAGTTTTCTTATGGTTCAAAGAAGAAAAGTCTAAAAACAAATTCTCAACATGCTTCTCAAGAAATTTACCTTAGGCTTGGTGATATGAGGAGGGCAGTATGGGTACATCATTGTTTCAAAATTCGGCCTCCACCAGGTAGCCACACACTCACCAACCTGCAAAAGTAGAAAAGAATGGGTTCCTTACTATGTTTTGATCAAATGATACAGCATCCAAATCACTGGCAAAATAACTGAATAAGAAGCCCCCACGGCTCATACACAGTATTCTTAGACAAGGAGGAAAAACCTAAGCCAAATTAGATACAAAGAAATGAATTTACTTCAACTAAAAATAGATTGAACTGTTATGAAGCCGTTGAAGAAAAGAAAATAAAATAAAATCTTCCAATCGGTGATTGAAGGAATGATAAAGGTAGCAAACTTGACCCTTCATGGTTCTAGTTCTATCCTTCATATTAGTTCAAATGAAATGGAAGGGTATCATGCAGGTCTTTAAAATAAAATATTATGTTCAGTGTTTGCTTGGTAATTAAACCTGGGAGGATGTGGTCAGAGTACAAGGATAATCATGCAGAAGCAGATATCAAAACCTTGTTTCCAGGGATTGATGGAATTTTAATTAGGCAAGAATTTGAAGCAGGATTGGCCCAAGGAGAGAAAAATGATATGACAAGATTATGCAATCTCATTCAACAACAACTAAGCCTTAATCCCATACTAGATGGGGTTGGCTATATGGATTCTTTCATATGTATGCAAATGTTTATACTTGAGCATTGTTGTGTTAGGAAAACAGTGTCACTCATTTGCAGAACTTTACAGAAAATTCAAGAGTAAATACATCATATAAAAGGACATTAATTAACATATAAAGCAGTCTTCCAAATGTATTTTCATATAATGACGAGAAGGTAGCTCTAGGAAGTACCTGCCAGTTTGGCTGATGTGAAGGCATATTTGCTGCCAGTTTGCTAGATAGTTTACGTTTTAAGCCCTCAACTTCTGAAAAAAATTCATCAAAAATTGCAATCTAAGTGGACCAAAAAAAAAAATTGAAAAATAACTCCTGCGATGGCACTTCAACATGGATTAAATTACTGAAAAAATATCAACCCACCATTCTCTCCAGGTTTCAAGCGTCCACCAGGAAGTTTACAAAATGTATTTCCAATTTGTAGAAGCAATATATGGGGATGATTGTGCTCTTGCACCTGGAGGTCAAACCAAAGTTAAACTATTTGCGCATAGTATAATAATGTAAAAATTATAATATAGATATGCTGTCAACTGGAATAACTTCCTGCAAATTTATTTTATTTTACATTTTGTAGCATAAACAAGTTGGGGAGAAGAGAGATAAGTTGGAGCTAAAAAAATCACAAGAAACATAGTTCGACTGAAGAAAGACAATGGTTTCAAAGGAGGTCAGAAATTGGGAATAGATAATAGTTCATGTTTGCATTTATTTATCCTTAAAAGTTCTGATTACCTTAATAAATTTCTAGGTAACAGCCACACTATTCAAAGAACCCAAGAAACCACCTAATAACAATCACATGCACAAGATTCTCAGATGAATCACATCGTCAAGGAATAAAGAATCATACACACCCATATGATCTTATGATGTTCTTTAACTTCATAACTAAATAACAAAAAAGAAAGAAAGCATTTATGTGGTAATTGAAAAACTGATATATGAATGGTGAAAAGTATGATGGTGGTGTTGACGTAACAGTGTGAATTGCATGAGGCGGACATTTGTAATTGGGTGAGGGTGGGAATATGGTGCATTACAAACCTGAACCAACAGCAGTGAAGAAGCTCAGTTGTTTCCATACTTGATCCATTGATTACATTGCTTAGCATATAGTTTCTTGGGATTATCAGCAAAATTAGTATTTTTTTTTAGGGGAAATCATTATTAACTTGTTAAATATAACGGGAGAACATTATATCCAACTTTTTCTAGTCACATTCATATCCAAACTTTCCTATCCCACAAAATCTGATTTGTATTTTCCTACCTGATGAGTCAAATCATACTATCATCATGGCACTTACATGTGGTGTTCTGAGCCACGTAAGTATAGTGCCTATGAATATGTCGATGTTGATATGTTGATTTGAGATATGAGCCAATGATCACTATCACCCTTCAAATAATTCATCGAAAAACTTGAGCAACTTCACTCATGATTTTTTTTTCTTGATTTTCATTGCAGTTACAGTCTGTCCAATTTCACAGAAGCCCCCCATAAAATTTGTAGCAACGGACATCTGTTTCTTTAAGAAGGTATGTTGACAGGGAGCTTTCCTCAATTTTTCACTTTGAATATCCAAAGGTCTTGCAGCCAACAAAGAAATCAACTTGACCATACATGATCCATGAACAAATTGAGGAATACGAAAATCCAAAGAATGCTGACCCTATTAGCCATCAGAAATTTTGGACTAATCTTAAAATTTGGGTACTTCTTTAAATTTAACAAATGATGCCATGTTACTCACATGTTTGCATCTACTTTCTTTAGAGGAAGGCTGATATACTAATGACCCTCCAAAATGAAAACAACTGCCATCTTTGTCAAAGATCTTAACTCTACTACCAACCCAAAAACTTGGTGAATTATTTAGGAAAATATACATTTAATTAAAATTATTTATTTTAATTAATGTCAATTAAATCAAACTTTATCACCTCATTTTAAAATTCCCTCTCCAAAACAGATTCAAAAACTTAACTCCAAAAAAGTACTTGCACCAACATTTGCCAAACACCCCCCTAGTATGTTAAAACTAGGATAATCATCAAATATATAAAAAAAATACAGTGGTTACTTTAAAAGGTAATAAAGATATGAGGACTTCCTTGCACAATGTATGCCTAAATGATAGCTTCTTTCGACTAACCCAGTAAAAGATGTAAATTTTTATTAAAAGGATATAGAGTCGGCAACTAAAGTCATAAGTATTGACCCTTAGGTATGCTAAAGAATTATTGTACTCTAATTACAAACACCAGCCAATAAATTTGAAGGCGCATAAACGCTAAATAAGCCAATGTCATGGGCTTCATGCTTACTAAAGAATTAGCAATTAAATCTCATAATCCTAGACACTCTAAATGTAGGTGTAGATGATTTCATGAATAACCTTATCTATCAATCATTGTCCCAGCTAAAAGCAAATAATAAAAAAAATAGCCATCTGCTCCACCACAATCATGTTGGTTTTGATCCATACTTCAACGATAAAAGGGAAATTGTTGAAGTTGGACACCTTGAATTGAATAGAGTTAGTAAGGGTGGTTATGAAATAGGAACAAGTAAAGGTTTGAACTTGAAGATTGTAACATTGTGGACTTCACAATCACAAGACCCTGCTGCAAAAACTACAGGAGTGGTGTGAATGCTGCAAAAGTCAAGGAGGCCTTGCACAAAATTCAAGCAGTTTTCAAGGACTTAAGGGCACAACACCAGCTGAACACATTAAGAATAAGGAAAGTTTTCCAATCTCTGAAATTTCCTTTTTTTTTTTCTTGATATTTTGATGCTATTAAACCGGTGGTGGAACTAGTGGTTGCAACAGTGTTAGCAGACCTTCAGTTTTGGAGATGACTATGATTGTAGTGGCTACTATGGTGACCTTATGGTGACCTTGTAGCGCAACTGATGGTGAGATGATGATTGTTGTGCAATTGTAACAATTGACAAACCAAAAATGGTGGCCATGTTGGTTGTTAAGTTAACTTGGTTATCATCAACTCTGCTTCTAATTACATTGATTGATGTGCTTTGGCATGCAGACTATTGCATCCGAGAACAATTTTAACAAACAATTTTTCTTCTAAAAAAAATCACATCTTGAATTCAGATTTAAACTCAATTATCCTCAATCATCAAGAAATTTACTTTCTAACATGAATGTTACATCAACCAAGAAAAACTAATTATAACAATAGTCCATTAAAATTTGGAGGTCTTAAAAACTGATTTTTCACTCAAAATATTCAATGAATCATCTATTACCAATCCTTGAGAAATAAATAACTAAATTACAAACAAAAGTTAATAAATTTACCAACAGAATCGCTTCAACACTCGTCCGCATTCCTTCCTTCATATAACTGTCATTCAAAGCAAGATAAAAAACAAAAGGTTACGAGACACCAAAAATCAAACAAACAGCAGACTTTAGAAAAACAAAACCCTAAGATTCAGAAAACTTCAAGAACAAACAGCGGGCTTTAGAAAATAAAACCCTAAAACAAAAGCATACAAATCAAAACGAAGAAGAGGAAGAATAGAAGATGATGATTCTAGGGTTTTGAGAGTGAAGACTACTTGACTTTCATGCGGGCAAGGCGATCGGCGACTGAGGTATCCTTCTCCATCTTCGGTTCCTTAGTCCCGAACATTAGCCAGTTCGCCAGAGGGTACACGTTCACCGCCGGCGAGGTCACCATTGTCGTGGCCTCCGGTGATCGCCGTTGAGCGCTTTGCGGGTTTTGCGGGTCTGTGTGTGGGTTGGAGTACGAGTCCGATAAGAAGCTTTGAAATTTATGGGAGAGATCCGCATCCGTTTCTTATCGGATTTCGGATGTAGAACCGGAACCCGAATAATTTAAAAATAATAATAATAAGGTTATAAAAAAAGAAATTAAAAGCTAGAGTTTTTTTTTATAGTTATATATAATTAATCTTAATTTAAGGGATTATATGTAATTATCAAATTATAAAATCTTGTTTTTATCTTGAAAGGAGTATCTAAACATAAGTATCAAAAAAACCCTTGATATTTTCCAAATCCTCAAAAAGCCCCTCAAATTTTCCAACTCCTCAAAAAGTCCCTCCTTTTTGACCGAACCCCACGTCGCGCCACGTCTCCGCTAAAGACAGATTTGAAAAAGCGGTGAAATTACGGAGTCGCCTCTTTGCATCCCAAAACCGACTCTTTGCATCCCAAAACCGCTTGCCGCTTGCTCTTCATCACAAAGGTTCATTTCTCTTCTCCCCACCTTGCGGCGTGCGTCCCATCTCTCCACCTACCACCGAGTGAAGAGCATCTTTGCAAAGCTTCCAGCGACTATCTCCAAGGCGAGTGACAATCTCCCACATTTATGCTCAACGGTTTTGGGTATTTAGGGTTTAGGGTTCCGGTTTAGGGCACAACCTGTGCATGATTCTGAATCTGTGTTTAGGGTTTAGTGTTTAGGGTACCTGACTGGTTGTGAGAGCTAAAGCGTGTATTTTTTGGAGTTTAGTGTGTATCTCTCAGGGGTTGCGTTTATTTCATGAGCTAAAAGCGTGTATTTTTTGGAGTTCGGTCAGTGTCTATACTGCCGGGGGTTGCGTTTATTTCTTGAGCTAAAAGCGTTTAGTTTTATGGGGTTTTCGTTTACTTTCAAGGCAAAGCGTTTATCGGGCCTATTTGTAACAACGAGGGCAACAAGCGTTTATTAGTCCGTTTGTATGAGGGCGCTTATTATTTGGCCAAAGCGTTTAGTTTTCGGGGGTTGTCACGTTTATTTACATTGAGACAAAGCGTTTATTAGTAAGCGGGGCCAAAGCGTTTAGTTTTCGGGGTTTCGCTTTATTTTGTTTCCAAAGCATTTATTGTTGTATGCAGAACGTGTTGCGATTACATATTGTGCGATTCTCACGAAGGATGGGAAAAAATGTCAAAAGGGTCGCCAAAAGGTCAAAGAGGTCAAAAGGTCAAAGGGAAGTGTGCCCGCTCATCAACGCCAGTGCTACACGGTTCCGATCGTGGTGTCGCTGTTGAGAGAGGCGTCGATGACCCGGCATTATTGGGAGTTTTGAGAGAACTCCCTTTGCCCATTTCATGGAGCTGGAGCCTATCATCCAGGATAGGGGGGTCCTGGATTCCATCCTCTCGATGTACGACGAGAAGACCGGAAACTTCAATATTGGTTCATCTCAGCTGGAGTTCCGGGCAGAGGATGTCGCTATGATCCTCGGTCTCCGATGCCACGGTGCTGCGGTAACCTTCAAGACGAAGGCGTCGCGAAGAGTGATCTCGGCGCCAGTTCCCGAAAGCACCGCTGCCGATCGGCAAACCGCCACTCCATCCAGAAGACCCTACGTGATCTCGTTAATAAGGGCAAGGGCGAGGAGGAGAATTTCGTCAAGATGTTGGTAGTCTACATCCTCGAGCTTTACGCTCATCGGCACCTCATCGCAACCCGAATTGGGTTGCCTGCGCACGCCAACGACACAGACACGCTTGGAGACTACGCGTTGGCGCAGGCCACCCACAGTGGCTGATGGAGGAGGTCCCGATCGGCAACAGGTCGCGGTGAGGGCCCGCGGCTGCGCAGTGGAATCGGAAAAGCGCCGGGCTACTGCGAGGAGTGCGTCCTCGCACTTAATGCGTGGTTCTACGAGTTGGCGGTGGACGGCTAAGAGGATACACTTCAAGAAGACGCTGGCGCATTTTGTGCTACGGCGAGAACAACTTCGAAGCGTAAATCGAGATCCGAGGATTCTTTGAAAAGTGGAGGGAAAGAAGGTGGGCAATGTTAGTTGTTTTAGAAGTGTTTATGAATTTAAGAATGCGCTTATCTTTTTACTTATAATCGCTTATTATTTTCGTAAAAGCGTTTATTTTAATGCTAAAGCGCTTATTTTTCCGTTGAAGTGTTTTTATTATTAAACTTAAGCACTTATTTTTCCGCTGAAGTCTTTTATTATTCCGTAATCGCTTATTATGTTGGTAAAGCGTTTATTATTTATCTTAAGCGCTTATCCGCTCAATTGAATGAAGTCTTTCTTTCATCGCTTGTTCTTACGCATGTATTTCATTGTCCCCTCGCCACCTCTAATTCGGTGAGTCCGAGTTTATCGGGTCGAAGAAGTCCACCCACAAAGAACAAATACCTGCGACGTTCCTTCGGAAGAAACCTCCCCTCAAGAGAGGGAGGAAGACTCAAGAGGTAGAGGTCCCGGCGAAGAATGTTGGTGCGGCTTCGAAGCTGCAGAGGACAAGCTACTGATTCCTCATGGAGGAGATGAGAGCGCTTGACGATGGGTGAAACAAGAGTCGCCGCTAAGGTGAATGCCCGTGACCAGCGAACCCGCCGAAGCTCCCGCAAGCAATGATAAGCTTGCCACGCCTCGCATCCGAGAACCACCGAAGCACTGCATTCGCAGCGGATGCACCACCGGTTTCACCGCTGAGAAAAGATGCACTGCAGCGCACAAGCACCACCGCGGTTTCGGCCCAAGGCACCGCGACCGGGCGGACTCTTGGGATCACGTTGCTCGCGAAGGGGAAAGTGGCAAAAACCACTTAATCACACGACGCAGCAAATACCGGCGGGGAACCGTAAAAAGCAACATCGACACCTGCGACGGGCGCAAAGTGTCAAAAAGACCACGCCCGCAAGAACACGCGGCGCGACGGCAACCCGCAAAACAATGCACCGCTGGCAAAGGACGCTGCCCCCGCTCTCCGCCACGGCAGGGTAAAAGGTGCGGAAAGTCACCGAGGCGTAACGCTATTCCCAAATGGAAGGGGACTAAGGAGGCAGCCTCATCCTGAGGACCGTTTGCGACGCCATATCTCGAAATGCGCTCTTGAGTCCCTTAAAGAAACAATTCCGGAGGTCACCAACGATGAAGGTGTCTTGTCCGATAAAGCCAAAGACGCCCTCGCCATTATCCCGTTTGCCCCTAGTGCTCCCGAGCCTGTGGATAATACAAACTTCAATTTACCCGTGAATAAGAGGCCTCTTGGTTTCAAACATCTAAACCAGATGGAGCGTACGGCAATTTCACTGTTTTTGAATCACAGGATGGACAAGTAAGACACATGCTAAGAGAATATGATTTTTTTAGTTTTAGACTTTGTTGCCCATATTTTTATTGAGTGTATTATTTACCTTAAGCGTTTATTATCATAGTTTTCTGCTTATTATTTACCTTAAGCGCGTTTTATTGGAGGTTTCCGCTTATTATTTTCATTAAGTGTTTATTATCAATTTTGTTTTTAAACTTATTAGTTTCCTTAAGCGTGCAAATTTTCGATTTTAAGCTCATTATTTTGATTCAAAGGTGTATTTGCTTTCGACTTTTAACTTATTAAGCGACTTTATAAGTTAAATAAGCGTATTCTCCGTGAATAAAGACCTTGGCCGGAAGAACGACTTGACGCTCGCCACACGCAAGCAACCGCATCGCATGATCAATGGAGAGTTGGATTTCCCGATGACGTGATCGACGTCTTCGTAGTTATGTTGCAAAATGAGCTTAAGAAGCTGGACAACCCATACAAACGGAGGGCTTCCATTATCAGGCCCATAGCGTATCTGTTGTCACAATTTTCGGGAAATCATCGCACCAGCGGGGCCGAGTCGTTGATGAAGAGAGGAATAGAAAACTTCCATGACCTGGACGTTGTCCTAATGCCGATAATCGGCCATGAGCACTTCCACCTCCTGGTGCTGGAACGGGAAAGACGAGAGTATCTCCATTACTCGTCATTAACGAGCATAAGTTACGACATGGACGCGATGGCCATGGTAAGACTTTCCCTTATTATTATTTGTATTATTATCCGCCAAGGTAATGCCATTGATCTAACAATAAAACTCCATGTTTGCACAGAATTGTGCGACCAAGACCTTGCCTCCACAGCTAGGGGAGTTACCGGCAGGTGAGAAATGGCCCCCGACACATATCAGAACCGCCCCTGAAGAATCCGGCAGCGTAGCGGATTATGGAATTTTACCATCCATTTCATGGATCGGATTCTCCGTGGGCAAGAGCTTGAACTTCGACTTGGAAGATGTACCGAGGGTGAGGCTAAAAGTGGGTGGCGAAGTTAATATTAGATGGGATTACACGTAAGTAATATTTTATGTATGGCGAAACATGTTTTGTTAATTTTACATCTGTTCGAGAACAAGCGCTAGAAGCGTGTATTATATTGTTCTTTTCACTTATTATACGCCAGAAGCGTTTATTACGCTAAGCGCTTATTATACGTCAAGCGCTTTATTATACCAAGCGTTTATTATATGGCGTAGGCATTTATTATCACGGAGGAAGTGTTTATTTTCTTTTTAGTTATCGCTACTAAGGGAGTTTGAGCGTTTATTATTTAAGCGATTAAGTGTATTGTGCCTGTCGAGTGTCGTGAGAGTCACACATCAGTCCCGTGATAATATGCGGAAAGACACGCTTCATATTTATATTAATCTGAAACGTTATTTAATATATTTTTCTGCCTGTTCACTATAACAGACAACAAAAATTATCTTCGCAATGTCTTGGGACCTGAACTTCCGATTTCCTTGATGCACTTTCACGATAGCGTTGCATGTAATTCTATTATGCCCGGCCTCATGATACCGACTACAATGAAGTGGTCTAATGTCGAATGCTTGCGACTCGATCCTTCTCCGTCACAAATTAATTCGACCACTTTTCTTGGTCAAAGGTGGCCTCATACGAAGTTCCGTGAGGCACGGTGGGCCTATCTATATCCGGATTAGAAATATAGGCTCTCGGTATGCTATCTTTGTATGCCATACAAAACAAGAAGTCATCAACATAAGAATGCACACTTGTGTCTTTTTTGTATAATCGCAAGCATGCGGGTTTGCATGGTAGTCCATCAACTTCCCAACGACTGCATGAGCAGGTCCTATTGCTTAAGTTCACACAATTACTATGATTGTCCATCACTTCAAATTGAACCCCATCTGAACGACCCACTTTCAAGTACCGCTTTGCTCCGCGGTTTCTTCAATCCGCTTATGTATCTCGTGACAAAGATGACCTTCCCATAGCTTGCATTGCTCTCGTCACGATACATCATACTCATCATCTTATACCTACAACATAATAAACGACAACTCAAAAAGCGATAAACGGCGGTAGCTATAATAAGTGAAAACGCAAAACTAAACATTAGGTCATTTCGATAAGCGAAACAACAAACCATATAAGCGGCGTAAGGCGTTTAATAAGCGGAAAGACTAATAAATAAAGGCTTAGTCCGTTATAAAAAGCAAAAACTAGGAAAAATAAACGCCGGGCAAAACCTTATGGAGTCCACCATGTTTGTCATAGGTAGGTGACGAGGCGTCTCTGTATCCATGCGTTGAATGACTCCGCCCACGTTGGAGTACATCTCACCCCATCAAGGCCCTCTGAACAAATAATTACACCAATGCTCCATGTCGACTTGTAGAAATAACCGGGCCAGGTGGTCAATGCGATGATGCGGCCAGACCTCATCGACAATGATCATTGTACTTCCTTCCATGCGTGCATATGCAACCTTAAGCAGCGAGCTCCAACACTCATCCTTCATCGCCCCTACCCATCGAAGCATTTGCCTTCAAGAAGTTAGCATGAAGATGTCGTAAACCAATACGCATGGGGGAGGAAGGAAAAACCCTAGCGATGGCATTGATAAGCCCCTTCGATCGGTCCGATATGAACTTAAGGATCTTCTCGTGCGGTTCCCGTTGTCGTACAATCGCGTCGCTGGCGTTGACACAAACCATGTCCAATTATCATCTACCTCATTGTCAACAATCTGGCTAACACTAGGTGGAAGAATCCTTCATTACCGCCTTTACTTAGCTTAAGCCAAGCAACGTGCACAATCAGATTTCCCCATTAAGTGAGTCCCATCAAGGAATAACAAGGGTCTACACCCTCCACGAAACTATCAAGTGAGGCCCGAAAACAAAAGAAACCTCGCTTGAATCTTTCACCTTCCTTTTCCAAAATCACAATGCTACAGGTTGGTCTCTACACCTTCTCCGCGATACCACATCAGCGGTCGTAGCTTGCGGTATTAAACTTCCGTGGAGCATCTCCCTCGCGACCTCTTTACCCATCCAGGCCTGCTTGTACGGCGGGTGAACTCCATGGTCACGTAATATGTCCCGTTGCATGTCCACGGCCCTATAGAGTGGTCGATCTTTGAGTTTCTGTATCACATGTTTGCTGACCCACTTCTTACAAGTCTTTGGATGGGATGTCGTGCCAATCCCCCCTCCACATGTATGCGAGGCTGTTATTGTTTTGACACAGAATTCTTTAATATTACCAACCATCGATGCATGGACACGCCACTGACAATCATCCACTGCACATGCAACGATCACTCTTTGCTGATCATTCTTAATGAACCGATAGTCGAAATTACGCCTGATGGCAAAGTCCCGTAAAGAATCCTGCCAGTTGTTCAAAGATTGTGAAATCTCTCAACCGACTGCCGCATCACAACGGAGTCTAATTCCAAGTGCTCTGGCATGCGCATGCGCAAGTCCACTTCTTCACTTTGTGATGACAGCATTGGGACGGAAACCCTGTGTAGAAGACCAAAGTCATGAAATACACGCTTAGTCGTTTAACAGCGGGAATACATGCTTTACAGAAAAGGATAAACGATGCGATCGTATAGTAAGCGGAAACTCCATAAAATAAACGATCGGTAGTTAAATGAGTGAGAACCGCAAATAATAAACGCTTAGGTCACATAATATGTCACGAAAACTCAAAATAATAAGCGGTCGTCGTTTAGTCAACCAAACTCCTAAATACTAAACGCGGCTTGGTACAATAAGCGAAAACCATTAATAATAAAGGCTTACACATAATAATAAGCGAAAATACAAAACATAAGCGAAACAAATCAAAAGAAATTCTTCATTACGGGCAACAGATGATTACGCACAGTTCCCTATTGTCACATCCTTGTCCTCAACGATCATGTCCACCACCATCTTCTTGAATATTAGATGCACCCGCACATCCGCAAGAAATCCCCATCCGAGTCAACTAAACATATAGCCTTGTGCTGCAAATGCGGGGCGACATACTTCACTCTCACTTTCGTGAAGCTTGAGGCTCCAACGATTGAGGATTTCCTCCAACACGCATCGCCACGCAGGACAACATGGTGAAATCAAGAACATGGCCTTCTTCTTTTGTACCTTGCAACAAAGAAAATGGTTTCCATTAGCGAAGGTAGGTGAAGATCTTCAACCAGCTAGACGCTAGAAGGGAAGGAACGAGGAGATAGTATACTAAACAAGGAAGCGAATGTGGGTGAAGATCTTGGTACCGCAAGGTATGGCGAGGATTCGGCGTGGCCGGGTAAGGAGATCTCCAGCCAAAATCACCCAATAGGGACGGGGGCATTACGGGCATTTTTCAGAAAATAGAGGCGGATGGAGAGGGAGGGACTTCTTGGGAAGATTTTGCAAAAGCGAGGACTTTACGGGAAGCTAAAAAGTCAGAGGGACTGTCCGGGAATTCAGAAATATGTCGGGGATTGTACAGTAATTTTCCCTTAATAATAATAGTAAATTATATATATATATATATATATATATATATATATATATATATATATATATATATATATATATATATGAGTAAAATGGTCAACCTCTAGGATGCCGACACGTGGCCCTTGAGGAAGCTAAAGGAAACACTCTTCTTCATGCTAATATATAGAGAGAGCAATATGTAGCATGACTATTCTCTCAGTACTGGGGGCTGGGGAGGGCTCTTGGTTCAAGGGGGTGGGGGTATGAATGTTAGAGAGCACTATGTGGCCCGGCTATTCTCTCAGTACCCAAGATGGTTTCCCTCCTAGAAGATGGTTTCCCTTAGACGTGGCCATTCTGAACCGAAACCGTGGAACTGAACCGAAACCTGACCGGGAAAAAACCGGCCCTGAACCGGAAAAACCGTAACCGTCCTGAAATAGGAACCTGAACCTTCTTACAAGGTTCGGTTCAGGTTCCATAATTCCAAAACCGTTGAACTGCCGGTTCAAAGTTCAAATCTTGTGACCATTCAAGCGTTCACCTTTGTATACTTAATTTTGTATTGATTCGAATCTTGTGACCGTTCACTGCAAATAGTCAGAGTGATGCTCAACGTTTGGCATCAATATCTGAGTCGTTCTGTGCTGTCTGTCTGACTATCTTCCAATAAAATATTATTTTTTATTTTTTTTATTTTTTGAAACCCTGAACATTAAATGATGAACATTGAATTTCATTGATTATCTTCCAATATATATTGACTATCTTCCAATAAATCTGTATTATTTAATGATGAACATTGAACATGACTTGAGTTTCACTTCACAATTCACATGAATCACATATGTATTATTTAATGATCGTTGTATAGGTGACCGTTTGATTTTCATTTGATTTTTTTTAAATTTTTAAAAACTCACATTTTTGTATTATTAATAACTCACTTCAATTCTTCAATCTCCAATTCCCTCATTCTCTCAATCTCTGATTCTCTCTTACAACCTTATTCTCTAAATTCTCATATACTCAATATTTTCTATACTATTAATTTATTTCTACAATTTTATTTCCATTAATACTCTTAACCTTTTTATTTTTTTTCTCGGCACCAATTTCCTCTAAATTTCTCACTACTTATATTTTCTTTCTCTTTAATTTACTAGTCATTTATAATTTTTTTGATTTTAAAAAAAAATGGCAAGCTCTAGAAGTGGTTTTGGTGAGACACAACATTTTGATCATGACCACGATATGCCAATAGAACATCCAACCCAAAGAGGTGAAAGCAATCCACCACCATCATCGCAACTGCAAGGGGAGGCAAGTGGGAGATTCAAATTCCGACATCTTCAAAATTCATTTCAAAAAGACACCGAAAGGAGATGGCAAGTTCGACGTTTCTTGCAATTATTGTCATAAAGTTTACAAATTTTCAAAAGGAGGTGGCTATGGAACTTTTACCAAACATTTGCAAGCAAAGCATCCACTTAAGATTGGATTGAGCAAAGAACAATCTCAAATGACCGGGTTTGCTTCTTCTAACTCTACTCAATTATTTCATTATAATGAAATGGAATGTAGTAGTGGATTAGCTTCGATGGTTGCTATTGATCATTTATCTTTTAGCTTTGGTGAAAAATTGGATTTTGACAATTTTTGTCAAAATTATGTAAATCCTAGTTTTAAAAAAGTTCCTAGAAATACTTTGAAAAGATATCTTTTAAAATTATATAAACAACATAAAAGTGAATTAATACAATATTTTCAAAACAACGATTTTAATGTTTCTCTTTGTAGTGATATTTGGAGTGATCATTGGTGTGAACATTCTTATATGGGATTAACTTGTCATTGGATTGATGAAAATAATGTTTTACAAAAAATATTACTTGCATATAGATGTTTTGATGATAGGCATACTGTCAAAAATATATGTAAAATGATTTTAGATATTTTGCAAGAATATAGATTGGTAAATAGAGTTTTTTCAATTTCTTTTGATAATGCATCGGCTAATACCGCTTCCATTTTCGAGTTAAAAAGGACTTGTCAACCGAATTTTGGTGGAAATTTTTTTCATATACGTTATGCATATCTTATTTTAAATTTATGTGTACAAGATGCATTGGCTAATGAACTCAATCAACATATATCTTTAATAAGAAAAGTAATTTCATATATTTAGGTGCATCCACAAGTTATGAAAGAATGGGGAAAGTTTTGTAAACAAAATGGAATGAAACCAAAACGTTTTTCAAAAGATATTTCTACTCGATGGAATTCAACATTTAAATTACTTGATCAATTTATGAGTATAGACATTTATTGTGTTTTTTTTTGCATCTACTTATATTGCACAACAAACTCTTTTGCCAATCCAATGGGAAATATGTTCTACTATTTTAGATATTTTTCTTGTTTTTAATGATTAGTAGTGTATACAAACCAACTTCTCATCAATTTTTAATTGAAGCAATAAATATTAGTGGTGCTTTAATGGAGGGACTCAAACATCCTCCCATTTATGATGTCGTTTATGGTATGAGAGAAAAATAGTTGAGTTATTATAAAACTATTCCTGATATTTATCTTACTACTATGGTTTTTGATCCTAGATGTAAATTTGAAGGTTTAATAGAGATGTTGAACACTTATTATTTTGATTTGTTGGGGTTTAATGCCGAAGATATTGATGTAATGTTAATAGTTACTAGAATTAGAACTTTGTGTAATGAGTTATGTGAAGTACTTGCTTCACCTTCTACACATGATGAAGTGGATGTGGAGCCTCCTTTACCGCTATCCTCCTCGAAATTCACTAATGGGGTAACAAAATTTTAGAAAAGAGGAAGAAGCCTAGAACATGAGGCTCCTATTCAGAGCTCGAAGTATATCTAACAATAGTTTTTGAGTTTGGTGATAATGCAGGTCCAAATTTTCTAATTTTGGAATGGTGGAGTAGACACACAGAGACTTTTCCTACTTTAGCCAAGATTGTTAAACAACTCCTTGCAGTTCCTGCCTCAACAGTTGCAGTTGAACAAACATTTAGTAATGGAGGTAACATTTTGGACAAAAGACGATCAAGGTTGGGTCCAGAATCATTGGAAGCACAAACTTGCCTCGATGATTGGGAAAGAGCTAGACTACAAAGTCAAGATAACCTTATACATTCATCATCATCAGACGAGTGGGTAAATGATGGCTCCGGTACAACAACGGTAGCTTCCTCTGATGATGAAAGTTGAAACAAGCAATTAGCCAATTAGAAAATATGGAGAAATGTGTATAATAAAAATAAAAGAACTACGTGGGCTTTGATTCCTCTATACCCCGAGAGGATACGTAGGCAATTTAATATAAATAAGTTCAAGCCCTTTATTTTTTTATCTTTTTTTCTCATATATATCGTACTTGTATTTTTTTACAAATTATTGTATTGAATTTATACTTTTTTTTATATAAAATATTGTATTGAATTAATTCTTGCATTTTTATAAAAAAAAATATTCTACTTTTTCCCATTTATCGCATGATTCATGTTCATTTTTAATTTAAAATATTAGATTATTTGATTTAATAAAAAATTAAAATTAAAAAAAAAAAACCCGAACCGTCTGAACCGTCAAACCGGAACCAGAACCGAACCAGAACCAAACCGTCAAGAACCTTGTCCAGGCGGTTCGGTTCAGGTTCAAGATTTCTTTGAACTCGAACCGGAGGTTCAGGAACCAGAACCGGCGGTTCCTGAACCGTGGCCACACCTCCCAAAAGGGGTAGCTCTCCCAAGATAGTTTCCTCTCATAAAGATAGTTTCCTTCCATGTCTTCAAGGAGATAAGGGAGGTCATCTAACAAAGGAGGCTAGACTAGATGTGAGGGGAGAAGAGAAGCTTGGATGACCGGGATGAAGCTCCAGGCTCCTAGAACCGGACATGAGAAACTCTCCACCTTCATGGGAACCTCTCCATCTCTATAAGAGCTCCTCCGTCTTCATGAGTGCTTCAAGGCCTTTTTCATCGTATTCATCATGGCCAACTACATGCTCATCTCCACAATGCTTCAAGTGAACTCCAAGTATAAAGGAGATGAAGGTCCAAGCAAGCTCTCCATGGCTTTTTTCTCATATGAGCTCCAAGCTCAAGCTCTATGACCAAGTAAGTTCCCTTCTCCTCCATGTAGGAAGACCTCTATGAAGCTCCCCCAAGCTTTTCTCCAAGCTCTCTCCATAGCCAAAGATCATCAAAGCTTCTCCAAGCTTTCTCCATGGCAGGAGATCATGGAAGCTCCTCCAAGCTCCAAAGTGGCTCTCCATGAAGCTCACAAGGATGATCCTCCTCCATGAAGCTATAGTTAGTAGGCCTTGTAGGCTCTTCTTCTCCATGAGGCCCCAAGCTCTAAGAAGAAGCCATGAAGTTCTTCTCTACGATTCTTCTCTTCCATAAAGATCTATGAAGCCCCACGAAGCTCCCATGAAGCTCTTAGGTTTTTCATTGCACTTCATGAGTTTGATCATGTTATGGAGCCCTATTATGATATGGAGGCCCATTATGAAATGGAGGCCCATTGTGATATGTTGGGAAGCTTTGTAATTAACCGCCATATAGTGGATTTGCTCCCTTAGTTGGAGCATGTGGTTTTTTCCCTAGATTTACAGCGTTTTCCACGTAAACATAGTGTCCCATTTACTATAAATCACAACCGTTGGTCAAAATCGGGGTAAATCTTTAGGAGACACTGAACCCAGGCGTGATAGTGTCCCATTTACTATCACTCCTATATATAGGAGTGATAGTGTAACACCCTTATCCCTTTCAGGACCCAGGCGTCACACCAGCCAGTTTTAGGGAATGAACCCTAAACTTAAGGCTGTAAACAGCTAATTAACTGTAGAATTAACAACATGCGGAATTTAACAAGCAAACTGAATATATTAAAACACCAACTCAATCTGGTTTAATACAACACCAAATAAATATTGTCTTAAGCTTAATGTCTCACAAACACTCATAATCAAATAACATAATACTAGACGCGGAGTCAGAGCCAGCTACAGGACATCTCCACTACTAGTGATCAGACGACCCTCTATATGGTCTCCTGTCTAATGTCCTGCAATCACAATGTCAAAGAAGAGGGGCAGAGCTTCTGGAGCTCAGTGAGCGGGAACAAGTCTGTCGGGTGTAACTGTACCCATATAATAAGTAAAACTGTAAAAGAAATCTGACGTATCAAAAAACATGAATAGAAAATACTGAATTTAAATACTGAAAACTGAATTGAATACTGAGCAAGTAAATATTGATCAGTGTATTATCTTTTAAATGCATATCTGATTTTTTGTTTCTCGGTCTTGTGAATTATATATGAAACCGACATTCCCCCTGGGTAATCTGTACATGTGCCTTCTCTCTCTCTGAGATGAGCTCTTTCTCTAGAAGGCGAGGAATGCGGCATCATCTGATAAACACATGACTAATTCTCTGACTACACATCTACTTCAATACTGTATGGCCGCAACCAACGAGTATATCTGATACACGTGGTCGACTATATATACGTACACTAAGCATCCCAAGGAATGGAAAAGGGGTTTTGATTTTTATAAAATGGGAGTATTTTTAAAACAGATAGTTCAGACTTAAATCAGAATTTAAATCACCCATCTCCTAACTTAGTGTCGTACTCTCTGGCTCTACACGAGCCACCACTGGTCTATACAAGCATATCAATAGAATGTAATCTATATGTATCTGTAATTGTTCCTCTTTTCTATTACTGAATACTAAGCATGAAATGGGTTTATAAAACTCCAGAAACTTTCGTAAAACTCCTAGTTCATGCTTTTCAAAACTGAAATCTGTATCGTATAAAAATACGGTAAAACACATGAACTGTACAGGTAGATCCCCTCACCTTGGTCTGGTTCGAGCTTAAATCTGGATCGGTCCTTCGGCGGCGGCGGACTTGCCCTGCCCTTACCTGATAGTTGAAATAAGGAAAATCTATAAATACGGAGCCCGTATTTTTGACTCATACTCTAATTACATCTAAATAGAATATGATAGAATACGAAATTAACTTTTCTTACTAACTATGCTCATTTGCATCACTAACATAATTTGGAAAACTTAAGCATGTATTCCATGGGAATTAAAGGGCTTCTAACACGCTTTCCTCAAAGTAATGACTTGCTAGAAATAACATCAATAATCTAAGGAAATCTCCGAAATTTCAGAAACACCTCCTTTGTTCGTAGGCTCCCGAATAACTACAACCATTCCCACACATAACAACTAAATTAACAACGATTAGCAAACATGAAAATACAACAAACACCTATCAATCCTCTGCCCTTATACATGATCATTTCATCATCCATCTCCAACTTTAATGTCATGAACCCAATTAGAGCTTTTCCTCCATTAATTCTTCAATTATCTAATTAATATTAGGATATTCCCAAGAGGAGCTCACAATGGAGAATTAAAGGCTCGTTGGCGCTATGAGAGGGCTGATCCGGCGGAGTTGACTGCTGGCTCTTGGTGGAGGCGTGAAATTTGCGAGGTGGAGCTTCGGTGGTGGAGCAGTAGCGTGAAGCGTCTTTGCCGGCTTTTGGCGGCGTCAAGAAACTCCGGCATTGAGGTGTCTTGTGCAAGGTGGAAGGCGGCAGTGGAGCTTGGTATGCAGCGATGAGGCGCAGCGTCGAGGAAACTGGCACTGGTGGAGAGCGTATGGCGTGGGTAGGGGCGGTGACCCGGCGGCGGGGCGTCCGCGGCTGCGCTCTTTCTTTGACTTGAGAACGAAAGAGAGAAAGAGAGAAAGAAAGAGAGAGAGAAAAATTTCTCTCTCTCTTTCTCTCATCTGAGACTTTATAAAGGTAAAGTTTTAATTTAATTTATTATTTTTATTAAATCAAATCAATATAATAACTTATCTGATATAAAGTATTTCATTTAATTATCTTATCTTCAAAAATATCTTCACTACAAGCCAGCCGACTTTTCGTCGATCCAGTCTTCTTATTGTGCCGTCACGAGGGCGACTCATGATATTCTCTGGCTTATCTCTATCTCGGAACCCGGATCCAGGGAATCCCGAGTCCGGCGACCGTGAAATTTGTGTAGCGTCACGGAGTCGTCTCTCTTCTCCCGACCCAGATCCATATATCTCGGCTTTTGACTCAGCCAGATCTACTTTATCGGGACTCTAACTTTTGTCCGATATTCTTACTTAATTAATCTGGATTAATTAATATTTAATTAATTTCTAGTTAAATTAATCTAACTCGGCCGACTATCCATCTCCAACTATTCTATGCAACTCCGGCCAAGCCCAATACGAACTCTCTCGGCCCTATAGTTGCGAGAATGGATTTTGGTCCATTTTATTCTAATTTTCTTTAACTTCGAGGTTAATAATAATTAATCTGATTTAAGTTAATTAACCTCATTTAAAATTTCAAAACATTACTGAATTTTACTTAGGAAATTTTGGGATGTTACAGATAGAATCAGGTCGGTCGCCTAATTCTATCACCCATATATATTATAATATATATAGTTTTATATATATAGATATATACGGGGTTGATACTATGCGGCCAGCCTTATTACTGTGCAAGTACGATCACCTCATTTTGGCCCACTTGCACAGTATTTTGAGGAAATCCAGCCATATGGATGGAAAGAACATCGAAAAATAAGCTAGCATGTCAATTTTCATACAATTTGGGAACTTGTAGAGTCTTCATCTTAAATGGTGAAATTTTGAACCGGTAAGATTTTTATAAATTTTCACCCGTTAAGATGAAGACCCTACAAGTTTCCAAATTGTATGAAAATTTACATGCTAGCTGACCATCCATATGGTTGGAAAGCCTTAAAATACTATGCAAGTTGGCAAATGGAAGGCGACCTTACTTGCACAGTAATCCGACCGGCCTTATAATATCATCCCCGTATATATACATATATATATGAAGGGTGTTGTTAAGGTCAGGCCGGCTGCATTTGCAGTCGGCCCACCTATCAGCACCTAATTATCATATAATATATATATATATATATATATATATATAGGGTCATGATATGGTGCGGTTGGCCTTATCACTGTGCAAGTGCGGTCGCCACTTTTTGGCCCACTTTCACAGTATTTTGAGTAAATCCAACCATATGGATGGAAAGAAAATCGAAAAATAAGCTAGCATGTAAATTTTCATACAATTTGGGAACTTGTAAGGTCTTGATCTTAACGGGTGAAATTTTGAACCGGTAAGATTTCTATAAATTTTCACCCGTTAAGATGAAAACCCTATAAGTTCCCAAATTGTATGAAAATTGACATGCTAGCTTATTTTTCGATGTTCTTTCCATCCATATGGTTAGAAATCTTTCAAACATGCTTCAGGTGGTCAAATGGGAGGAGACAGCAAATGAACAGTATTTCAGGTCGACCTTACCTTATAATGATTTTATATATATATATATATATATATATATATATATATTGGAGTGACAATATAAGGTCGGTCGGATTAATGTGCAAATAAGGTCGCCTCCCATTTGTACTGCGATATTTTAAAGGTTTTCCAATAGTATTGATGAAAAGAACATTCGAAAAAATAAAATTTAGCGTGGTAATTTTAAATACGATTTCTAGCGAACTTGTCAGAATTCTTAAATGCTTAGCGGGTGAAAATATATAGAAAGTAAATGCAGGTTGAAATTTCACTCTTTAAGATGATGACCCTACAAGTTTCTAAATTAATATGAAAATCGACAAGCTGCAGCTTATTTTTCAATGCTCTTTCCATCCATATGATTGGATTTACTCAAAACATTTGTCTGCAAGTGGGACAAAAGCAGGCGGCACTTGCTGACAAATGATAAGGCCTACCGCATAGACACATGTATGTATATATATATATATATATATATATATATATATGTGTGTGTGTGTGTGTGTGTGTGTGTGTACAATTGATGGTATGGACCCATACCTAAGGATCATGGGGCCCATACCATCAAAGCACCCAAATTTAGGTGATAGGATGGGCTGGCTGCAAATGCAGTCGGCCTGATCCTATCACCATACTATATATATATATATATATATATATATATATATATATATATATACGAACGATATTATGCGATCGGTAGAATTCATCGTTTCATTTGCAGTCGCCTCCCATTTGGCCTACTTGCACAGTATTTTGAGGAAATCCAACCGTATGGATGGAAAGAACATCGAAAAATAAGCTAGCATGTCAATTTTCATACAATTTGGGAACTTGTAGGGTCTTCATCTTAAGAGTGAAATTCTGAACCGGTAGGATTTTTATAAATTTTCACCCGTTAAGATGAAGACCCTACAAGTTCCCAAATTATATGAAAATTGACATGCTAGCTTATTTTTCGATGTTCTTTCCATCCATACGGTTGGAAATCCTTCAAACATGCTCCAGGTGGCCAAATGGGAGGTGACCGCAAATGAACAGTGTTTCCGGCCGACCTTACCTTATCATGCCCGTATATATATATATATATATATATATATATATATATATATATATATATAACTATATATATTATAATATATATGTGTGATAGAATCAGGCGACCGTATTTGCGGCCGGCCTGATTCTATCACTCCTATATATATGGGAAAATTATTTATAGGTCCTTGTAAGTTTCCAAACTTCCCAAACAGTCTCTCTGACTTTTAAATATCCCAGACAGTCCCTCCTTTTTGATAAAGTTAATTTTCATCCCTTTAGCCTCACTCCGTCAGTCATATTTTATTATAATTCCAACATTGTCCCTGCTTTTTGTGAGGAGTATTCCCGCCAAGTCATGCCTTATTTTTTTAATGTTGTACTAGAAACATCACATCGTCACCTTTTTGTTATCTTTTCACCTACTTTTTTGTACTTTTCCTAGTTTTTCTCTCGCCAAGCTTCCTTTCTACTTTTCTTCTTCCTCAATCCATTTTGTCCCTGTTTGTTTCCATCTATTTTTCTTTTCTACCAAGCTTGTTTTCTCTCAGAAGGTCAGGGAGATCACTAGGGTTAAAACCTAGATAGAGTTGACACGGGCTGCGACCATGACCACCCAGTCCGATATAGACCGGGTACTGCAGGAACGGGAGACGGCCTTGGCGGAGGTGTGCGAGCGAGCCATAGAGGATTTCAAGGAGCCAGTGTAGTACCGACTCCACATCCAGGGGTGTCGGACCAGGCGGTGCGGGCTTATCAGTCCCCTCCGGAAGCCCAAGAGGTGAGTATCGCGACTACTCATGAGAGAACTAAGGAGGGGTTTCAAGGTATGTCAGGACGTCGCATGCGAATACCCAGAGATGGATCTCTCCTCGTTGGACCAGCAAGCTTCTCTTCGCCTGTTGGCGCCTCCGCCTCCATAGGATTACATTTTCCCTTGTATTGCCTCTTTCTTTCGTGTAGGGGTGCTCGGCCCTGAAAAGGAACCGTTGGAGATCCCGACAATGAAGGGGCTGGTACACGGCACTCGGGGTGCCCAGTTCTGAAAAGGAATTAAGAATAACTTGGCTAGCTTGCAGTGGTCTGCCCTGAGAAGAGACTTAAGAATATTTCGATGAGTATGTCACGCTCGGCCCTAAGAAGAGACTTTAGAATAATTCGACAAGCGTGTCGTGCTCAGCCAGGAGAAGGGACTTTAGAATAATTCAACGAGCATGTCGCGCTCTGCCCTGAGAAGAGTCTTTGTAATAATTCAACGAGCGTGTCACTCTTAGCTCTGAGAAGGGATATTAGAATAATTCAACTATCATGTCGTGCTCGGCCCTGAGAAGGGACTTTAGAATAATTTATCGAGCGTTCCGCGCTCAGCCTTGAGAAGGGACTTTAGCGGAGATACACCATTTGATAAGTGGAGGGGACAAGATCGCTCATAGATAAAGATATCACCTTTTAACTAGAAAGCCAAACGGGTACAATCTATTAACGATGCCCCAATAGGGAAACATAAGAGAGTATGAGACCACTTTCCTGAGACCGACTCAGGTGTCTCTGCCGGCACTGCCCCCTCCTGTTGACTTCTACCCTTGTTCTATCTCTTGGGGTGCGCCTGCCGCGGGTCCTCTTGAGGTTCGTATCGATAGCGGATCATGGTTTTTTTTCCTTTGAGTGAGGTTGCATAACAATGCCGGGCCACTTGTAGGTTCCCGCGGAGATCTCCACTTCCTTATTTAATAGGGAACTTCATGGGTAGATAGTAAGTGGAGATCACAGCTTGCATGGCATTTAGAGCTGACCTCCCTAGGATCACATTGTAGCTAGATGGGCTCTTTACCACTACGAACTTCGTGGCTACTTCCGCCTACCGGGGGTGAATCCCCACCTTCAATCAGAGGCTGATGACGCCCTCGGGCTGCACTATACCTCCATTGAACCCGATCAGGGGTGACTTGGCTGGTTGTAGAAGTTCCAGAACCCTGTCCCAGCTTCGCAAACACGTCCCAGAAGATCACATCCATGGAGCTCCCACTGTCTTTCAGGACCCTATTGTTTACCCTAAAAAAATAATAAATAAAAAAGGGGGAATATATGAAATATATTTATGAGCTTTCTCAAGGGCCAAAATGAAATATTTCATGGCTCTAAATTTAAATGAAATATTTATTTTGAAAGTAAAATATTTCAAGATAAAAATATATAGCCGGTTGTATCCCCAGGCATGCCAAGGGTACGAATCTCGAGGCGGGCACAGGGCAGGAATTTTAAGATAGCCTGAGAACACATATCTCGAGGCAACCTTAAATACCAAAATTGCCCCTGAGAACACATATCTCGAGGCAACATGACAAATACCAAAATTGCCCCTGAGAACACATATCTCGAGGCAACATGGCAAATACCAAAATTGCCCCTGAGAACACATATCTCGAGGCAACATGGCAAATACCGAAATTGCCCCCGAGACCGTATCTCGAGTCAATCTCAAACCTCAAGATAGCCCGAACACATATCTCGAGGCGATCGGAGAAAAATGCAAATCCCGAGGTACCTAAACACGAATCTCGAGGCAATAATATATTTTAAAAAAAAATCATTTTTCGAATTTAATTAAATTAAATTTCATGATTAAATTTGATCCTATCCTATCTGTTGAGAAGTTACGAGAGTTGTGATCTCTCGGTGATCTCTCGGATGGATAAGGATGAAAAAATATTTTAAAAAAGGGGGAGGCCAGACAGTAGAAGTTTTTTTTGGGGCTTTTGTCTTTTTTCTCCTTTGTCTTCTCGGATAGCTCCCGGGATCTCTTTGAAGAATACTTGCAGAGAAAGAAGACAAAAAAAAAAAAACAAACAAAAGGTGATGTTTCTATAGCTAATATTATAGATATGTAATAAAAGCCTTAGAACCCCTCCCGTTTTTTTTATTTTCTTCGGTCTTGAAGCTTCAAAGGGGACATAAGTACACATAGATACGAGGGAGTGTGAGGTTGGGAGTTATAAATAGTTATAAAAAAAGAGAGTGATATATATTATATATAATAAATAATAAATAAAATAAGTAAAACCCCATCTCCTGCCGCCTCTCGAATCTCAAAGATTTCCTGCCGCCACCACACCGGATCTGCACCGCCCCGTCTCTCCCAGCCGCCGGTACCCGTCATCGGAGACACACCGTGTTGGAGTTTGTATAGAAATAGAGAGAAAGATAATCCCACATCGAAAGATTGAAAGAAAAGTATATAGTTTATAAGTGTTCACATCGGACACTTAGTAAAAAGAACAAAGCCTTGGGCTTTTAGTTAGATGGGCTTTGGCTTGGGCTTTGGCCTGGGCTTTGACTTGGATGAGGCTTGGGCTTAATATATATATTTATATATTTATATGTCAAAGATGGGCCTTGGGCCTTGGGGTCTCTTCTGATTAAAAAGAATTCATTTTTTATTTTTTAATTATTTTAATTGGTGAAAAGGTGTGTCTATACAACACAACCTTTCAGAAGAGCACAACCTCTCAGAAGGACACATCCCTCTCCAAGCATTGCATCTTTCTGCAAAGGGTGTTTAAATGCCTATAAAAACAGAAGCCAAGTATCAGTTTGATATCTTATCTTATCTTGTTCTTTTTCAATCTTTCCAATCCTTAAAACTGTTCTACAATTTCTGAGAGGAAATCCACCAAGTAAATTCGGCAGGACCAAGAAACCGAGTGCTAGGTTCTTGGCTCTGGTGTTGAATCACGGTGGCGGGGCGGCTCAGCGAACTTCATAAATACCGCGAGTGAGGGGCGGGGAATTACGCTATAGGACATAGCATCAACGCTAGCCTCAATCTCAAATCAAGCCAGTTTTATTGTTTACTTGTTTGCAAATTATATTAGTATCACATTTTAATTTAGTATTCTTTGTATACAAATTCACGATTTTCCAACAATCTATAGCGTAAATCGATGGAACAATTTGTGAATTTGAATGGCGTGAAGCCTAAATGTTGAGAAGCCCCGACAAGTTCAAAGGTCCGGACTTCAAGAGATGGCAGTAAATGTAAGATGTTGTTCTATCTGACAACTCTGAACCTTGCTCATGTGATCAAGGAAGAATGCCCTGTGGCTGAGGGAGATGACATTCCTACTGACAAACTGAATGCAATTGAAGCATGGAAACACAGTGAGTTTTTATGCAGGAATTACATTCTGAATAGCCTTGATGATACACTGTATGATGTGTATAGATCATATAAGACTGCCAAGGATCTCTGGGACTCGCTAGAGAAAAAGTATATGATCGAAGATGCAGGTTTGAAGAAATTCATCATTGGGAAATTTCTCAAGTACCAAATGGTGGAGTCAAAAACTGTTGTTAACCAAGTTGAAGAGTTGCAGATTCTTATCCGTGAACTTGCTGCAGAAGGAATGGTTCTGCCCCCTCAATTCTCTGTCGGATCTGTGATAGAGAAGTTGCCTCCATCTTGGAATGATTTCAAGATACATCTTAAGCATAAGAAGACTGATATGTCCATGGAGGATCTGGTTCTCAAACTAAGGGTGCAGGAAGATCACCGCAAGAATGAGGGAATGATCGTCCCAGATTTTGAAACCAAAATCAACATCATTGAGGCTGGAGAGATGCCCAAACCTAAGCCTAAATACCAGAAGAACAAGGGGAACAAAGGCAAAAGTAAAGGCAAAGGTCTACATGCTCTTGCTCCAAAAGGGAAGAACTTCAAGGCAATTAAGGGTGCTTGTTGGGTGTGTGGAAAAACTGGACACAAAGCACAAGACTGCCGCCACAAGAAGGCAAATCCTACTCCAAATAACAACAACCAAGCCAATGTTGCTGAAGAGTTTGTTGGTGTTGTTTCTGAAGTGAATATGGTGACAGATAGCAATGCTTGGTGGATGGATACTGGTGCAACTAGGCACATATGTGGAAACAGAAATATGTTCATCACCTACACTCCTAACAATGGAGATGATAAGCTGTTTATGGGTAATGCATCTGCCGCTAATGTTGCTGGAAAAGGAAAAGTGGTTCTGAAGTTCACTTCTGGGAAAGATCTTGCTCTTATGGATGTGCTACATGTTCCTTCTATTACTAAAAATCTTGTATCTGGACCTATTCTTAGTAAGAAAGGTTTTAAACTTGTATTTGAGTCTGACAAGTTTGTTCTCACTAAAGGGGGAACATTTGTAGGAAAGGGCTACTTGTCTGAAGGGCTCTTCAAACTCAATGTTCTAGATTCTGATGCTATTAATAATATGAATAATGCTTCTGTTTACTTGCTTGAGTCTTCTACTTTATGGCATGCTAGATTAGGACATGTTAACTATAAATCCTTGCATAGAATGGTTAATCTTGGTTTGCTACCTAGTTGTACAATGAATAAAATGCATAAATGTGAAATTTGTGTAGAGTCTAAATTTGCCGACAAAACACAGCAAACTCGTGGTTGAAAGATCAAACTAATTGTTGGGATTGATTCATACATATTTGGGTGATTTCAAATCAACACCAACTTCGTGGAGGAAAGAATTACTATATCACTTTTATAGATGATAGCGGTAAATATTGTTATGTATATTTACTACATAGCAAAGATGAAGCTTTGAATATGTTTAAGACATATAAAGTCAAGTGGAAAACCAGCTAGACAAGAAGATCAAAGTTCTCATGATCCGATAGAGGAGGCGAATATGAGTCCAACGCCTTTGCGTAATTTTGTGTTTCTCATGGAATTATACATCAAACGACAAAGACCATACACTCCCCAAATGTAATGGAGTGGCCGAAATGTAAAAATAGAAGGTTGAAGAATATGATTAATGCCATGCTTAACGATTCTGGTTTACCACTTAATATGTGGGGAGAAGCCCTACTTACTGCTAACACCATCTTGAATAGAATCCCACCAAAGAAGAGTGATCAATCTCCATTTGAAAAATGGAACAAGAGACAACCTGCTTACAAAATCTTGAAAGTGTGGGGTTGCCTAGCAAAGGTTCAAGTTCCCTTACCAAAGAGAGTTAAACTTGGACCTAAAACTATTGACTGTGTGTTTATCGGATATGCCAATAATAGTGCAGCATACCGATTTCTAGTAATCAAATCTGGAATTTCAGATATCCAAGTGAATACTGTCATTGAGTCTAATGATGCTGAATGGTTCGAGCATATATTTCCTTACAAGGATAGACTCAATGAGAATAAAAGAAAGGGGCATGATGATATTCATGTAGATGGTATTGATGGTGGTTCATCATCTGGGGTTCAAGACAAGGACTTGGAACCAAGTGAAGACACACCATCAATCCAAGAGAAAGAGTTAGAACCTAGAAGAGGGAAAAGACTCAAGGTTGTAAAAGATTTTGGACCTGATTTCTCAACCTTTCTTACAGAAGCCGAGCCACAAACATATAAAGAGGCTATAACTTCGTCTGAATCTATGTATTGGAAAGAAGCAATAAATAGCGAAATAGAATCCATTTTACAAAACCATACATGGGAACTGGTGGATTTACCACCTGGGTGCAAACCGATTGGTTACAAATGGATTTTCAAAAAGAAATTGAAGCCTGATGGTACAATTGATAAGTACAAAGCTCGCCTAGTAGCGAAAGGTTACCGTCAAAAAGAAGGGCTGGATTTCTTTGATATATACTCACCTGTTAGTAGAATTACATCTATAAGGATGTTAATTGCTATTGCGGCTATATACAATTTGGAAATACATCAAATGGATGTAAAAACCACATTTTCTGAATGGTGAGTTAGATGAAGAAATTTATATGGAACAACCAGAAGGGTTTGTTCAAAAAGGGAAAGAGAAAAAGGTGTGTAAACTTGTAAAGTCCCTTTATGGACTTAAACAGGCACCAAAGCAGTGGCATGAAAAGTTCGATCATACAATGCTTTCACATGGATTTCGGATCAATGAATGTGATAAATGTGTTTACGTCAAGAAATTTGATAATGGTTCTTGTGTCATTGTATGTTTATACGTTGATGATATGCTCATTATGGGACAGAACTTAGATGTCATAAACTCCACAAAGAAAATATTGAAATCGAATTTTGATATGAAAGACATGGGAAAAGCCGATGTTATCTTAGGAATTCGAATTCAAAGAAATAATGATGGCTATATACTTAGTCAAACCCACTATGTGGAAACAGTCCTTAAGAAGTTTGGACACTTTGAAAGCAAACCGGCAAACTCTCCTTTTGATCCTAATTGTAAATTAAGGAAAAACAGTGGAGATAGTGTGTCTCAATTAGAATATTCACGTGTAATTGGAACACTACTACAGCATATAACAAATTGTACTAGACGGATATTGCTTACTACGTGGAATAGATTGGCAAGGTATACATGCAATCCATCAAAGGATCATTGGGAAGCCTTGGTTAGAGTATTGAGATACTTAAAACATACAAATGAAGTATGGATTACATTATACAAGATATCCTCCCTGCTTTGGAAGGATATAGTGATGCAAATTGGATTTCAAACGATACGTAAAAAGCCACAAGTGGTTATGTTTTTACACTTGGAGGGCCGCAAAGATCTTGGAAATCACAAAAGCAAACGCAGGCAAAGACGTTCTACAATGGAATCGGAATTCATAGCCTTAGATAAGACCGCCAAGAAGCGGAATGGCTTAAGAACTTCCTAGAAGATATTCCATTATGGCCTCAACACGCGATACCCATATGTGTGTATCAGGATCGCATGGCGGCCTATTGGAAGAGCAAAAAGCCATATGTATAATGGCAAGTCAAGGCACATAAGACGCCGACATAACATCAGAAAACATATGCTCTCGACCGGCATTATTTCCATTGATTATGTGAAATCAAAGGAGAATCTTGCATCAACTAACAAAGGGCATTGCAAAAGATAAGGTGTTATATTTATCGAGGGGAATGGGCTTAAAGCCAACACAATAAGGAGTAACCTGGTGGAAACCTAACCTAGCAGATTGGGAATCCAAGTCTAGGTTCAATAAGGAGAACTAGTTGGGTGAAACTTAAAAACTAGAGCATACATAGCTGCTCATTCCTATGATAAGAAAGTATGCTACCTGTGATGATAAGGGTGAATGTGAAAACATTCTTAATGACACTGACAAAGGATATAAGAATATTGCAGGTTATTCATAACCATAGTGTCACCTATATGGGAGTAATGTGGGGTCGCATTCATGAGAATGACATGGCTAAATTCTCTAAAGCTCCTATGAATTCAGGATTGTTCAAGACCAAAACGAACACAACCGTATGAATTGAAAGGTGTTGAGGTTCGATATGTGTGTTACTCACTGTCTTGGTTTACCAAACATGGTGAACAGTTCAATGTCTCCTATACACACTGAATCACCGGTAAATCCGATGAGTATTCACTAAGGAAGGTTCAAGTCCAAAAGACACCTCCCCTGATGCGTATCAAACCTAAGTTTTTCCTCCAGATCATAGTGATAAATCTATTTGCTATACAAATGTGGGGTATTGTTGGAGTTTGTATAGAAATAGAGAGAAAGATAATCCCACATCGAAAGATTGAAAGAAAAGTATATAGTTTATAAGTGTTCACATGGGACACTTAGTAAAAAGAACAAAGCCTTGGGCTTTTAGTTAGATGGGCTTTGGCTTGGGCTTTGGCCTGGGCTTTGACTTGGATGAGGCTTGGGCTTAATATATATATTTATATATTTATATGTCAAAGATGGGCCTTGGGCCTTGGGGTCTCTTCTGATTAAAAAGAATTCATTTTTTATTTTTTAATTATTTTAATTGGTGAAAAGGTGTGTCTATACAACACAACCTTTCAGAAGAGCACAACCTCTCAGAAGGATACATCCCTCTCCAAGCATTGCATCTTTCTGCAAAGGGTGTTTAAATGCCTATAAAAACAGAAGCCAAGTATCAGTTTGTTATCTTATCTTATCTTGTTCTTTTCAATCTTTCCAATCCTTAAAACTATTCTACAATTTCTGAGAGGAAATCCACCAAGTAAATTCTCCAGGACCAAGAAACCGAGTGCTAGGTTCTTGGCTACAGATTGTTGAATCCCTACAGACGCCAACGAACTACAAATTGTAGTAGGGCGAAATTCTCGCTATAGGACATAAAGATCAACGCTAGCCTCAATCTCAAATCAAGTCAGTTTTATTGTTTACTTGTTTGCAAATTATATTAGTATCTGTTTAATTTAGTATTGTTGTATACAAATTCCTGATTGTTTTCCAACACACCGCCGCTCACCGCGCATCCTGCGCGTCCGCCCCCTCTGGATGCCAGACCCCTGCGCCGATGCCCAAGCTCCTCCCCTCTGGTGTTTGAGGAAGTGCCATCCTTGTTCTCGGAGTACCCTCATTACCTTGAATGCACAAATGTTACTGATGAGCATACTGAAGTTATCTTCATTCTCATATGTTCAGAGTGATCATTCTGGAGGAACTCTGAGGTATTTTAAGCTGTTACAAGTCAAGCGGGCAGATATGGCGAAATGATGCAACTGTTCCCAGATACTACAAATACCATGTGTTGCTCTTCGACACGTTAGCAACTCCTAAGAAGACATGTGGGTGCTGGTGATTTCAGATGGTTGATGAAGAACAGAGGAATTCAAAGGCTTATCATCAACCTTCAGGGTTGCAGGGATGCATAAGGTGTTGTAGTCCAAAAAATAGCTTCAAGAATACATTTCCAGTTATATATGGCGTCCACAAGGTCATCCGCCTTGTAAAATTATGCCGATCTTCAATTCCATGCTCATGTATTGCAGCACAGCGTGTTCGAATTCTCTTGAAAGGAAGATGAACCATAATCAATTGGATGAGTTCAAAAGTTATCTTTTATTGTCTTTGTTGGTTGTGAAGAAAAGAGGAGATGCTGAAGATGTTTGAAGCTATATCGCCGTTGTTCTGCTGTCATTCCTTCCAGTAAAATTTCTTTTGGCGTTTCAATTGGAGAAGATTCTCTAGTTCAAAATTCACTCACAAATACAATCAATTTCCTTGACTTGTTAGAGGGTGCAGCTTCAGAAGAGAAATTATTTGTGAGTCAAGAGAACATACCACCAAAGGATCATCAACAAATTCCATCTGGAAAAGGAAATAAAATGGAAGTTCTCAGAGAAAGCCAAATGACAATTCCAGAGACACCCTTGTCTGATTTGCTCAAACATTATGTACTGAAGAATTTTGTATTTCATATGGAAAAAGGGCATAAAATTATGGGAAATTTGGAGAATATTGGAGACAAAATTACTTGAAAGCATTTCTGGATAAAGGGTCTGCAAAAACAAAAGTGGAAGTAAAAGGGGTTGTATATCGTATTGCTTTGACTGGGAAGAGAGAGGAATTTGAGATATTGGAATAAATCAGAAAATATATATTTATATTTAGGAGATGTCATATGCGACTTGGAGTATAACGGACCCATGTGCTCAATGATAAAAATTCCCAGATGAGATAGGCAGATAGTTCTAATGTGGCCCACCTTATAAAAAAAAGAGGGATGATTTAACTACTTAAAAATTGTCATGGGCCGATTGATAATAAATGAAGCTAAAAACCAAAAGGCTCATAGCCCAGCGGTAAAGCTACTCGGGTCCCGTGCGTTTGGTGTGTTCTCCTTGGACAAGGTCCCGGGATCAAGCCCAGGCCCCGTTATTGGGGCGGGCAAGGCCATGGAGTTTTACTCCGTGTTTGCCTTTGGACGCCGCGGTGAGGGTCGCGGCGATCTCGTGAGTTTACTCCATTGCTAGGCCGTGGCCGCCTGCTATTCAAGCGAGTGGGGGTCTTTATGGCCTTAGTCAAAAAAAAAATAAATGAAGCTAAAAAGGGGGGGGCTGATTTTAGTATTAAAATAAGAGGAAGGGGATTTAATTTATCATGGGCACTCTATGGCAGAAATGCAATAAAAAAGGGGGAAAATTTTGAATCTCCAAGCGGTAGTGACGACGGGCACGTATCTCAAAGCGTTGATAAATATTACTCCTAAAGTGACAATGTTCAATGAAAGTACGAACCCTAAAGTGATACATATTTTAAAGCGACACACATCTCGGAGCAGTGGCGGAATACTCATCTCGGGATGGTCGAAGACAAGTCTAAAAGTAAAAATGCAAATCTCAAAGCGGCGGTGGAGCACGCATATTAAGATGATTGAAATATAAACCCCAAGAAACACCAAGGCGGAAATAAAGGACATATTTTGAGACGGCGTAGCGGCGCAAATTCAAAGGCGGCGGCGAGGCATGCAAGGCGGTGTTGTAAAAAATGAATAAACAAATAAATAAATAAAAATATATCTATATATTCATAACGATATTCATATGTTATAAATCGCCATATTCTGTAATAAATTATATTATTTCTCTTGCCTCTACTTGTACTCTTTTGCCCTTAATCGGAGGTTCCCAAGATTATATCTGGGGTAATTAATAATAGAGGCTTACCTCTATTAGGAATAAAAGAACCCACAAACAAACAAATAATGATATTTGTGCTTCGATATATCATTTGGTGTCACACGATGCCAAGTGCGTATTTTTGATCCCACAAATTCTGGCACGCCCGGTGGGGACTTATTCCTCCTCCCATCTTTGAGGCAAAAGTACATGTAGAGGCTTATGAATTTTGCAAGGCGACTTGCCGTTGGGTTCTATCATGAAGAGGAAGCTTCAAGTCGAATCCACCGAATAATGGTTTCCTACACCTAGCTAGCTGGGTTGACTAAAGATTGAAGAGAGAAGAGAAAGCGTCAGCGGAGACTCTCCCACAATCAATCCCTTGATCCTACTAGTCAAAGTTGTGCTCTACTCAAAAGAAGAGGTGCATACAAGATCTCTTCTGCAATTGGAAGTTCGGCATCCATAGAAGTTCTAATAGTGTCATATCTTCCACACATGGAACATTGGCCAAATATGATCTTCTTGGTCTGATATAAAGATTCAATGGTAAAGGATCAAGGATTTTCATTTTGTAGAGGTTACCCCAGCCCAGCCTGAGAGGGTAGTTTCTGCAGAAGAAAACGATCAGCGCACCTTCAAAAGTTTGACAGAAGGGAACCTTCAAACTTGCTTGCAAAAAAAAAAAAAAATCAAATAAAAAAAAATCGAATCAAAAAAATCAAAAAAATCAAAAAAAAAGACAAAAAAAAGAAGAATAAAAAAAAAAGAAAGAAATATTATCTATGGTGCACCTACTAAGGGATGAAGGTTTCAAATAAGAAGCTACACTTTGTCTTCTTTCAAAGTTATAAAAATATTGAAATTAGTTCTTTCAAACCCCTTTGGTTGGCTAGAATGAACTCAACTGCTGCAGGGCTATGACCTCAACCCGATGAATATAAAGGTGGTGGGTTTCCAAAATGTTAGGTTTCTTCATAGAAGAACCTATACGACATCGAGGAAGTTGCGATTGATAAGATGACGCTGACTCTATTCTATTGAAAGTCCAAAGTCAAGGTACAAATGGCGAAATTAGAGATACATATAATTTGGATGGTCATTGAGGCCCGAGGAGGTTCATCACACGCACCACTCACAAGATGCCACAAAAAGTGCAGTGGAGTCTTGAAAGGACATAAGAGAAGAATGATCAGGTCACGGGCCACACAAAGAATCAAGGATTTCCATTTTGTAGAGGTTACCCCAGCCCAGCCTTAGAGGGTAGTTTCTGCAAGAAGACGATGAGTGCACCTTCAAAAAGTTTGAGAAAACTTTCTCATCACAAAAAAAGGGGTGTATAAATTTATATCATCTAGATGGTCATGGAGGTTCGAAGAGACCATTTTCCTCCCAACCCAAAATTTTCTTTAAAGTGTTTTCTTCAAAAAATGGATGCAGAAGCTCATATTATCTGGATGGCTATTGAGGCCCGAGGAGGCCCTCCACTTGCACCATTCACAAGGTCCTGGGGGCATAACAGAAGAAGGATCAAGCTACATGTCACACAGGGGGCAATGAACAGGGGTTGAACTTCATCTTCCCTCCAACCCAAAATCCTCCTTAAGGAAATTTCAATAAATGAAAACATGCAATATGCAAATACCACAATATAATATAAATATCCACATCTTGAAGACATACAAAAGTTGAACAACCCAATCCCTCAACATAAAGAAAAAGTCCAAGTTAGTGGAACAAAGAGGAAACTCAGGCCTCTGTCCTTGAACAGTCCACAACAATGACCTGACAAGTGACACAACAGATGGTCCATACTTATCTTGAGGAGTATAATGCAAATTAGCATTGCGCTCACCTTATGACGATTTGTGGGTATACAAGTGCAAAACCTCACTCCTTTGATAGTTTCACAGCAAATCATGCAAGAATACCACAAATCTGCACTCAAGTCATTTCAGATATGGTCACAGATAAAAGATGCATTACTGATACAACTTGGGAGTATGAATGACAAAATCATAATAAATGACATCATAGTCACTTGATAAAATGATGATGAAGATGTGGTATATTATATCATGAACTAGAGAAATCTGTGCAACAAAACGACGGATCTGGATGGTGGCCGGTAATCACGATTGTGCTCTCTTTTCCGCAAACAAAATAAAGCCAAATTTTCTTCCAAAGATGAGTGCGAGAAGCTTTCCATCCAGCGCAGGAAAAATAAAATTCCCAACCGTATTCAAGTTTATACCGAACTGATCTCGAGTTGTTAATGAACAACTTAATCCTTCCATAGCCCTACTCACAACTTTGCCATATTTAATAGCAAGTTTTTCTCCATCCTTTTGACCAGGTTTGTGTGGACTAAATTTCACACCCTCTCCGTATGTTCCTCCCTTGCTTTCCTCATTGTCTCTCTCTTATATTTGCACCACCTTCATCCTTCATCTCATTTTTCTTCGATCTTTCACTTTTGAATCTATTTCTGTTGATAGCAGAAAAAAAGGAGATTTTTTATTATTATTCATGGCTTTCTGTGGGACTCAAGATAAGTGCAAGGCATGCGATAAAACTGTACATTTCATCGACTTGCTCACCGCAGATGGTGTCCCCTACCATAAGACCTGCTTCAAGTGCAGCCATTGCAAAGGAAACCTTACTGTAAGTCAATTCATGTATATACTCAAATAATGAAATCACATGTATTCCATCAAAAACTTTGAATCGCATCCTTCTCTCATTTCCGTCAGGAACAAGAGATCGAAAAATCATATTATACATGTAATTTTATGTTGTCAAGAATGATGTATAAGCGGCTTTTTATCGTATTGTTTTTGTATATTTGATTCATGTATATACTCAAATAATGAAATCACATGTATATAACATCAAAAACTTCGAATCGCGTCCTTCTCTCATTTCTCTCATGAACAAGAGATCGAAAAAGCATATCATACACATAATTTTATGCCATCGAGAATGATGTATAAGCGGTTTTTTATTATATTGTTTTTGTATATTTGATTCATGTATATACTGATCAAATAATTAATTCACATGTATACCATCAAAAACTTCGAATCACGTCCTTCGCTCATTTCTGTCATGAACAAGAGATTGAACAAGCATACTATACACGTAATTTTATGTTGTCGAGAATGATGTATAAGAGTTGAAAATGTTTAATAGATGTGCAACTACTCGTCAATGGAAGGAGTACTCTACTGCAAGCCTCACTTTGAGCAGCTGTTCAAGGAGACTGGCAACTTCACCAAGAACTTTCAATGTAAATAGTACTTCATGAATTTAATCTCATTAACAATATAATGATAAATCATCTTATGTTTGTTTGTTTTTTGGATTTTCAGCTTCAAAGTCAGGGGATAAACATAATGAATTGGTATGTAATGCTTCTTAATTATCTTTTATGTTGATCATTCTAAATTGAATTATTGTTTTTGTTTGATTTATTGACACCATTATTTGGTTAATTTGTTTCAAATTTAGCAGTCAAGGACTCCAAGCAAATTGTCCTCAATGTTTTGTGGGACTCAAGATAAGTGTGCAGTATGCAACAAAACTGCATACCCATTAGAGAAGGTTACTTTTCTTACCTTTCACTGACATATTTATGCTTTTCTCTATTTTTTTTTTTTGGAGGTTTATAATATAAAAGATAAACAAAAAACAAAATTTCGGTGTTAGGTTGTTTACCGAAAATAACTTTCATGCGGCAAAACTGTTGCATCATGACTAACAAAAATGACTATTTATGTTATGTAACGGTTAAAGTAGTTATCATGCGGCAAAAGTACTAGTTTGTGTCATATATATGACTAGCTAAATTATATATCTATAACGTATCAAAACTAATGCAACATGATTAGGAAAAATGATTCATTTGTACGTGTAGAAAATAGATGAAGAATTTCATCAATTTGTATAGATTTCGATCACAATCTTTATTGAAAAAGAAAACTTGGGTTACAAAGGAATCTCTTTCACAACTGTTACACTAAAATTTTAATCTAAAAATACATAAGCAGCATATAAAAACCATTAAAGAGGAAAACAAAATTATCTCTCCCCGATACACAAATTACATAGGAACCAAGTAACCCAGTATTAAAAAAACTAGTCAAAAATCTGATGATCTACTATAGCCCAATCTTGTCGAAAACTCGCCCACAGACTTTAAGGCACATGTACAACATGATCACATGTCAAAACTAGTCTCCCTAACCAGAAGAACAACTATAGTTTGTATGTTATGTGACTATATAGAAGACTAGCTAGCTCATGCCAGAAATTATATCTAACATAATAATCATATATAATAGTACCGTATTCATCTACCATTGTCTTCTTATCGATCTTTTGTTGTATATTAGAAAAATTGGTGAAGAAATATTGTAAGTAATATAATTAGACATTAGACATATGATCATGGGATGTAGTTGCATCCTTTTAGCAGTTGTGTAGCTACATTTTATAGCAACGGATATATCCACCGCTATAGGTTGTATTTTCCGCCGCTAATCCTAAATACTATTAAAGAGAAAAACAAAATTGCCCTCGGTAAATTACTGTAACGCAACCTTGTCAAAAACCCGACATCAGACTTCAAGGCACAACCCAACACGATCACATGTCAAAACTATTCTCCCTTAAAACCAGAAAAACGAACTATAGTTTGTATGTAACATAATAATCATAATAGTACCGTATTAATCTACCATTGTCGGTAGTCTTATCGATCTTTTGCTATGGCAGCTTACTATGGAAGGAGAATCATACCATAAGACATGTTTCAAGTGCTCTCATGGAGGTTGCATGCTCACAACATCAAACTATGCTGCCCTTGATGGAGTTCTCTATTGCAAACACCACTTTGCTCAACTCTTCATGGAGAAGGGAAGTTACAACCATCTCAAGAAGAAAAGCATTGAAGCTGCACCTGAACCTCCACCTGAAACAACAACAACAACCACTGAGGAGGAACAAACCACTCAAGAACAATCATCTTAAGGGTTGCTCATACTCACATATATATAGCTTCAACAGTTAGTGACCAAATGGAATTTTTTTCCTTTTTCTTTTTCTTTTTCTTTTTCTTTTTCTTTTTCTTTTTCTTTATGCTGTTTGTTTTAACCATTATTTCCATTTGGAGTTTGTGATTGAGGATTACAAACGATTCTTCATTGTTCTTTGATTCTCATTGTAACATTTTCGCAATTTAACACAAAGATATATACATATATCTATATTACTCTACTATTTGGAAGTCACTTACATGTTCATGTGTTTTTTTGAGAAGTAGGATAAGATAAGGATTTTGAAATTTTATGATTTTTTTTTTTTATAACCGTGGATTTTTATTAGGTGTTTGACAAAATATACATATACCTCCTTTATCCGAACTTTGGGACCTATTTATGCTTTCGCATACTTTCACAGCATGGTAGAAAAAGCACTATATACCGATCCCATCTAGTATGAGATTAAGGTTTAGTTGTTGTTGTTGATAAATGTGGATGAGTCTTATTTGACAGAGACATGCCTTAGATATACATATGCTTCTATTCCTCAAACTTTGATTTTGATGAATGTTTAGAATAATTTCCATTTGGAATCTAAAAATATTTAAAGCTAATTGGGCTTAGGCTCTAGTGTGTGAAGAGTGATTTTTTTTAAAAGAAAATTAAAATTTAAAATTATAAACAACTTTTTATTAAAGCTTTTGTTATTATTAAAGCCAGTGTTTAGAATGTTGACTTTTAAAGCCAAAATTTGGAATGCCAACTTGACTACCATTTTTTAAAAAAAATAAAAAAAAATATTTATCTCTTTGTCTCTCTAAATAAATAAATATGTATATCTGTATAAAAAAATTATAATTGGAAGAATAGATTAATTAGATGATCATTATCATGAAAGAATGGTCAAAATTGAGACAATGAACAAGCTCAAAAGTACTATAATTTTATTCATTTTTTTTTCAAGTACACACAAGTATACATATAAATATATATAAAAAAAATATATCACTGTCATTCATCAAGGTGAGAATCAAAATTGGCACACAAATCACCCAAATAAAAAAGATCAAACAATCCACTTGTTGAAGTTGGTCCTTGAGTTTCAAACCCACAAACATCATCACCCTCTCTAAATCCATGAAGAAAATCAGTATCACTTGGTTGTTCATCAACATTAGATTGCAACTCCAAAAGACTACTCATTGATGAAGTATCTCCACCATTGACATTATTCTCCATTGAAAACCAATCAGCAAACATAACCTTTGGAAAAGCACTTTGTGGTTGTGTTGTTGTTCCTTTGGAAGAGCTTGAATCCATTGAAGATGATTCCAATGGCTCAATGATTTGATCACAAACTAAATGTTTTTTGTTATTGATTTCTTGTGATTTAGATGCTTGCGAATTGGAAATAACTCTCTTCTTGAGGTATGAGTTCCAATGGTTCTTCACTTCGTTATCGGTTCTTCCCGGAAGATGCATGGCTATTTGTGACCACCTATAACATCATCATTCAATCATAAAAGCTTAACTTTATCGTGTTAGATTTCAAGATAATTAGCATTGACTCTGATATCATGATAAATGGATTTAAATTATTATAATTTTCTCAAACATGTATTCATGATGTAATGATTCTGATATCATGTATCACCGTCACGCTAATAACTCATCGAAATGCTTACTTGTTGCCCAACATTGCATGAAGATTGATGATAGTTTCCTCCTCTTCGGCAGAAAAAATACCGCGCTTTAGGCCCGGTCTCAAGTAGTTTATCCACCTCAATCTGCAACTCTTTCCATTCCTTTGCAATCCTAGAAATCAACCAAGCAAGATGTTAAAGTTTCCCACGTCTAATGACAAAATGCCGAAGTTTTAATTAATCAAACTCACCGGCTTTTGCCGGAATTGTGCTCCAACATCCATGGCCATGCCTGAGAATGTAATCTCTCAATCTTTGATCCTCTTCAGGAGACCACAATCCCTTCTTACAATGAACCTTCGGCTTCTCACAATTCCCGCATCCCATTTTGTTCACTAACTAAGAGTTTTAATTCCTTGATGATAAGAACACACGAAGATGAACACCTTTTAAAGCATTCTTAGTCCTACAGAGTGGTTGGTTTTTCTAATTTAAAAAAGAATGAACTTGCAATATGGAATTATTACAAGTACTAATAAAGATTAGGTGACAATGACAACTAGATGAGGTGTTCTTCATAGACTTGAAAACAATGCAGTCTTTAATTATTTTTTTTCTCTCTCTCTCTGTTGTTAAATATATTTGAACACATTGCAATGTCAACAATGTTTATTTTTCTGCTGCTTGTAATTAAACAGCTAATGATCACATTTCAATGTTTATTCTCTCAAATCCGACAATCGGTTATATGTTAATTAGGACAAAGTGGTTGCAGATCAAATAAAGAAAAATGAATGAATGAATGTGAATGAAAAGATTACTTTGGCAACACTCCAACATTTATAAATTCTTAATTTGAAACTCATAGTACCTGCTGGTCAAATTTATCACGCATTTCTTTCTTTCCCCAATTTTAATGAACAAATTTAAGCTTGAAGAAATATCATTTCTGTTATTACTGATCAGTAAGACTTGAAAGAAGTCGGAACTTGAATTGTGAGGTAATCTTACGTATAACATTGTGAACATCATCAATTGTTATTTAACCGATTGTTGTGATCGATTCGTATTTAATTAAGTGGCCAATTTGGACTTAATTAGCCTTAATGAACATTCCAAAATCATATGATATCTTTGAGAATCTTTTATTCTCCACCAAGCTCAATATATTAGTTAAGCAACAGAGAAATAATATGAAGGCCATTTTAAAACACATCAGTTCCCTTTCAGACAACTATGAATCATTTGAAGATTTCTAAAGCCTATAAAAAAAAAAAAGAAATACGAAAAACACATCCCATGGAATGATCTTTAGAAGGTCTAGAGTTATTTTGTATGACAACCAACTTCAGAAACAGAACAAAACAATTAAAACAAATCAAGTTGATGAACTAGTTCAAACCACATTTTCTAATTAAGTAGTCGGATTTTTTTTTTAAACCAATCAAATTAGTATTATAATTGATTAAAAAATACGAATCGAAGAGTTTCGTTTTGTTTATCTCTTTGAATATATAGTTTGCCAAAGTATAAAAAATTGATTGATGTCTTTGGAAAGCAACAGAGTTGAGTATTGTAATAGATCAAACATATATTAATCTTAAATAGCCATCAAAGTTTGTATAATGATGCTTGTTAGTAAACGAGAAAAGTTTTATGATTGGTTGTAATCTCATGGATTCTTTTTTTATCCAAAAATAAATAAATAAATAAATAAAAGAGAGAAGTCTTAGTGGATGGCCAATGAGAGGAAGTCTAATAAGAGAATAATAAACAAGGCATGCAGCCTAACAAGCATGCATGTTGATTGGCTTCAATGTTAGGTAGCCGACAACTTTGGATGGAAACTTCAGACCTAAACTTCAACCTTCTATCTCTTTCTCTCTCACCCTCTGTTTATTTCTCTTCTCTCAATAAACCTCTGTTTTTCTGCTCTTCTCTCTCAACCCCTACCCCTGTTTACAATCTCTGTTTCTCTCTCTAACCTCTGTTTTCTACTCTTCTCTCTCTAAACATGTTTACAATCTCTGTCTCTTTCACTAAACCTCTGTTTTTCTACTCTTTTCTCTCTAAACCTGTTTACAATCTCTGTTTCTCTCTCTCTCTAAACCTCTGCTTTTCTACTCTTCTCTTTCTAACCCTGTTTACACTGTTTTTTCTCTTTAAACCTCTGTTTTTCTATTCTTCTCTCTCTAACCCTGTTTATCTCTCTCTAACTGATTTCTCTCTCCTCTCTCTAAACCTCTGTTTTATCTTCTCCTCCTAACGCTCTTTTTTCTTTCTCTAAACTTCTGACCTGTGCTTTTCTACTCCTCTCTCTCTTCTTTCATTTCCTTTCATCTCTCTCTAAAAATGATTCTCTCTCTTCATACAATGTCAATCACAAGCAAATGGAAAATATTTGAAAGCAATGACAATAGAAAGCCATGATTCTTTGGATTAAGTAAACAAGAGAAACATTAACAAGAGCCAGCTAAGAGTATGCAGAATCACTTGTACAAATCTTGAACATTTGAAGATAAGAATAATAATATCTGTGAATGCATTCTCGCATTAAATCAGAAAAACATCAAGAAATGTTTATCAGCTCAGGATTTAGTAATTAGTGAGTAGGTATTCGTACATGTTAGATTTGGTCATGCAGGGAATTGGATTCAGAATACTGAGCAATGTCGCCCTGAGTCCACCTCCTCAGCATCTCCAATGCAGCCTTTGGTTGATCCATCGGCACCATGTGCCCGGCATCATGGACCTGTCGAACGAGAAGAAAAGAATGTCATTGCTAAGTGGCAACATGAGATGGTTTGTTCGGAGAAATGTACCTTTAGGAAACTTAGAGGTCCATAAGTTTTCAAGAGCCCTGCTTCTTCCCCGTCAACCATGAATGGAAGCTCGGGTGATGAGATGAAATTCTGCTGACCAGACCACTCCATGGACTGTACCCATCTTGAATTTCCTGCTCAAGTTCAAAGGTTTAATTCGTCTTTCACGTGTAAATAAGAGGAAAATAAATGGTTCTCTCTACACGATAAAGTAGAAACCATTTGAAAACGGAAATTCAAATTTGTGAAGTGAACTTGTGCATGGGGCGTAGGCAATAAAGGAGATGCTCAGATATATAATGTCCATTTAAGGTAAAACGGTATTAAGATTGAGATTATGGTAGTAGTTTTACCTAGCCAGTTGCATATAAGATCATATTCCCCGGCATAAATGAGCACCTTCACTCCATCTTCGAGAAGAGCAGGGATACCAACTTCCAAATTCTTCATCCAGTCAGTAAGCAGTGCTTGGTAAACAGTGGGGCTGCATGAAACGAACTCAATGTCCCCAACTCCAAGGGCCTGCCTGACAGTTTTTTCATTGAGGAATTTTTCCATGTTTGAAAAATCATAACAGAGATCCCCCTCGCACTGCTTCCTGATGTCATAGTACTATATGAAAATGACACAAAAGTTAAACCATATTTCAGCTGTTAAAATAATCGGAAGAAAGAAACACGGGTCATTACATTTATACTGCCTGCAATCTTCAAGATTCCATTAAATATGGTGTTGCAAACCAGATAAGATGCTAAGCAAGAAATTGTCCCGGATGTACCTGGAACATTATTTCATTATCATCAACATACAGCAAAAACAAATCAGAATTCCTAAGAGGAATCACACATGAAAACGCAAATGTAATATGCACTAAATTCAAAAGTGAGCTAAGGTTAACACAAAATGATCTTGCAGATTCAGCAAAAGATGAAGTGATATATATTATTATTGCCGAATTGCTTTATCTCCCAAAGCTCTTCAAGCAATATAAAATTCAAATCAAGCTACAGAAAAAACTTCGAGAAGAAGAAGAATTACCACACAACTTAATAGCAAGTTCACATGCGGGATATATCTTGTTAATCCTTTTATAGTCATCTTTTTGGATAATGCCCATATCCAGCGATAGTCTGTGTATGCTTTATACTGGATTGCTGGATCAGTAAGCCCGTTACCAATAGCAAAGCCCTGTACAACAATTGGTCAGTGAAGGGAATTCACCAGAAGCAAACTAGCAGATTTGAATGAGCAATAATGCACCTTCAAGTTAATGTGTAGCCCTTCCTTATCTTTGTTTCCTTCATGAACTCGGCTTGCAAAAGCAGGAATGTAATGTCCAGCATATGATTCACCAGTTATATAGAAGTCATTACTGGCGTAATCAGGGTGTGCTGCAAAGAAAACCTGTAACATAAAATATGAGGCACCAAATGACACGGTATCAAGATGAACCAAGGTACAAGCAATCCTTTAAAATTTAAACTAGAAGTCTCTAAAAATACAAAAGTAGAAGCATATCTCCAAAAGCTTGGTTAACATGTATCTCAGAATTTATCAACTCTTCATACTCTTTAAGCACATGGACCTATTATGATCCATAAATAGTACTAAATGCTACAAGTATTCTTAGTTTTTACCAGTTATTACCAAAGATCATGAGCTAGCATTAAATCCCACAGTTAAAAAAAAAAAAACTAATTAGGTGAAGAAGAGGAAAATAAGATTAAAAAAAATACACAAAAAAAAAACCCTTTAGTACATAAAAGTACAACAATTTGAAAGATCATAAAAAATCCATAACATAATACTTAAACACTGTAAGTTTAGAAGAAAAATATGCAATCTTCTATATTATTATTAGAGAAAAGTACACTAATATATAGGGAAGCATGGCAACAAAACTGTCATTGAATCACACAATAAAAAAAAAAGCAAGAAGGTTTTCATATTCAAATCAAATATGAACCTAATCTCTGTTATTTATGGAAACAAACTAAGATAAGACCAAAACCAATCCCTATAAGATAGGAACTAGTTTTCCTAACTTATCCGACACTCCTCCTCAGGTTGGAGCGCAGATGTCTATCATGCCTAACTTGCTGATGAGAAACTCATACTTAGATCTAAACAATCCCTATATAAGAATATAGCTATCTGTTGTGAAGTTGGAACAAATGGAAGCACATATCTCTTGCTTCAATTTTTTCCTTAATAAAATGCATGTCAACCTCAATGTGTTTTATTATGTCGTGTTGAACCAAATTGTGTGCAATGTTGATGGCTGCCAGTGTGTGGCGCGGGTTCGATTCATAGCTGAGGGCATCTTTTTGGGAGTGAGCAGTGGTTGGCGTGGGTGGTCCCAGCGCCAATGTGGTGTGGGCCCTACCGTCACATCTGCTCCACCAAGGATTGTGCACGCCCATGGTTTACTTGGCCATTTGCGGCTCGATACACCAAAAGAAAATGCTGATAGCTACCTTGTTATGGCAGTACAACTTCATTGGCATTGTCACGGTTCTCTTTAGCTCTTCCAAAACTCGTTTCAGCCATATCATCTCACAAACTCGTTGTGCCATCAATCTGTATTCTACTTTTGCAGGCCACAACACTTAGTTTCTTCTCCACATTCCTAAGTTTCTCCATACAAAAGTACGATATCCTGATGTTGATTTCCTATCAATGATTGAACCTGCCCAATCTATGTGAACACCTTAATACTCGGTTCATTTTTCTTGAAGAATAACCCTTTTCCTGGAGAGCTCTTCAAGTACATCAGAATTTGATACACAACTTCAAGGTGCTCTTCATGAGGGGAATGCATGAACTAACGCACAAGGCTTACTGGAAATGCAATATCAGGACATGTGTAGGACAAGTTAATAAACTTACCAACCAACTACTAGTATCAAGATGTGTCCACGGGATCACCTTTGCTATCTCCAAGCTTTTGGTTGGGATCAATTGGAGTTTTTGCAGCAATAACTACTTATTCCCGTTTCATTGAGAAGATCAAGGACATATTTCCTTTGTGAGAACAATTGCTTCTTTTGACCAAGCAATCTCCATTCCAAGAAAATATCTCAATGGTCCCAAAGTCTTTAATTTCAAACTTGATCCAAGGCACCTTTTCAATAATTCCTTCTCAATTGTATCATTCATAGTCAATATAATATCGTCCACATACACTATAAAAATGGTTATCCTCCCATCAGTTGAGTGTTTTGTAAACAGGGTATGATCCCCTGAAAATATTTCTAACCTTTACAAACTGAGTAAACCTCTCCAACCAGGCTCTTGGTGATTGTTTTAATCTTTCTTTAATTTGCATACTTTCAATCCAAACTTCCTATCAAAGCCAAGTAGTGAGTTCATGTCGAATTCTTCCTCCAAGTCTCCATTAAGGAACGCATTTTTCACATCCAATTATTGTAGGGGCCAATCAAGATTGGCCACAATCGACGAAAGTACTCTAATAGTGTTCAGTTTGACAACAGGTGCAAAGTTTTCAAGGTAGTCAACACTATATGTTTGAGTGAAACCTTTGGCCACCAAGCGTGTCTTGTATCACTTAAGCAATCCATCTGACTTGTATTTAGTTGTGAACACCCATTTGCACCAAACCATTCTCATTTCTCTCAGCAGATCCACAACCTCCGATGTTTTATTTTTCTCAAGAGCCTTTATCTCTTCAAGAATAACCTCATTCCACTCATAAATCTATAAAGCATTCTATATGGTCTTTGGTATTTCCACATGAGACAATTGTGAAGTAAAAGCAGAAGAAAAGAAAGGAGACAAATTTTTGTAAGAGACAAAATTGGACATTGGATGTTTAGTCCAAGCTCCGACACTCTTTCTGTTGGTAATAGGAATACTACAATCAGAATAGTTGAACCCATATTGAATGAGATTGAAATTAGGTGAATTTGTTAGGATAAGTTCAGAGGAAAAATTACCTGGTGATTCAGTATAGTTGAGATCAACCTTTGGTTCAGACATTTGACAATGCTACGAAGAATTGGTCTTATTGCCTTGATATTGGTTCCTCCTTGAGTAAACCAAAACTCTTTTAGTACCCATTTTTTCATTGCTAGTTTTATCAAAGTTATGATATGGCTCAATTGAATCTGGACCTAGGTTTTCATTAGTTCAAACACAAGATTATGTAGGTTTGAAAAATTAAGTCCATTAGGAATCAATGTGGCATTTTTTGTTTGAAAACATCTAAGTAATCCAAATCTTCTATATGTGTCTCCCCGAAAATGAGTTTCAAGACAAAGAGAGTTGAGAGAAGCCGGTTGAGATGGCGGAGGAGATGGCGACCAATAATGTTCGTGAGGAGGAGGAGAATGAATGAGGGATAGACGATATTACGGATGCATGAAGGAGATAGTGGTGGAGGGCAATCCATGGCCTTTTCGCAAACGCATCAGCGCATGAGAAGCAGGACGGAGAAAGCTAAGAGCAGACGGATACGGAGTGGCAGCAGAAGTAAGGAACATACACGAGCCTCGGGTTGGTGGATAAACATGCACGCGAATGTGGAAGGCGAGAAGACAGTCGGCGTAACCTCCGAGAAGACGATGGCGATCACCCTCCAACACCGACGCGGCCAAGGAATTCACCCCGGTGGGAAAATGTGTCATATGCAAGGGTGGTGAAGGGTGAAGACAACCCTCACCGGAGTGAGCATCGACAATTGGCGGAAAAGAGAGGCAGAATAAGACTGAGAAGGGCTGGGAAGTGGTCCGACGCAAGCGGCACCGACGGATGAGCAGTAAACAGCGACATGATCTGCCACCCGCACCCTGACGATCATCACCGACAATCCAAATGGCCACTAGCACGGTAGCGGTCTGCGGACAATGTCTCCTACGAGGCACCGAAGCGCATTTGAGTGTAGAAGTGCCATACTACGCCGATGTGGAGGAAATGATCATAAAGCTAGAAATTGCCGTCAAACACCGACGGAAGGCCAAAAGAGGGCATTGAACCAAGCAAGGGAGGATCACGACAACAAGTGAAGGCCAAAGGAGAGTAAAGTCGGAACCGATCAATTTCAACGGAGACCTCTGGGGCGGATATGAAGGAGAAAGGGGAGCATGAGGATGGGGAGCCAGGCTACCTCTACATCTCACTGGCCCATGACAGTGATATGACGACCGGGATAGAAAGAATGCAAAGCTTCACTATCGTTACAGTAACGAACATCAAAGGGGTGGTGGATGGTCGGAAAATTGTCAGAATTTTGAAGTCCGCAGTTGATGAAAACTGGAACTGGGTATCAAAGCCGTTCAAGGATGGACGCTGCATGATTCAATGTCCGTCCAAGGAGACGGCTCTACAACTGGTGGCCTCAGGGCCAATGAAACTGTCGGAGTTCACACTATCTTTTGAAACGTGGACACCAGACCTATGGAAACCAGCAAAGGCGGTGGATGATGTTCGTTGGATTATAATCAACAAGCTACCGCACTTTAGATGGAGTCGAGACTCGGTCGCGCGGATGCTGAAACCAGTAGGAGATCTCATCTATGTCGACGAATGGGGATCGAGTTACGAGGAAGACATCCGCGGTAATCGATCCGAGTCCGGGGAAGAACTGAGAGACTTCCCACATACGTGCATTGCAACATCGGAACCAGGATCCATACCTATCTGGTGGAGCTGGACCAATATCAGTCTCCATTGACATAGGGCCCTTGCCGGCGACCAAAACACCAAGGCCTGCCGGTCGAAGCAGCTGGGGAAGCTAGGAAACAGGCCCAGGAAGACCAGAGGAGCACTGAGGAGCTTGAAGCGCTGCGAATCGCAAAAAGAAAAGCCCCAATCACTGAGACGACCGCGGCGCCGGTGAGCGGCGGAGCTGCAAGGCCGAAGGACATCATCCTCATGGAACCGGCGGAGAATTTGGTGAAGGACCGATTCGAAGTGCCCTTGCTATCCATGGACGACCGTGCTAAACACTTGTCGAGCCGACAAAGAAAGAAGAGTAAGCGTGACCAACGTACACAGGCCTTGCGCCGCATTTCGAATAGATAGCGGAAATCTCGGATGGAACACGCTAAAGATTGGGTGGAACAGCCGACGTGGTGACCAAGGACTTGGTTAAGTTTGGGGGAGAGAGCCTGAATGCCTACCGGAGAAGGCGGACGCCGAGGTGATTTAATTCTCCGTGCGCACACCTGTAGTGGAAATGACGCTGACGGAACAGAAGTGGGCCGGTCTCCAAGGCATAGGACCTAGAAGAGCCGGGTCCGCACAGCCTGCACAAAGCGCTCCATCAGAGCACGCAAGCCAACCACGAGCTGGTGCGTGACATAGGTGGGCCCCATGAGTGCACACGCAAATCCCGTTAGAAGCCCCCGTGCGGAGGAGTTGAGAAGAGGCAGGCCAAGTCCGTTTGGGGCTGATCCAATCCCGTGGCGACCGAAAGTTAAGGCCCAGATCCATCCACTGTTGCTAAAAAAGCGAGCCCAGATCCTCTAGTTGCTATTGAAGAATCTGGCCCAAACCCATCTGCTGCAAATGAAGAGGCCAGCCCAGACTTAATGCACTAAGCCCACTCCAAGAGGTGTTTGGGCCAAATTTGCGCTTGTGTAATGAAAGAGCCTAATGGCCTATCCAATGTAATGGCTGACTCTACTAATGTAACTAAAAACCATGGAAGGCCTTCTGAGTATCCACCTGTGCACTTAGACCCAAGAAACCACACGATCCTACCATTGGAGGGAGGTATCAAAATAGATCTATGCAGGGCATCCCTGAAATGGATTGGTAACTCCTGGAATCTCATATCTAATGAGGCCTGGGAAAAGATCCTCAGGGAAATGACACGATAACACTCTTTCAACAAGGTTACGGGTAAAGGAACCCCCAAGCCTACCAACGGCAGAGGAATTCCCTGGAGGGGAGGAGGGCTATCAAAGGCAAGACCAAGAGGACTTCAACAAGATGATTGAAGAGCTCTAACTATACGGTTGGACCGGTTCCTCCTATCCACAGAATGGTAGGTAGTATACCTGAGAGTACAACACATGGAACTGCCACATACCTGGTCGGACTATACACCAATTATTCTGGAGTGTGGACAACATGAGGCCAAAAAATACCAATTCAGCTTTAACAGAAGCTGGGGAACATCAAAAGGCTCTTGGGAAATGGTCAAGGCTGGTGGGGCAGAATAAATATCAAGGGGAAGGCACCTTCAAATGGGCAAAGAAAATCTCCCCACTGTGAGGCAACTTGAAGGTATGGAACAAAGAAAAAGTAATGAGGCAAAGATCGAGAAAAACAGAACTTCTCCAAAATATCGAGCGTCTGAATGTACGGAGCAAGACCCACCCCCTCACCCGCATAGAGGAGAATCTCCTAATGGCAAATAAAGAGGAATACGACAACATAATTCGAGCAGAAAAAGAACTATGGAAGCAAAAGTCTAGGATCACTTGGCTCAGGGAAGGGGACCGGAACACAATTTTTTCATTCCGTTACAAGCCAAGAAGGAACACTAACCGGATACATTAACTCTACATAGGAGACCAAATTCTCACAGAGGAAACGCCAATAGCAGAAGGCATATCACAATATTTCAACTCTCTATTTGGAAGGAAAAGGGAAAACATATATACCACAGATTGGAGAATAATGTTCAAGAACAAGACACCTGTGGATCTCTCCCAACTTGAGAACCCCTTCACCGAGGACGAGGTTATGAGGGCAATACGGGAACTCAACCCGGAGAAGGCCCTGGGCCCAGACGGTTTTCCCATGACTCTCTACCTGCAAGGATAGAACTTCACAAAGGATGACATTCTACAAACTTATCATGAATTCCATCATGGCTCAGCAAATCTAGAAAGGATCAATTGGGTACACATTCTTCTCATCCCCAAATCAAGCATGACGGCCTCAATCAAGGGATATAGGCCCATTAGCCTAATTAATTGTTCAATCAAAATTATTACTAAAGTGCTAGCCAACTGACTATAAATCATGATGCCCCACCTGGTGGATGAGAGCCAAACGGCTTTCATAAAGAGCCATGACAAAGATGAGTGACAATATTGTAGCATGGAGGAGGTTATCCATGAGATGAAAAGAAAGGGGAAATTCTGATGAAAGTTGACTTTGAGAAGGCCTTCGACTCGGTCGATTGGGAGTTTTTGCTGGAAATTCTTGAAGCTAGGGGCTTTGGACCTCACTGAAAGGAATGGATCAGGATAATCCTACACACATCCAAGTCCAGATTTCTAATCAACGACAACTCTACGGGAAACATACGGTACCAATGGGGACTACGGTAGGGGGACCCACTGTCCCCCCTATTGTTTGTCATCGCCACAGATGTACTATCGACCATGCTCAACAAGGCCTCGCATAAAATTACAAGCTGCCAATGGCTACAAGATAAGACCAGGATGATGACAAGCAAATCACTTCTGGCTGAGTATGAAGGCGACCTCGGAATCCTCACCATTTCGGGGAAGCTGAATGACTTCAGAACTCTCAAGCTCATTATTTACTTATTTGAGGGACTCTCGGGCCTCAAAGTCAACTATGATAAAAGCGCTATTATCCCTGTAGGTACACCACCAACAAATCCCAGCACAATAACGACAGTAATGGGATACCAACTCAGGGAACTACTGATAAACTACCTGGGAATCCCATTGGCAGGGGGGCAAACCAAGGAAGGAGGAGTGGATGCAACTGATAAAGAAAGTAAGCAGCAGGTTGGGGGCATGAAGAGCTAGCCTGCTATCAATGGGCGGAAGGATCACCCTGCTTAATGCCGTCCTCACCGCAGTCCCAAACTACTGGATGTCCATATACAAACTTCCATAATGGGTGATCCGTAGAATCGAAGGTATACGAAGAGACTTCCTCTTGCGCGGGGCGAATCAAGAATCCAAGGCTTATCAACTAGTGATATGGGAGCAGCTATATAGACCAAAAGAGTAAGGTGGCTAAGGAATCATACACTTGAGAATATTTAACGAAGCGCTCCTTGATAAGTGGTAGTGGAGATTATTGAAAGGAGAAGCTGGGGTATGCCAAAGAATCATTTAGCAAACCTACTTCCACAACTCCTACATCAACCCATTTAAAAGAACCCCAAGCAGAGCATCCTATTTCTGGCAAGGAATCATGAACCAACGTGACCTGGTCATGGAAAACATAACAACTAAATCAAACGTTGGTATCATTTGTCCGCGTTTGGTTTGACAACCCAGGTGGGAGGTTAGGACCCTCAATGCACTCCGTGAACCGAGAATCGCGTTGGTGGATAAAGAGGCTCCTCATGCGGTCACCGAGAAACGCGAAGCACGGCTTTACACATCTTATAGGGAGACCATTGCTAAAAACCGTGAATTTGTTGTTGGCGGGGTGGTGAGATGTTCCAACAAACGACGGCCATGCTGCTAATCAAGGAAATGGGGGACGGACTACGAGGCATGGAGATTAACCACAACCAAAATTTCACGGTCAAGTCCGTTGTACCACTTTGAATCATGGAAGCACGGAGCTCCCTCCCTATGTCTTCTTGGAAGCAAGCCTGCCCACTCAAAATCAAGCTTTTTGGCTGGTTGGCGCGCGAGGACATGATCCTCTCCTTGCAAAACCTGGCACGACAGAATTTGCAGGGAGAGAGAACTAGATGTGACCTAGAGGATGAAATAACGGAGCATCTACTCGTCTCATGCCCATAGTCAACACAAATATGGTCTCACTCTGACCCATTTGTCTCGATCACATTTAATCTACCCCAACCACGATACGAAGGGAAAGACAAGAATTCACCAGGCCGATAGAGAAGGGGAGCATCGTAAGAGTTGGAGCCCCACCTCCATGGCTATCATCCGAGCATTTGGCTAGAGAAAACCAGAGAGATGCTTTCAAGATAAACAATGTATTTGCATGAAACTAATCCGCGATATGGACTTCCTCCTACTACTCTCTTGGTTTAAGGCAAGGCACACGAAGCCTAGAAGCCAGTCTTAGAAGGATGCAAACCATCATGAGAACGTACCTCTGCTTTCGCGAGGATGCCGCAGGGACCGGAACCATCGAGCACCGACTTTGAGGATGATCGGACATAACAAGATAACAAGGCAACATGCAATGGGGCCAGCATAATCCAAGGCATATTGTAACATTGATCCATCTATAGATCAAACCCTTACATTGTGAATGTTTGTACCAAGCTCATCTAGGAGTCTATCCCCAAAATCATTCTTAAAATAAAAAAATGAGTTTCAAAAAATGGTGAAGACTCAAAAAAAGAAAAAAAAAAGTGACATCCATGGTAACAAGCATTTTTTTTGGAAGTAGGATCAAAGCACTTATACCCCTTCTGAGTTGAAGCGGCTATAAAAACACACTTCCTTACTCTAGGATCTAATTTGCCACGGTTGTGAGCATGAATGTGTACAAAGGAAATGTATCCAAATACTTTCAATGGTAAGTTAGAGGATAGCTTAGATATAGGGAAGTGTTTTTGAAAAACACTTAGGAGAGTTTGAAATTCTAAAATTTTTATAGGCATTTGATTTATGAAATATGTTGCTATAAGTATAGTTTCACCCTAAAGATACCTAGGAACTTTATGCGTGAGAAATAGTACCCTAGCAACATCCAAAAGATACTTGTTTCTTCATTCAGCCACCCCATTTTGTTGGGGAGTGTCAATACAAGAACTTTGATGTATCGTACCTTTATCCAAGAAAAAAATTATCTAGGATCTTATTGAAATATTCTTTACCAATGTCTCACTTCGAAAAATCCTTATTTTCTCTTGAAATTGTGATTCAACAGTGGCAAAAAAAAATTTGAAAACTTTTCAACTTCAGATTTTTCTTTTAACAAGTATACCCAACTTATCCTTATGTTATCAACAATAAAACTGACAAACCATTTTTTTTTTCAAAATGGTTTCCGGTTGTCATTTCCTAGAATGCCCGGTTGTCATTTCCTGGTTTTTTTCTTCCGGTTTGAAGGCTTTCCATGGAGTTTCCAACAAGTTTCCTTTGTGTCATGGCTTCTTGCAGTATTCACACTAGAGTTTCTTCCTTTTTTCCCCATTGGAATCAGCAATTCTAGAAACAAGGGCAAAATTATCATTTTTCACCACAGATTTTTGTTCCCGGTTAGTTAACATAACCTTCCTCCTATTTTCTTTAAACTTCTAATCTCAAAAATGTTCTCTAATGGATGACAAAGGTTCATTTCCAAGGATCCGACCCCTAACTTCATCCAAATCACAATTGAGACCAACCAAGAATAGATCTGCACGATCATTCTCCTCCTTGTTCATAATTTTTACACTATCAATAGAGGGCAATCCCATTCATCGTTATAGCAACTAGTCCAATTCTTGCCATAATGAAACCATCTTATTATAGTATACTCAATTCCCTCTTTCTTTAGTTTGATTGCTATAATTTTGTTTTCAAATTAAAGATGCGAGGTGAGTTTTTAAGTCAGAATAGGTCTCCCTTATGGCCTCCCTACACATCTTTTCTGGCAAAGGTGGGAATGAAGAGATAGGATTTACCTATGGTGCAGCTTCATTGAATTGATAAGCGGGCTATGATTAATGAGTTTTCGATCTCGATGTACTAAGCAATCAGATTTTTCAATGTATGGTTTCTTTACTTTACCCATCAAATGTCCAAGTTTTCCCTTGTCATCAATCACCAACTTCACAGATTAAGCCCATTCCAGGTAGTTGTTCCCATTTAACTAGTGAGAAGTTAACTGGAATGAAAGATTTTTTAAAAAATGGTATGTTCTACTGTTTGACATGGTAGTCCCTGACGAGGAACCTCTGGTAGTTGTTTCCGATGAATCTGAGGTTCTTCTAGCCCTAGTCATGGTTGTTTTAGCCATTTAAAAATAAGTTTAGAAGAAAAATGTGTATTCATCTATATTATTATTAGAGAAAAGTACACTAATATATATATAGGGAAGCACAAAACTCTCATTGAATCCCAAGATAAAAAAAAGGAAAGGAGATTTTCATATTCAAATCAAATCTTGATCCTAATCTCCATTATTTATGGAAACAAACTAAGATAAGAACAAAACTAATCCTTATAAGATTGGAACTAACTTTCCTAACTTATAGGACAAATACAAAGAAAAAAAATTAGGAAGTACAAGTTAACAACATTCATATGAATCGAGAACAATTTTGACCGAGCTACCATGTTCCTTAAATACCTGATTGATATAGATAAATGATTAACATGGCAACATTATAATATTACATACTATAAAAGGTACATACCTGCAAAAAATCATATAGGTCATCACTAACACCCTTCTCATTATGTCGAATATCACGCCTGTCTGAACTATAGCTAAAACCAGTTCCAGTGGGCTGATCCACATATATAAGGTTTGATGCCTGGAAATTCACCGGGGAAAAAATCATTCATGTGAACACAAAAAATTTGGATTTTCACTTGAACCAAAGACTAATTGCACCATAGACTAAAACATAGACTCTATGTTAGACAGGTCAGGTTTCAAATAAAAAAAAAGGCAGGTCAAAACACAAAGCAAACAATGCCATCAACATAACAAAATGACAAATATGACCTAAACCAAATATGTTATTACTAACATGGAATAAGGCGCCCAAAATTACACACAGAAAGAAAGAAAAAAAAGGGTAAACAATATAGACAGGATCTTCCTTGATTTACCATAGTACAAACTATTTGGTGGTTAGTTACAAATAGGAAATTTGAGTTCCAAAATTCTTAAGGGCCTATATTAAGTGGGACTAGCATTGGAAGATGCCTTATTTATTTCCTAAATGAATCAAGAAAAATTTATAAGTCCAACAATTGAGACAAAAAGCAATTTAAGGCTAAGGTAAAAATGACCCAGATTTTCCAAAATAAACAAGAAAGCTACAATTATATTTATATAAAACATTCTATTTTCTCTATCCCTTCACATAAATAAATATAAACAATGAGTTCTTCCCACAATAAAAACTTAAAATAAAGGCAATAACATGTGCATTTCTGTACTTCACAATTAAAATAAAAATCATACAATAGACAGAAAGATCCAACTGAATACAGCATGTGAACCACGCTAAAAGGACACAATGGTAACAAATATACAAACCAATATAAGCATTTATGCATAAATACCTTATCCCAACCAAAGTCATTCCAGACAAGAGTCATGTTGTCAGCAATAGAAAAAGGTCCATTCTCATAGAAAACAGCTAACTCACTGCTACAACCAGGTCCTCCAGTCAACCAAATAACCACAGGATCATCCTTGCTATTCCTCGACTCGAAGAAAAAGTAGAACATCCTAGAAAAAAACATCAATTACTTAGAAGTAACACATGTACCAAAAAGTAAGAGCAAACATGTACCATAAGCTAGAACAAAAGATGCAACCCAGATTATTGACAGTTTTTCACATACATGATCCAAGAAAGGTTCAATGCCACATTTTTACCCCTCCAAAAAACCAGGTTCTGTGTCCAAGCTGTTAGTGACCGTTAAACGCCATCAATTCAGCTATGGTTACTAACCTTCTCACTTAAACCAAGTTTTGATATTGCTTTATAAAGTGAAGTGCTTTATTAGATGTACTTGCATTTTGAATGAGGTCCACATGCTAATTCACCACATGAGAGCTAGATTCTGTTTGGCTGTAGACAGAAGTTAAGTATAGGACCCCACTTGAAGGAATCTAAAAACTTGAGAAACATACATCCAATTTTGCATTTTCAAAATAGACCTGGCATGTGGTAAATATGTAAATAAACCCCAATTCAGCATTCAATTTGCTAATTCTCATCATCAAAGGACAGATACCTATAAAAGCCACAAACCAGTGCCAGTACAACTAGTCACATACCAATTCAACCAAACTCTAAGGACATTCATACAAGGAAAGCAAATGCAACCAAAAAGCTGGTTGTAAATTCCTGAAACTACGCCCTAAAGTACAGCTCAACAGCAAAATCTCAATTTAATAAAACCGTCATTCCCATCAAAATCACACCTTTAGACTCAAATCAAATCCACAAATCTAATTAAATTCACAATAAAGAATCCAAACACTAAAAAAAAAACATTTTTTTTCCTAATCCCAACAAAACAAACAAAAATCTCTCAAATTCTTAAAGCATATTAAGATCACAAGATGAGATTAGGTTAAACAAAAAAGGCTCACTTTGCGGCGTGGGAATGAGGGAGCCCGTAGTACCCAGCATGAAGCCCAAGATCCTCAATCGAATCACCTTCCGTGAGTCCCGGGAGGGAAAAGGGCCTCTCGACGATAGTCCGCGCATTGGTCAGATGGTCCGCGGCTGTGCCGGAATCGGCGGAGAGATCCTTGGGAAAGAGATTGAGTGCGCGAATGAGCCTCTCAGCCTGAGTGGAAGGGAACGCCGCGTCAGAAGGAAGGGTGAGAGCTTGAGAGATTAGGGCAGCGGGAGAGGAGAGAAGGAGAAGAGAGGAGAAGTGGAAGAGAAGGAAAGGTGCCATCTTTGGCGGTAGAGTGGTTCCATTGATGGGAAGGTAGAGAATTTACAGGAAGAGAAGGGAAAGGTGGGAAAAGATGAGATTTTTTGGGGATTTTTATTTTGTTTATTTTTAAGATTTCTAGTAAAAAAAATTTAATTATATAAATATATATATATATATATATATATATATATATATAACAAGAGAAAATTATTTTATTCATTTTGTTTAAACATTTTTTATGTTAGGAAAAAATGGCATGAACTAATTTATTCAATTTTAACTATGAATATTATTTAAGGATATATAAATTATGAAATTGATTAATGTTACGGATATATTTGGTGAAGACAGGTGTCGTTAAGCTAAAGAACCACTTGTTCATTTGGCTATATGGCAGTATCACCATCTTTGCACAAATTCCGCTCGGCAAATAGCGTAAGGATTCAATCCTGCAAACAAGTCCGCTCGAATTGTAAATAACCCTTCCTCATAAAAGGCGTTAGAGGTAGGGTAGAAAGAAAGAGATAGAGAAACATCTAACGCCTCTCTACGGTGAGTGGGCCTTATCCACTTACTACGGTTGAAGAGATATTTTCCTACCGCTTCCTACCGCCTTTCCTACAGCCTTAAGAGATATTTTACTTAACTCACGCGCCTTACTCCCGCAGCCTTTCACGAACACGCCTCTAAAAGGTCTATAAAAGAGAGCGCTAATAGAAGAAAAGGGATCGAAAAAACTCATCACACAAAAGCTGCCTAAAACTAAGATTCTCTCTTCAAGTTTTTACGACTTAAGCATGGAATTTGAATCCAGGCGAGAAAGGCCCAATTAGATCACCGTCCTCTCCCTTTTCTGAGGCTTTCGTGATGAGTAATTCCGGTAATTCGGCGGAGTTTTTATGATGCTCTTCACACTCCTGTTCATGGCGAGAAGCAAGCGTCCACATCAACTATAAATTCTAACCGTTGGTGAAATTTGAGACGGATCACGCGAACAACTTGATGGCCGAAGCGTGGCGTGGACCATTTTGGCATCCAGCGGTTTGGCCGTCCGTGGGGACCCTTACGAAAAGCCACATGACCACTACGAGGAAGATCAAAGCGAATTCAAGAGCGAGGAGCCCCAAATAATCCCAGAAGGACTGGCGAGGTCGAAGGCATGAAGAAATCCGGTCGGATAGTCAGCCCATCGTACGCCATCGTGAGATAATCCTTACGTCCAACCTCAAGAATTTGTTCGAGAATTTTACCTTAACCTCTGACAACAATTGGAGCGGTTGACTCGGTACATTCATGCTTTGACTCATCCTCAGCCTCCTCCTACACAAGTTCCAGCGCCAAACATACCTGCCCCTTTGGATAATGCAGCGAGAGGGAGAGCGAGAACTTCGCACTCATAAAGAGAAGGCAGAAAGGACCGCCTTTTAGCTAGTTGAGAACCTCCCTCCGTTCGGCCTTGACGGCGTGAGCCACCACAAGAACCGAGCGGACAAGGATGGAGCGGAATAGTCCATCTGTTCAAGCGGTTGATAGAAGGACTCAGCAGCGAGAACCTCTCTCGAGAAAGCGGAAAGTCCGGCGGCCGTTCTCCGGTATGTATTCACCCTTTGTCAAAGAAATATTGGGAGAGCAAGTTAGGATAACCCGGACCGCCCAGTTATGGCGCATATGAAGGCAAAACCGATCCATCCAGACACCTAAAATCTTTTCGATTGAAGATGCTCCTCACTTTGGAATCACAGAGGCCTTTCGCGTAATGCAGAGCTTTTCCGCCACCTTAGAGGAAAAGCGCCAAGACTGATTTGTCGATCTCCCGTCTAGTACAATTACTTCTTTTGATTTTAGCGGTCGCTTCTTAGCCTATTTTGCCAATTACTCAAAGCAAAGAAACCCGTCTACCCTCCTGCGCATTAAGCGTGAGGGGAAAGCGCTCGAGGCCTATTTAAGCGCGTTACATAGGCAAAGCGACTAATGTTGCGGACCTCCCGCCCGCGGATGGCTGTGACTTTTACGATGGAAGGGTTATTAGACTCCCCAGCCCGATTTTCCACGACACTAGATCCACCAAAAACCATTCCCGCCCTTATGATCCGCCCAAAAGTATATCAATTCCGAGAAATTTATATGGGTTGGGAAGAAGAGGCTAGGCGTGGACTGTGGACACCCGGAAGGAAAAAACCGCCATAAGCGTCGTGAAGGCCGGATACCACGAAAGGAAAAAGGATGCATACGGGGGAGGGCAAAGGCATAAGCGAGAGGCACAGGAAACCTCCGCCGCGACCCCAGCGACATACGCTTCTGACCCGAGAGAACCTTCTAGGGAAGGAAAAATTGTCGATATGATCACCATACCATTGAATCAAACCCGGAAGCCACATTCTTATGCAAATCAAAGAACAAAAGCTTACGGCGTGGCGGAGCACGCAAGAAGCGCCCGAGCGGCAAAAGAGCGATAAGAAGTATTGCGGTTCCATCAATCGGAAGGACATGACACGAGAAAAGTGTACCCACTTGATGAGCGCAATAGAAGATGTCGTTCGAAAGGACAATTGGAACAATACATCAACCTTGAGATTCAAGGGAACACGAAGTTTCACTGACTGAAGAAGAAAAAGGAGAAATGGTGGGATTTATCGGTGGTGGTCACAGGCTGCGGTGGTGAAAGTTCGCCTCTCGGAAAAGATTCGCGCCCGAATGGTGGGAACCACGCGAGGAAATAGAAGCATACGAAGGCGATCCCGACCTACGGCTCCAATCATCTTTTATGACAATGGCGTCGGTGAGTTAAGCCGCCCACATGATGGCCCAGCGTTGGTTGTGCGCTATCAAAGTGTCTAGTTTCAGGATGAAAAGAGTTTTGATAGGCGGTGGAAGTTGATTGATATTCTCTTTTGGAGTGCTTTGAAAGGATGAGGTATAGCCTTGAGATGACTTGCTTCCGGTAAAATCATCCTTAGTAGGGTTCTCTGGAGGGGTAGTACAGCCAGAAGGAATGATCTCCTTGCCAGTTACGATAGGGAACTCGCCAAGGTCATCAACAGTGACAGCAAACTTCTTGGTTGTGCGTTGTGCTTCAAGTTACAACGTAATCCTTGGCAGACCAACCCTCAACTCCTTAAAAGCCGTAATCTCCACTTATCACCTTCTCCTCAAATTCCCAACTGAGAGTGGCAGTGGAGAGATAAGAGGAGATCAACCCCTGGCACGGCAATGCTATGTCTCAACCCTCAAAGGGAAAACTCTCAACAGCAGCAAGACAAAGGTTTCAGAAGCTATGTTAGTCAGCAGAATGGTCGACGGGAAAACGAGGAGCTACGACCTACACCTGTCAAAGAATTGCTAGTCCCCTAGACATAACAGGCCGGACCGCCGCAGTGCGGATTGAGGCAGATTGTGATGAAACGGCGGGGAAGATCTCATGGGAGTATTGAGAGCAAATTCCGATCTCTTAAGCTTGGTCTTGAGGAGGATATCTTAGGGTGTGAAGCGTAATATCATCGAGCATCGTCTCAACATCGATCAAAGCGTTTAAACCCACAAAGCGAGAAAAGGAGAAATTACGCGCGAGGAAAGCGAAGGCAGCGGAGGAAGAAGTATCTAACCTCCTAAAAGCTAAGTTTATCCGAGAGGTATACTACAGGATTGGTTAGCCAATGTGGTCACAGTGAAAAAGCCGTCAGGAAAATGGAGGATGTCGTTGACTTCACGGACTTAAACAAAGCACACTTGCGAAAGATTCGTTTCCCTTACCGTCAATTGATAGTTTGGTTGATTCAACAGCGGGGCATGAGATGTTGAGCTTCACGGATGCCTTCTCGAGGTTACAACCAAATCCGAATGGCCAAAGCGGCGAAGAAAAAGCGTCTTTCATTATGAGCGGGAGCGTCTTTGCTATAAGGTGATGCCGTTGGCCTAAAATGCGGAGCCACCTTCGAGGAGGCTCATAAATCTGATTTTGAGGAGAGCAAATTGGCATAAATGCCGAAGCCTATGTGGGCGATATCTTAGTAAAGAGCGAAAGGCCAATGAACACTGTCGGACTTACAAGAGGCTTTTAGGTCTCTTGAATTTATACTATCGCGGTTAAACCCGAACAAATGTTCTTTGGCGTTGATCGGGGAAAATTCACAGGATTTATTTTGACACAAAGAGGGATAGAAGCGAATCAGGACAAAATCGAGCCATTCTTGACATGGGATGCGCAAAAAGTCTTCAAGAAATTCAGCGGCTTAGCGGACGTCGCCCGGCGCTTAGCGGTCATCTCCAAAGCAGGAGAGAAAAATCTCCCACTATTCCAAGCCCTAAGAAAAGCACCCAAAATGGAGTGGGCGGAAGAATCACGAAAAAAGCCTTTCGGGGGCTTAAGGACTATCTCCGATGCGCCTCGGTTACTAGCTAAGCCACGGGTGGGAGAAGAACTCTCACGTTTACTTGGCGGTGCGCCCACGCTGCGGTCAGCGCCCGATTCTTGAGAGAAGATAGCGGAGTTCAAAACACATCTACTACACAAGTAAAATCCTTAACGATGCGAGAATCGAGATATCTACCACTTGAAAAGTTGGCCTTTGCTCTTATCCGCGTCTGCTTGCGGAGATTGAGGCCGTACTTTCAAGCCCACAAGATCATAGTATTGGTGATCGGCCGCTAAAGCGATTCTCCATAAACACGAAAACTCAGGACGCCTAGCCAAGTGGGTGATAGAATTGGGCGAGTTCGATCTCACCTACAAACCCGAGCGGCAATAAAGGCTCAAGTCTTTGGCGGATTTTCGTCAGCGGAATTAACTTTCCGACAAGCGAGGACGAACCCGTCGCGAGTCGAGAAGAAAGCTCTAACATCCGTGGACCTTATATGTTGGCGGATCGGCAGCGGAAGAAAAGCGAGGCGGGGTTAGTCCTCTACTCTCCTTCCAAGTGGAAAATCGCGGCGATCTTGAAGTTCCAATTCCGAGCAACCAACAATGAGGCGAATATGAAGCCCTCATTAGCGGGGATTACATCGGCGGGGGCTCGGAATTCGGACTGCTGGCGTATATTACGACTCACTGACTAATAGTAAGCCATACCTTGAAGCTTTGAAGCGAAGGAAGAAAACATGGTCAAGTACCAAGCGGTGGTAAAGAAAATAGTTCCACACTTCAGCTTCCAAATTGAAAAAGTCGCCGAACACAAAGCGAAGAGGCGGGCCTTTCTGTCCAAAAAGGCCGCGGCCGAGCGAAGACGCGAGCCTCCCTTTAACCTACAATACCTTCCCACAAAAACCATCGGCCAGTTAGAGGAGGAAGTACAAAGTGCGGCCGAAGAGCCAAAATTTGGATAGACCCCATCGAAATTATCTACAAGGTGGACTGCACCACCCAACAAAGCGAGAGGCGGGGCCAGGATTTCTTACAAATCCGCTCGATGCACCATCATCAATGAGAACCTATCTGAGAAGATCTTATACGCAACCCTTCTTGCGATGCTTGCGTCAACCGAAGCTAGTTATATTCTTCAAGAAATTCACGCGAAGGCATTGGAGGAGGTCACATAGGGGCAAAGCCTTAAGTTACAAAGTCCTACGACAAAGGTTATTCTTGGCCAACACTAACTCAAGGCCTTGATAGCATTCGGGAAATCACGATGCACGCGGTGGCATTCCAAGATCCAGAGGCGACCACCGCGGCTTACACCCATCATTAGCCCTCGACCATTTGCCATGCGGGAGTCGATCTCCTAGGGCCGTTCCCTTGATTAGGCAAATGAAGTTTCTAATAGTCGCCATTGACTACTTCACCAAATGGGTGGAAGTTGAACCCTTGGCCAAAATCACGGAGAAAGCACAGCCGAGGATTCTTATGGCGGCGATTATCACATCGATTCGGCATTCCGGTCGCCTTCATTTACGATAATGGGCGGCGGTTTGATAACAAAACCTTCAAAAGCTTTTGCTCGAACTTCGGAATTGAATCCAGTTAACGTGCATGACACATCCCAAGCCAGCGGCCAAGTAGAAGTGACAAACCGCACCTGCTTCAAACACGCTGAAAACACGGGTATTCGTAAAGCGGTACTAAGCTGGGTAGAAGAAATTCCGGCGCCCTTTGGGCCCTCTGAGGACAACAACAAGAACCCCTACGGAGAGACCCCATTCTCCCTCACTTATGGGGGCGAGAGGTTGTCATCCTGCGAGAAATAGGGATGCCTACCTTGCGGACCACGACAAGCGTTCTCCTCGAGAAGAGAATGAGGAAAAACTTCAAGCGGAACTTGATCTACTTGAAGAGCGGAGAGAAATTTGTGGAAGCGAGGCGACCATCTATCGCGAGGAAGGTAAAAAGGTTCTATGACACAAGGGTAAAAGAGTCTTCTTCCAAATCGTGATCTAGTCCCTCTGGGGAAAATGAGTTTCGTGGAAATAAAAGCCGAACGGGGAAGCTAACTCCTAACTGGGAAGGCCCTTACGTCATACAAAGAATCGTCCGAGCAAGCACCTATTATCTAGTAAATATGGATGGAAAGACACTCAAGCGTCCATTCCATGCTGAGCATCTGCGACGCTACTATCAGTAAATTCTGTAGTTGTTCCTTAAAATTCACGGAATAAAGCTCAAGTCTTTTTTTCTATTAAGATGCGGCGAAATTCCCATCCTACTAAGATGCGGTGAAATTCCCATCCTACTAAGATGCGGTGAAATTCCCATCCTACAAAAATGCGGTGAAATTCCCATTCTTGGAAGAAGAGTCAGAATTATCCTATGGGGATAGAACGACAACTCTTATCCAAAAAGCAAGGGGCAAAAATCCCGACCGGAATATGAGGCAACAATCTCATTTATGAAGACGAGTATCTCATTCAACAACTTAAAGTCCCGCGATTGGACTAAGGACTCGTTACGAAGCATCTTACAAAGTCAAAGAAAGAAGGAAGAAAGAAGTTTACAAAAGACTTCGGAAAATACCTCTCAAATGAATTTCTTATATGGTTAAGGATAACCATCACTCGGAAATAAAATTTCATCAAAATAAAGGTTTGCGTTTCATTCATATGAATAGAAATTACATTCCAAGTGATTGAAAATTTACAAGAACATTCATAAAAGAAAAAACATCCTAAGAGCTAGGGCCCTCAGGCTGACACTTTATACGAAGGAGCTTGGGTAGAAGGTTCCGAAGGGAGCAGGACAGCCGAAGGAACAGAGACAGGAGCCTCCGGGGTCTTGATAACTTGTTGCTCTTTTGAGCTCCGTAAATTTCTTCAAGACTCAGCCCGACCCATAGACAAAACCTCCTTAGGAGGAATATGATGGCCCACTTGTTGCACCACGGAATATATCTGAGTGGCCCCATCTTTAACTTTAAGCCCCTAAGTAGGGCAACCTCCTTCTCTAAATTGTCCTTTCGTTCTATTAAATCCTTAATTTCTTGCGAGTGGGACTTAGGAGCTTTCAAGCGGGAAGCCAAATGCGCCTTAAGTGTATCACGCTCCCCTTTATTTCCGCCAACTTCGGCTTGAGCGGCGGTAAGCTCAGTGACCTTGACTTTAGATCCCATCGAGCAGTGGCTCGCTCCTCTTGAGTAGATTGGAGTTCCTTCTTCAAGCTTCTTTGGATTCATCTTGTAGCCCTTTGATATCCTCCTCGGTGGTCGAAGAGAACCTTTGGAAATAGATAAGCGAGGCAGCTAGATCGTTCTTCTCCTTCTCTAGGGCGGATAGTTGTTTGCGGCGGCTTCGGCTTTGTCTCGCTCGAGGGGCACGGATAAGCGTCATCTTTGTTTCTTCTCCTTCTCTTCCAAGGCCGCCGCCCTAGAGCTCAAGCTGGCGATATCACGCCTATTCATTTCCATCTTGGCCAAATCTTCTTGGCAAAGAGCGCCAACCCGATCCGCCCATTTAATGCGGTCTATGAAATAACAAAGCAGCTCATAAAAATATACCAAACTTAGAAATAAAGGGAAATATGAGAACAACCCTTACCGGCATGGCGAGCGGAATAATTGGTAAGTGGCCTCTTCCCCGCCGACCCTTGAAGTTTTGTAGAGAGGCTGCTTTCGGGCGCATAGCCATTAAAACATCCTTCTACGGATGTGGCATCCGCGAAAAGAGTATCCTCGGAAGGTAACTCCTTACGCTTAGTATGAGATCCCTTTAAAAGCGGAATCCGCCACTCGTAATTTATCCGCGAAGGCCGCTTCTCCTAGCTCCGCCTGCAAAATAAAACCTAAGTTAAAAGTTATAAGTGAAACATACCTATAGAAAATAGAAATTCTCACCTCTGCGAGAAGGATGTCCTCCGGTCGGCTGGAAGAAGGACCCTCGGAAGTGGGGACAGCGTCGAGGCGGATCTCTTCCGCACAAACCTCTTCACGAGGCGCCCCCACTAGTTCTTCTACAATTAGGGACTGTCACGTCCTCGAATTCTTTCTCTTGGTCCTCCTCTCCGTGAGGACCACTGGCTGAGGTCATTCTTAACCCCTCTTTGGAAGAGCCCGTCTCTTTTCTCTTCCTCTTCTTTCTTTCCTCCTTGGAGGTATCAGCCCCTTGGCCAAGTACCACCTCTTTCTTCTTCCGTCCGCGAGGCAAGGACGGGTGAACTTCGCCCTCGAAAGAGGCCAAAAGACCCTTAACATAGCTCAGGTCCTCGTCCTCCATCGGATTTTCTACAAAACAAATATCAAAAAATTAGATATTGTAGTTAAAAAATCAGACTAGTAAAGTAAACGAATAATTCCTACCGGCGGACACTATTAAACGACATTTAACAAGATTTTCCTTTGTCAACAACTCATCCATGTACACTTTGGATAACCCTGTCATTGACTTAAGAAGACCCATCTCTTCACCCGTCATTTCCTCACAAGCGATGTCCGCTCGGGGAACCTCCCACTTTGTTCGGACATCCCACTCGGACTTACTTTTGACAAAGAAAAATTTGCTCTTCCATGGCAATGGAAGAAGGAACATTCCCTAAAAATTTCCTCGAGTGAGCGAGAAGTAATACCAATCGGCGTTAGACTCTAGACATAGACTAAAAAGCATCACGGAACCAGCGGACGGTCGGATTTATTCCGTAATGCTTGAAAACAATAACAAAGCCGTTGATTAGTCTCCAAGAATTGGGGCCAAGCTGTGAAGGACACAAATGATACTCCTCTGAAATGCGCCTTAGCAAAATCGAGGAAAAAGGGAGTCTAAGGCCACCTAATAAGCGCATCTTGATAGATGGCTATCTCCCCTTCCACAGGGAGAACTTGCCCTCTCCCCGAACAAGGAACCCTAACCTCAAGCGGTGAGAGATTTATCTCATATTTAGTTACCGGGCTATCTACCTCCATTTGTCCAAGAAGACTTATGAATGTATCGGACCCCTACCCGTTGCCCTAGAGGCGGGATGAATCCATGAACCACAGGCTGGAGCGCCTCCAAGTTCACTTTGGGATCGTGGAATTACAAATGTAAAACCGTAGGGTTGGGCCGAAAAGGGAATCAAGGGCTCGTAGAGGAAGAACTAGAGGAAGAAGAAGTAGCGCTAGCCATTACCTTAGAGAAGGAAAAAGATAAGAGAAAAAGCACTAAACGAGGCTCATGGGAGAAGAAGAAATGCGGAGAAGAGGACTCGATTTTCGGCGCAATCTTTTCTTTGCTATGCAGTTCCCCTTATATACAAAGGCAATGAATCCGTGGCGTTAGATCTTAGGGTTATGTTCCGATCTGAACCCTTGAACCAAAGGCCCACAAATCTGAACCCGTTCAAACAACCATCATACACCTCCTCGAAACAATTCAAAATTTTGTCCACGTCAGCAATACCAAGCGCCGCCTGGCATACATGGAAAATCACGCCCCATCGCCCATCATAACGTTGACAAAGCACTGCGCCGCACATATCAGCGCCACTATCCCCTTTAAATGCTAAATAGTAGAGGAGACACGTGTCGTTTTAGGGAACAAGAAGCGTTACATGGAAGGTAGAGCGATGCGCATGGAAGGCGAGCACATGCGCACACAAAGACAAAGCGCACACTCCAACATAGGATCATCAACAAAAGCCATAAAAATGCCAAAGGATTTAAAAACAAAACGACAAAACGTCATTTATTCAAGTTACACATGACGGACGTAAATAAAGCGATATAACAAACCCTAAAACATATTTCCGAACGGATTATCCTAACTATATTTCCGAACGGATTATCCTAACTAAACGTCTGCGGACCCGTCCGAAGGTACGCTCGGATAAGACTCGGAGGAGATACACGGGCTTCCGCAGCCGTCGCTATCCTCGTTGCCACTAGGGGAGCTTGGTTCGGCGCGAGGACGGAGGTGGGGACCCACCTCTCTACGGCAGGAGTCGTCTCCGAACATCTCAACCTCGAAGCGCATACCCCCTGCGTAAGTAAAAACTAAAAGGTCTCCCGCCTCCACATCATGGTCAACATGAAAAGCTTCCCACCCCGCGTCTATGCTCATTTCACCTACCCCCCTGTCAATCAGCAAAATAGACGGCCAAACACAGCCGTTTGGACTTACCAACTGGATTACCCCAGTCCTTAGTTCCGATAAGTGCTCATGAAAAGAACTGGGAATTCGCAAATGACGAGAGCATTGAGAAAAAGTGAAAAACTTGTAAAAAGACAAGCGCTGAGCCATGATACAAAAATACAAGGGTGCAAAAGTTTTCTGGTCAAAACACCCTATCCATACAAAACCCTTAAATAGAAGAGCCCATTGACACTATAGGCGAGAATTCCGGAACCAAAATCTATCTCGATACTTGGTGAGAAGATAACCTGATAGCGTCGATCGCCTATTAAAACATGTGTCCCTTAGGTATGTTTAATCGTATTACTGCAGAGCCTACGCCTACATAGACATGCTAACTAAGAACAATACTTGTTCTCGAACCAAGCGAAGCGTCGCGTTTAGCTCACCCCTCACTTAGATTTTTGAACAAGTACACTGGGGAGGGACTAGTGTTACGGATATATTTGAGTGAAGGCGAGGTGTCGTTAAGCTAAAGAACCACTTGTTCCTTTGGCTATATGGCGATATCACCATCTTTGCACAATTCATTTCGGCCAATAGCGTAAGGATTCAATCCTGCAAATAAGTCCGTTGGAATTGTAGAATAACCCTCTCATAAAAGAGGCATTAGGGTAGAAAGAAAGAGATAGAGAAACATCTAAGCGCCTCTACGGTGAGTGGGCCTTATCCACTTACTTCTGATTGGCAAGATATTTTCCTACCGCCTTCCTACAGCCTTTCCTACAGCCTTAAGAGATATTTTACTTAACTCACCGCCTTACTTCACACGCCTTTCACGAACCGCCTCTAAGGTGCTATAAAAGGAAGAGTGCTAATAGAAGAAAAGGGGATCGAAAAAACTCATCACACAAAAGCGCCTAAAACTAAGATTCTCTCTTCAAGTTTTCGACTTAAGCATCGAATTTGAATCCGGCGAGAAAGGCCCAATCCGATCACCGTCCTCTCCCTTTTCTGAGGCTTTCATGAGTAATTCCAGTAATTCCGAGCAGAGTTTTTATGATGCTCTTCACACTCCCTGTTCGTAGGCAGAAGCAAGCGTCCACATCAACTATAAATTCTAACCGTTGGTCAAAAGCTGAGACCAGATCATGAGGCAACAGTGACTGAAGCGTGACGTGGACCAGTTTTTGGCATCAACAATTAATATTATTTATTAATATATACTAATAGGGATGGAATTCAATAAGACACATGTCACCTTGACAACCGGCCACTTGGGAACAACGCAGCAAACCTCCCCAACCCCTCACTATCCTGCTCCAGTGCCGAGTTCCTCATCCCCTTGGAAAATCCCCCAAGTGTCGAGGTCCTCAGGACCTCGGCCCCTACTCCCATAACAAAGATACGCCACAAAGTATACCCCCCTCAAAAGCCTCACTCGAAAGGCTCGAGAACCTTCTCAATTAGACAGTTAACGAATAACCATTTCCAGGATGGCATCTAGAAACATCTAGAACGTCGCCAGGTTGGGTCTAGGCCACTTGGTCTCCACTCTGGCACCACGTGCCCAATTGAAGGATGGCTTGCTGAGCAAGCATCACCCCTACCACACTACTTATAAATACCCAGCTCCCCCAACTCCAAAGGGGACTTTCTCCACTCCGGCGAAGCCCTGCCGAATTGGTGACTTGAGCTCTTCCCTTCTTCCCGTTTCCCCATCTCAAGCTCTTTTATGGAGCTTCTCCTTGTAATCTTTGGAGATTGATAATGGATCTTTGCTCCCGATGAAGGAGCTTGTGGTTTTTTCCCCAATTATGGGGTTTCCACATTAATTTTGAGTGTTTTTTCTTTGATTTGGAGTTTTCTCTTTGATTTCATGGTGATGCTCTTCTCTCCCTCCAATACAAATTCAAATGTTGGGTAAAATTGGGATTCCTTCCTAGTTTTGTCTTCAACATTTTGGCGTCATTCGTGGGGAAGCAGAGCAAGAAGCCATGCCAGCAATCAGGAGATCAAGGCAGACCCAAACTCCAGAACAGAGGATCCCAACTTTTGCAAGCTCGATGGCGGTAGAGCTTGATCCCCAGGCCCACAATGGAGTACCCGGAGTTACTCCTGGAGCACTCCCTGTTGGAATATTTATTAGGAAAAAGCCCAGAAAAGATATAGCAAAGATTAAAATACTTATCTCTGAGAACCGAGATGAGAGGCACGTCTAAAGACGCTGTCTTTAGAAAAGAATTACGCCCCCTCACGCATAGGGCTTTACTGGTGCTCTTCTCCCAAGATTCAACCCTTCTCTTTCTCAAACCCTTTCCCTCGGTGCGCGTTGGCCGGGGTGTCGAATCTACTCACTGTCTTTAGTACCGCTCAAAGAAAGCTTGAGGAAAATCGAGGAGAGGAAAAAGAGAAAAGCTTCTTTGTGTGTTTTTATTTTGTATATTTTAAGAAAGGTGGATCCCTCTATATTTATAGCCTCTTCATCTCACATAAAGAAGGATATCTATCATAATCTTATTCAAACTCAATAGGATCACCACCAAGTTTGGATATGATTAGTTCTAAGTTATAAAATCAAATCCATAAAATATTATTCAAAATTTGAAACAAAATAGAGGAAATTTATCCATAATTTCCAACACTCCCAACCGAGCCCAATATGGTGGTACTTCCTAAGGAGAGATATCATGCTATGGAAAGGGCGGTATCATGGAGCTTATCGCCACCATCCTCGCTATCGAGCCATGTCTCCCAAGCAGCAGTGCAAATCTCGGCTCACGCGCATGTTGGAGGGCCGTGAGCAGCAGTCAACGCAATCTCCACACCAGCAACGACATTCTTCCAAGCGAGGTAGGAGTCTGGCTGCTTCATCTACCAGTACTGAGTCCTCCTGTCTGCGGCGGGATCACCATCCTCAACCCACATCAAGGGTCCAAAGGAGGATGCATAGAGCCCCCTCCAGCTCGATGTCTCCTCAGTCAGTAAGGCGACACGTCTCCCCTCGACCCCGCTCACCAGGGCTATATCCAACAATGTCGCATTCCCCTTGGCACCACGCGCCGAGGCGCTCTTTACCGAGGAATCACTCGCCACAACGACGCCCATATAGGAGCCGATCCCCCCGAAGTCCTTCCCCTCGGTGGGAGACTCTGAGGCGTCGTTCTCCTGCCCACCGCGACATGTTCGAGGGGAGTCGAGATGGTTACCTCTTTGACAGAGAGAGAGTCCTCCAGACTGTCCCGTGTCTGCACTCTCCTTTCATAAGGGACATCTGGGAAGCTCTTTTCCTAGAGAAGTACATACCTCCTAACATTCGATACTATGATGGGACTTCAGATCCTTTTGAGCATGTGGAACGCTACTGTTCCGAGATGATAGTAAAGGGAACCTCGAAAGTTGTTCTATGTCGTGGGTTCCTGAAGACATTGACGGGGACAGCGTACGACTGGTTCTGAAGTCTACCACATGGCAGCATCGCCTACTTCGACCAGCTCACTGATCAGTTCCTCCGCCGTTTTGCAAACTGCAGGAGGGAGAAAAGGAACCCTGTTATGTTGCTGAGGTGCAAACAGAGGAAAGGAGAATCCCTCCGCGACTACCTCGACAGGTTCAATAAAGAAACTTATGGGATGTCTCATCTTGATTCCATCATGGTAGTTGGAGCTGCAATGGATAGACTTAGAGAATGTCCGTTCCTCGACGCCATATCACGTGACATCCCTAAAGACTTACCCGAGCTGATAAATAGGGCCCAGAAGTATATTGCTTCTGATGAATTCAATGCGGGAAGGAGGGAACAGGCTCTCCAACGAGCTAATGAATTCTGAAAGAAAGAACCTAGGCAAGATAGGTATGGAGGGCCACGAAGAGGAGAGCGAGGAGCCACGGAGAGAAGGCGATAGAGGCCGTGACAAGCCTCCCTCATCAAGATGGCCGAGAAGCCGGGAATTTAATAGGCCTGCGTATTAAGCCCAAGGTACGGCAGCTTACACTCCCCTTAATGCTCCTAGAGAGAACATTCTCATGCAGATTCAAGACAAGAAGCTTCTTAAGCAACTTTGAGCCTATCAATGAATCCTCCTCGGGAAAAGAGCAACAAATTTAGCATCTACCACAAAATCCGAGGACACAAAGAATGTTATATATATAATAATGAGGTCAGTTAAATAGTACCTTTTTTAAATAGTCAAGTATTATAATTAATTAATTATTATAAATAAAAAATATTTACCTATTATAAATAATTATTAATTATGTTTATTTAATTATTTATTTTAAACTATTTTTACAATAATTAACTATTATAATTAATTAATTATTATTAATTAAGTTTAAGTATTATAAATGTTTAATTAATTAATTAATTTTAACTATTTAAAAAAAATTTAAGTATTATAATTAGTTAATTCTTATAAAGAAATATTTAAGTTTAATAGTTCACTATAACTAATTATTATAAGTAAATATTTAAGTTTAATAGCTCACTTTTTGGAATATATATCAGGGGCAACTTTGTCATTTCTTCAATCACAAGGAATGAGTAATCATCCCAATTTTGAGAGAATTAGGATTCCCTCCCATTCCTCACCCATGACCGTGTCACTTCTCTCCCCCTCCCATTGCTGGGTTTTCAAATAAGGGAATGAGACCCAAGTTTTTTTTTTTTTAATAAAAATGGATAAACCACAATCTTTTATATATGGTTGATAACGGTTACATAGATGATCCTTTTGTTAGGACCGATATATTTGGGTGTAAGTTCCTCCTAACATTTTCCTTCTTCCCTCCGTACATGGAGAACTTAGGGTACCCATGATACCCAGAAAGCACCCTCTAGTCCGCTTGTATCTCTTCAAAGTCCATAATGGTTACATCTAACCCAAATTAATCATAAAAGTTTGATCTAGGAATAGCATTTAAGATAAAAAATAAAATAAGAAGTTATTAGATATTATTAAAAAATGAAAGAGTGACAAGTGATTTTGTTATTGTGGAGAGAGTGACTAGTAAAAAAACTCTTTTATTTATCTATTCAATCTTCTAATTATACTAATTAGATAATTAATCTATGATAGACAGATCTCAAGTATCTTATGCACATCACATTAACTAGTATATTAAGGCCTCACAATGTCTACAATTCAAGCATATCCACCCACCTAACTATCATGCACTAAATCAGATCTAAAACAAAATATTATCTTAATATTTCCTCCCATGTTCTCAACTAAGTTGTACCTGTCTGGGCCTGACCCGGGCTGTGCCAGTATGATCTACCCCTTCAAATCTAAAACAAAATAAAGTAGCTTTTATTTTTGATATTTTTAAATGTTAGTTAGTACTAATAAGTGTGCTAGGCCAGTCTGGTGTATTTGTCTATATTACCAGACGGGAATAAATCGATTATAAATAATTTTGATTTTAAATTAAAAAAACAAAAAATATTAGATTCGTACTTGTGATTTTTTTTTTTAGAATTTTAAATTTTTTTAATTTTAAAAATCATAACAACTAGTACTTGAAACGACGCATTTTAAACATTAGTCATGAGGTGTTTGTTATTATATAACTATAACTGATCCAAATGGGTCTCAGTAGAGTCGGATGTGGTAGCTACGTAAAAGTAAAAGCTTCCAAGATATGCTTGTAATAAGCTTCAACCAAGAAACAAATCTCGAGAAAAACATATCTCAAGAAGTCCAAACCGGATCTCAGAGCGCTTTATCTAGCTACTGAGGAGCCATGTCTCGGTTTTATGGATCACTCCATGGAATCGAGACCACTGGATTATATTTTTATTAGAAAATTCTGAGTAACTCGAGGGTCATTTGTTAATACAATACTATGAAACCCTGCTCTAAATGAAAATCATTCTTTTATAATGCACAAAAGTCAAGCACACACAAAAACCACATCACTTCTCTCTCTCTCTCTCTCTCTGATCCTCCTCCACCATGCAATCCAAACTCCTCCACCTCCACCCTCCTTTCTTCCCTTTCTCCACCTCTCCTCCACCATACCACTCCTCTCTCATCCATTTCCACCACCACCATCACAAACACAACCCTTTACTTCTCCATCTCAAACATCTATCAATCCAAAAACAAATTCCATTTTCTTCTTCATCATCATCATCATCTTCATCTAATGACACAAACTGCCTTGACACCAACTCTAGCCTTACCCCTATCTCCCCTTCCAACCGCACATTCACAGTATGGGAATTTACCACTCTTTGGATCAGCATGATCATCGGAATCCCTTCCTACTACCTCGCCGGAAGTCTTGTCGACCTCGGCATGTCTTGGTGGCAAGGCATTGCCACTGTCTTCTTAGCCAACCTTCTACTTCTTTTCCCTCTCATTCTCACCGCCGTCCCCGGCACTAAACACGGTATCCCCTTCCCCGTCCTTGCCCGATCTTCCTTCGGCGTATTCGGTGCTCATGTTCCTACTCTTCTCCGAGCTCTCATCGGTTGTGGTTGGTTTGGCATCGAGTCTTGGATCGGCGGTGAAGCCATCTACCTACTCCTCCCTTCCCAACTCAAGAATTCTTCGTTCGCTATTGCGCCTGTGGCAGGTTTAGGCATATCTCTATTAGAAATAATTTGTTTCTCCATTTTCTGCCTAGTACAGATTTGCATCATATGGGAAGGTATCGATGGAATTCGTGAGCTAGAGAAGTATGCGGCTCCGGTGCTTGTCGCGCTTACCTTTGCACTCCTCAGCTGGTCATATCTCAATGCCGGGGGCTTTGGTCGAATGCTCTCACTGACTTCACGGCTAACTTGGCATGAGTTCTGGCCTATTTTCTTCCCGGCGCTCACTGCCAACATCGGCTTTTGGGCTACGGTGGCGCTAAACATCCCGGACTTCTCTCGCTTTGCTCGAAGCCAGAAGGACCAAATACTTGGCCAAGTTGGCCTACCCATCTTCATGAGTTTGTTCACTTTTGTTGGTCTCGCTGTCACTTCCTCTACGGAAGTCATCTTCGGCCGAGTGATTTCCGATCCGATACGACTTCTCGGGATGATCGGAGGACAATGGACAACGCTTGTTGCAATCTTCGGCATCAGCCTCGCAACCATCACCACCAACATCGCTGCCAATGTCGTCGCCCCGGCAAATGCCTTAACTAACTTAAGCCCGAAGTGGTTTACTTTCAGAAGAGGAGCTCTTGTCACTGCTCTTCTGGGCATTGCCTTCCAACCATGGAAGCTCTTGAAATCAAGTGAGAGTTTTGTGTACACTTGGCTACTTGGTTACTCTGCTCTCATGGGGCCTATTGCAGGGATCATTCTCACTGACTACTATCTTGTGAAGCACATGGAGTTGGACGTTGATGCATTGTACTCTGGAAGTCCTCAGGGGGCTTATTACTACCAAAATGGATACAATGTTGTCGCAATGGTGGCTTTGGTTGTCGGCATTCTGCCCGATAATCCCAGTTTTTCTTCAGAAGCTCGGCATTTTGTCAAACACCTCGAAATTGTTTGTTGCTCTTTATAGCAATGCTTGGTTCGTCGGCTTCTTCCTCTCTGGATTCATCTATTGGATTCTCTGCAAAAGGAATTGAATATATAAGTGTGGATCTCTCGTGTTATCTGTTTAAACCCATCATCTTTGGACTCATATTCTCCGACTTTGTAGAAATAACATGAGTGTCAAGTAGTTTGCCTAGGAATCGCTTTTCAGCAATTCTTAGATTGATACTTTGTAGCATCTGAATTTAAGAATGAGCGTTTAGACAGATAATCTTTCTTTTTTCAGCTCTTTTTCTCATCAACAATGGAGAAAAAATCCTCTCTTCTTCTTAGTCGTCTTCTTCTCATTATCTTCATTGATAGCAAGTATGTCACCGCCATCAAAACTCCCGATGGCTCAGTTATGTCGAAGTCCGACCAAGTATTTCCTCTTTCTCTTTCACTTCAATCCAAGTTGAAGATTTGCTTTTCATGTAACTTTGGTTTCCTTGGATTCCTTTGTCGATCAATGAAGAAGCACACATGTTTTGGTGGTTTTACCGGAGTCCGCAAAGTGTTGACAATGGCTCAACTCCATGATGGCCTACAATTCTCTGGTTGCAAGGAGGACCAGTGAGTAATACATAAATTTCCAACATTCACGCATTCATTCTAATCTTCTATTTGAAGGGAGCTTCTGGTGTTGCAATTGGAAACATCCTAGAGATTGGACCACTTGATGTTTATCTAAAACCTCGCAATTCAACTTGGCTACAAAAAGCCGATCATCCTTTTGTGGTGAACTCTGATCGCCGTCTCATTCTATCAACTGAAGTTCTTGGATTGAACTCTATTGATGTGAAAAGGATTTAGCTTTGTCAAGAATGCTGATGAGAAGCTCATTGTGAAAACAGATTGGGAGGCAGCAACAGATTTGATTACTCTCTTAAAAGAGCTCTCCAAGAAGAATTCGGCTCTCCAAGAAAGTCCACTAACTATTGTCGAAGAGTCTCACGGAGGAAAGTTCGCCGTGACTCTCAAATTATCGATTGCCAAGGCAATCATTGCCAGCGAATTGAAGCTGAAATTCAAAGGTAACATGGTTTCTTCTATTTACTAAAGATTATATTTGTAGTTCTAATGTTTGTTATGAATATATAAGTTCGGGTCTCAGTGTTTTCTTTGTTCGTTTAGGTTGATTTGATTTGTGCAACCAAAGAAAAAGCCGAAGTTTGTGTCTAATCAATCTTTTTATCACAATTTATCTCTCAAATTCACACCCTTTTGGATAATAACCTACTGCCAGTACTAACATCAAACGATCAAGTTATTAAGTGAAGCGTTTCGAAATCATTCGATGAAACAGTCAATTTCGCACCGAAATTTTGAGCTTTCAAGCCGAGCTCAGGCTTCAATTTCGAGCTCAAAATTAATTTCGAGCCAAGCTCGAGTCAAACTCGACCGAGCTGAAATCGAAAGCTCGAAATTTAATATTAATATATTAATAAAAAAATAATAAATATTAATAAATATTATAATATATGAATAAAATATTTAATATTTAGTATAGAATATATCATATATAATATAAAAATAACAATTTATAAGTAAGTTTTTAATTTCAAACTAAATCCAAAATTTCAAAATTATAATTAAGTTCTTAATTTCGAGCTTTCGAAATTAAAATTCGAGCCGAGCTCAAGCAAACTTATTCAAACTAATTTCGAGCTCGAGCTCGACTATTTCGAGCCGAATTCAAGCTGGGCTCAGCCTAATCAAGCTCGGCCTGTTTACAACTGCAACCATTCATCCCCAAGTTTGAGAAACAATCCTCAAGATTACATAATGTCAACGTTGTTCATTTTTTTAACAACTCACTAACCAGAGATTGCAAGTTCTTAGCAAGCACTATTCAAGAAATCCGTATAACAAAGCAAGCGCTTACCATGAATAGGAACAAACAATATTATTTACTGGGGCCGAGGTTCAAATACATGCTCGATATTTTCTTCCAAGTAAAACAAAATACAATAAAATACAAACAACGCAATGCAATGAGAGCAGAAATACATGTAAAGATAATGGAATTTTATTGAGATCCTTATTTTACAGTGCAAGCGAAAAAGAAGGTGAAAAAATTATAAACAGAAATGAAAATTTTACATTCCTAAGATATAATACAACTAAATCAGCACCTTATGCACCTGACTCAATGCGCTCCAAAACTTCCAATCTTGTTTTCCTTTTCCAACCTTTCATGTTGGCGACGAGGTTAACTAACCCTACAATTTGAGTTCTGCTGTATTCCTGTCGTTTTGAGCAGATTTATGAGTCATGATTTTGGTGAAAAGCCAGAATAGTATAAAGTTTGATAGAGGTAATGCGGTCTTACAGGATGAGCTCGAGCCCAATGAACATATTCAGTCTCTGGAAGATAATAGGCCTGTTTTGATAGATAAAATGCCGGTAAATAAAAATTCAGAATGAACATGGTATCAATGAAGTACACAAATACAAGGTGAAGCTGCATGTAAAAAAGCACCGGTATATTTGGTAGAATATTCACCCACAAAATGAAAAGCATGGTATAAAAAGATAAGAAGTATAAACAATGACATTAGTTTGAAAGCAAGACATCTGTGAGGCTATATCAAAACAAAATGGTGAAATTGAGAAGTTAAAAAATAATCAAAGAAGAACCAGATATCAGCACATGTACACTGATAGGCCAAAAGGTGGTTCCCTAAAGAAGAATAACTCAAGACAAAAGCAAGACAAAATAGACAATACTTCATCAATGGAAGTAAAAAATTACCAACGAACCACCAAGCATGAACAACTACTAGAAGTGCCTGTTAAATATGACTGGCAAAAGGTCAGAGTTAATATCCCACAAAAGAAAGCAAAAAGAGGAATCCTAGACTAATGACTATCAGATCCATTCTTTACTACTATACAAGCTCTGATAATGTAGACTCCTGGGGCAATCCAATCTCCTCAAAAAGGCCAGGGGTGAATAAATTGGTTTTCAGTTAGAACTTGTAATTAAAAAGTTATAATCACCTAATACAAGTTATGTCAAAAAGTTAATGACAAGTTCATCATAACACTTAGATTTCATTATTTAATGGCCATGGCCATAACTAGATAATTAAAGCCTGTATTGCACAATATATGTTTCAAAAGCAGCTCCTAAAACCTAAACCATAATAACATTTACTACCATCTCTATAATTTGCCTTCAAGCATTTAAGTTTAACACCACAAGTCCCAAGGCAATCCCAATGAATGACAGACGCCACAATACACAAGTAGGACATCTCACAGCAAAAATGATCCTTTAATTCCACCAAATCCGATGTCCAACCAATAGAACAGTTTTCTGATTTAGAGGAAGATACCTTGTTTTAGATTACCAAAATCTAAAACCTCATTATAGATACAAAATATACACAAATGAGAAGATGGGCACTGAAACATGTGTAATGGAAGTATCCAGACACTAACTGCTTGTTTGGTTGATTCCAATCTTTCCACCTAAACAACACCTTTGGAATAATTTGGAATAGAAATAACTCATTTTTACAAAATTTAATTAATTGAATAAAAACAATAATTAATTAGCGTTATAAAATCATTAATTATAATAAAATATCAAACATTGGTTAGAAAATATAATTTTAATCATAAAATATTTATTTTAATTAGTATTAATCAAGTCAAAGATGGGTGAAACTTAAGTTAAAAGTTTTCTCTCTAAATAAATTCAAACTTTAAAAACTTAAATCTAACTTATTCCAAACCAAACCAAACACCCCCTTATGGTAACATGCTGCAAGTTGATTAAGAACACAATGTGAAGTATGGACTCTATAAATAGATAGGTTTCAATGATTTTTTAAAACATTTTATATGTATATCATGAATAATGAATGTTGTTCATCTAAAGTTGTAGCCCAGAGAAATCTGTTTTGCATTATAGTGCAAAGGCTCAGATTCCTATCCATATTGACCATAAATGTGCACACGCGAGCACGCACAAATAAATAATCTTAAGCCATGTCCATTGAAATTAAACAGGAATTTCTTCAACTCAAGTAATTGTTTCTAGATTTTATATCATATCACAATTACCTTGATAAAGGTCTCTACAGTTTGCAACTTCGGCTTCACGTTTACAGGGACAAAGTGTTGCAAACCATTGATTAAGACCTGAACAAAACAAAGTTCTTTCATGCAACTTTTAACAATATTAGGAATTACTGCATGCAGAAGATATTATTCATGTGTCAGCACAATGTGAGAAACCTGGAGGTCTAATGACATCAGAACCCGTCCTTCATCGGTACATCTCTTTACTCGTGACAGACCTTCGATGAGTATTTCCGCAACATTCTCAAGTCCATATTCTAGGAGGACATTCTGAACCTGATGTGCAGAAAATTCAATGAATTGCTACTGCAGAGAGATTTATAGTTGATAATTTACAATAGAATCCAGTATATGATAAATCAGGACTAGCAAAGAAAGATAGAAACATTTGACTAAAATATAATTAGCAAACAAGTGAATACATAATTACCAGATTACCAAACTGACGCCTGAAGAAGCATAAGTGAAACATTATCACTCATTGGTAGGGTGTTAGAGTTGACCTTAGGAATGAATTTAATAGCATAATTACATTACCACTAGAAAAAAGTTTCGATGCTTAATCACAACCTTGAACTCTCAAAATAATGCCTACAAGATTGTGCATTCTTTCCCATGCATTCTCTATTCTAAAGTTTATGAAAGCCCAAGTCATCACAAAATGAGGGACCAAGAGCACCATCTCCATTAAGGTAAGTAGGGCAAGTAGGGTTAGACAAAAATGCTGCTACTCGCTACAGGATGCCCCAGAAAACCATTATATGGCTCTAATCTAAAGTTGAATAAAAGTAATGATGACAAAATCAAAGTTTTCAACGAAACTAAGCAGATGGAAATAATGCATTAACAACTGAAATGATTTATGGATAGTATGATAAAGAATATAGTGTGATAAAGAGAGAGAGAGAGAGAGAGAGAGAGAGAGAGAGAGAGAGATCTACCTCCTTAGAAATTCCACCATGGGCTAACCTTGTTTTGTAATGCTTGTACTCCCCCAACAATAGATCAACATATCTATTAGCATGATAAAATAATAAAAAAGCAGTTAGCATCAATTTATAACTGAAATTTATTAGAGCATAAACCATGTCAAACATTTCAAGAAAATGTTTCAAGAATTAAAAAAAAAAAAATAATAGATTGCAATTTTTTTAAATTTTTAGGCATAAATCACTCCTTAACAAGAATGAGTCAATTCTTGAATTTGGAGAAGTTTTTACAACATAATAGTAAGAAGTTAGTCTACTTTTCAGTAGAATATGTTTACATCACGATCTCAATATACACTTTGCTAAACAATTTAAGCAGTGCATATTGTGTAGTTCACAAAAATAAAAATTAATACAAAGTTATAATTGAAAAGATAAATGCAAGTAATATCAACAACAAAGTTACTAATAACGACTAAAGATACTCAGAATAAATGAACCTTTCAATCAGTGGAGTAAATGGTAACGGAACTTACCCATTATGTTCCAGTCCAAGATCTTTTACCTCCCACTTTGCATTAGCAATCTTATCTGCATACCTAGAAAAAGCTTTACCTGTCAATTCTATCAAACATGGAAAAAAAATGAGCAAAAGACTATCTATCATAGCAATCCGTCATGGGCTTTGTGCAGAAGCTTATTGTCATGTAGTTAAAGTCTCTCAGAGGCTCTAAAAGTTATCACACAGAAAGAGGAAATGTAGTTAGAATGTTGCATTAGGATTCATCTGTAAGCTTAACTAGAAAATAAGAAACAAACTAAACAAACAGTAACTAATGACAGATATGAGCTAATTTTTGAATTAAGAACTAGCAGTTACAAAAGAATCAGTGAATGAACAGTGTTTTCAAATCCAGATATATTAAAGTTTATTTGACAAATAAGAGTTGTCTTAAGATAAACTTTCAATCATTTTTTATCTCTCCTCATTTTTACACCCTTTATTCTTTCTTGTGTTGCCAAATCCTCGCACAACCTCATCTAAATATTTTCCACATGAGAGATTATGCTTCAGGGCATGTTAGTTCTAACATGAGAAATAATTGCCACACACAATACAAGGAGAGGAACCAAAGCAAGGAGATGACTATTTCTGGTAAATAAGGAAAGTACTGAATAATCTGAGGTAAGTGGAAAGTGTTTATGATGGATTGCATTGCCGACCATGTAATGGGCAACAAAAAGCTTGCATAAAAGAGACTTGAACAAGAGCCTTCAAACCCCTGATAATGGTCAGAATGAGAAACAACTAGGTATGGCAATTGTTGCTGGAGGTCATTTTTAATGTCTACTAATATTAATGGTAAATATTAAGCCTTCAGTACACGCATGTATCTTGAAGACTCAATGGATTTAGAAGGCACATTTGCAGATTATTTTGCACAAAACTTCACAAGAAAATAGTAAAAGTATTTGATCATGAGGGACTCCAAAAATGGTTTGAGCAGGAACTGAAAAGGATTAGCGTCCATGCAAACATGAAGGATGAGTTGTGCCAGTTAATAAGTAGCCAGTATGCCGAAGCTTTGAAACAGAAAAGAAATTATGCTAGGCTACTTCCTGGAGTTCTAAAATCTCACATCCCCACCATGAAAGACCTTCAATATATTTATGATGACAGAGAAATAGATTGAGCCTAGTCTATAAGAGGTTTCAGATATTTTGGAGTTGGGGATCTTCCAGACACAATACATAATGGGTTACAATTTTAAATATCATACATGCCTATTACAGCACACTGAATTAATTGAAAAGACTAAAACAAGCAGATTATTTCTTGTTAAATGGTTCCACATAAGACTTAAGTTAATTGTTCAACTTTAAACAGATTATTTTTTCTCTGAAATGAAATCTATGTTAACTTCTATAGAAGATCAAAAACCAATATTTTATAAATTTTAAATTGTCAAATTTCAAACATGGGAAGCTTTAAGGTTATCAAGTTGGGTCTTAAATGCGAAGGAACTGCTTACAACCCTCTAAAAGGAATCTTTAAGAAAATGTAAAAGGGTTCTACCAATAATCTTGAGTTACATATATCTTTTATTTGAACAATGGAGGCAATAGAAATGCTACAAGGTATCCTCGTTGGAGCAAAATACACTTTAATCATTTTAACACTAGGAAATCTAGTGCAAATTAGAATTCTGTATTGTCTATTTGTTTGTTCAAAGTTCACTCCATAGCTTGAAACTCAAATAACAACTAGCATTAGTATCTCAAGGCAACACAACAGGATATTAAAATTCATAAGCAAGAAATCATACATACAAGATGCCAAATACTGGACTGAACTCAAGATTTCCTGAGATACTTGTGTAAGTATAGGTTACTAAGTCAGACTAATTTCAAGGATTTAGATTGATAAGAGGATAATTTTATACCTTCAAAGATATTATCAGATGCTTGGAGCTCCACCTATGTAATTTTTTTTCAATGGAAAAAGAACATGTTGCAAGATGCAACGCAGAAGTTGTATTATCCCAAGAGAAATGACTAAATTGAATTACAATTAGAGAACTTGTTACAGAAAGTTGCAAAAGAATTTGAAGACAGAGTCTTAATATCAACATAAGATTGGGCAGGAGTTTTGCAAAAAATGTAGAATAAAGTTCATATTCTATAAAAAAAAGGAAAGTCAACAGTATAAAACTTATAAGATAATTCAGTTGGAGGATAATTATTCTACCCATTAATATGGAGAAGCATTCTAGCTGTGGTCTTATGAATATGCTCAACCAAATCTGGGACAGAATCCACCTGAAAAAATTAAAATAAAATAAAAAATATCATATATCACCTATAGATTTAGACCCAAATATAACCTTCTCAATGTATATGAGGTAAGAAACCTAGTCTTAAAAGACAAAACAGAAGTAAAGAAAATAAATGAAAAGGAGTACAAAAAGACGAGAAAAAAGCATTGTGTGATTTTTTTTTAACAAAAGAAAGAGAAAGATTACCAGCAATCCAAATAAATCTTCAACCAAATTTGTACTATGCTGCACAAGCATTGACTGGAGATGAGCCTTTGATCTATGCAATAAGCGAAGTGACAAGAGATATAGTCTCAGCAGCAGCACATCTCTCCTGTAACACAGGAAAAACAAGTTGTAAACTAGTAACAAAGCATAAGACAGTTAGGTTTTGATCAAAAATAAACCCAGCTGACTTTGCTACTGTATATATTAGCTAGGCATTTATTCATACACAAGCATATGCTTGATTTTCTATTAAAAAAAAAAATCTTGGATATGGTATGAGAAAAAGAAAACAGTAGAACAGACTTCGGTTGACTTTGACAGAAGATATTTAAGCATACTATTCATGTTTAGAGGTCTGAAAAACTTGAAATCCTTGCCGACTCAGTTTACAAAGTTGTCAATAAAACTCAGGGATAATGCTTGTGCTATATAATTTCATATGAACTAAGGCAACAAGAAAAGCTTGAGATCCCAAAACATTCATCCACCCTAGCACATTGTCCAACAGTCAACTTGCTAATAAGGTGCTAGTGCTGAACGTATCATTAAGTTGATGGTGGTGAGGCTTTAGTCTATCCACAGGATTTTTAAGATCAAGCTACTGAAGATCTCAATATAAACATGCTCTTTTTTACCATAAGAAATTCATTCATGTGAAATATCAGTTGCATGTTGAAAACACAAAAAGGAGAAGGGCAAAGTGTACCAAGACAAAAGGTAAGTAGATATTGAACATATTGCCAGCAGGTAATGATCAAACATTCCTGATCAAGCTAAGAAAAAGCCAAGGTGTTGACCTTTACTTGAAAGAAAAACTACTCATAGACATATTGGGGTATTTGGTTGTGGAATAACTTCGGATAAAAAGTTGGATAAACTAATTTATACCAAGTTATTCCACCCTTTCCAATCAAACACCTTCCAAGGAATAACTTGAAACAGGGAATAATTTTTTTACAAAATTTAATTAATTAAATAGTATAATAATTAATTGATATTAAAAAATAACTATTAATAAATATCAACCAATAATTAGAATACTATAAAGTTAATTTTTAAAAATTTTATTTTACTTAGTATTAAGTCAAAACTTGGTCAATTTGGTTTTAACAGTTTCCTCTGAACAAATTCAAATTTTGAAAACTCAAACCCAACTTTATTCCAACTCCAACCAAACACCCCCCATGGTTATTGCACCAAAGAATAATCCCACAACACTAAATATGACTTGCTATAATATGGCATAGCATCTCCCTCCTGATGAATGCCACAGCATAAGAAAATAGCCCAGATATGCTAAACTTCAGCCATGTGATAATTCAATTTAAACCAATATATCATGTTTGAAGATGAAATCACAGAATCAATATCCCCAAGCAACATCATATGTGATCAATATGATCTGTAAAACATTAAAAGAGATTTAAAGAAAAAAAAAACAGATTGTGGCAGAGGGACAAGGAACAATAACTTTTTCAAGGGAAAACACCACTTAGATATTGAAAAATAGAGTTCATTACCTTCAAGCCAAATGAAGTATTTGGTGCATGCCCATATATTGTGCTAGAAGGAACAGTCGGCATCACATCCATCTGTGTGAATGGAATATTCATTGAAGCGGGTAAGGAAGAGGTAGAAGAATGTTGAGGTCTGATCCATAGATCACACTCTTGCATAATTTTGGATATAGCTATCTTAACCCGAGCTGAAAGGAATATAAGTTCAGGTTATGAAAAAATCTGCCAAACAAAAAGACATCTCTTGACACAAGGAAAGAGTAACTCCCAAAACTAATTCTTCCTTACAAGAAAGATTATCTGGAAGAACTTTTCCTGATTGATTTATGTCTAAGCTGACCAAATGCTTCAAATATGAAATGGTAGAAGACACCAAACAGCTGGAAAATGCCCTGAGATACTCAATAACATCATCATAAACAAAATGGAGAGAAGTTTAGAAAGTTTCAAAGGTCAGTTTAAAGAAAGAGAAATCACAAGCTACACAAGAACAACATGGATTATTACCTTAAAGAACTCAATATTGACTATTTCTAATTTCTGCATAAGCCGAGCATATTTATCCATCAACCTGAGCCAGAAAGACTTGGTAATAAAGAACAAGACATTTCTATGCACACATATTATTTTAAACAGAGATGAACCATACCTTACTAAACAGAGTGAGGACCCAGTTTGTGCAGTAATTTCGCATCATTTAACTTTGCTGCAGAATTTTTGGGTGCACAGATTTTGAGATCCTACTAGGCCTCTGACTATCTTCATCAATAAAGTCCATAAGAAGATCTTCATCTTCATCTTCTAAAACAGAACTGCCACCATTCATTTTGATTTCTCTGATTGTGTTTTGTTGAGATTCTATCATGACTTACAAAATCAACAGTATTCCTATCGAAAACTTGCATCTGGAGACCCATTTAGCAATATCTGTGCAGTTGGTGATTCCTTGGGGCTTTCGATGTCACCTTAAAGGAAAATGGATTTTCAATGTTAAACCAATAAGAAAATCCATCCTTCTGCTTCCCATTAATAACAGGTTCCACCAAACTCTTTGAGTGAAGCATTGAAATGTTGGGAGAATGCATAGCCAGCGGAAGGAACAATCAAGGCAGCACCATCACCAGTGAGACCAGCCAAATTAATCATTTGCAAAAGCGCTTCTGCAGGCATCTTCACCCAATTCTCCTTCTCCAGTACCATTTTAAGAGCCTGGTAAGAATAATTAGATTGAACAATTTTCCTTCAACATCGTGAAAGCATTAAAAAATAAAACTTACATAAATAAGAGTATGCACAATTTACTGCAAATATATCTTAATTTTAAACAAAGTGTTGTTTCTTAGTTTCACGATCAATAAAGTGCCTAATATAAGCACTGCCTGATCTATATCATTTGTTAAGTGATGTTCAGAAAAACTGAAACAATAAGAATATAAATAATCATAAAAGCTCATAATTGGCAAACGAATCAAGGAAGAAGGTGATTTCCTATATAGTATTTTAATAAGATAGCATCACTCTTTTTCAAGAAATATTTCAAACCTGATTTAACATATAAATTGATACAGCAAAAATATTAACCAATTAAAATGTCATGGGACACAACTTAGCAAGCAACATGAGGTTACAACGTTTACAAGTACTTGATCATCAAACAGTAGAGAAGAATATTGGCAACACAGCTCAATGGAACTTGAAATTTAACCATGGTATTACATTCATGAAAGAAATATTGCATACAATCAAAATGACAGTCAGAACTTAGTAACGATGATTGAGAGATGCAAAGGAATTAATTGAGCATAAAACACAAAGATAACCAAAGAATGGAGGAGATATAACAAGTGAATGAATGATACTGGTATAGAGACAAAAAGGATGACATAAATTACCACTCACTTGAATAGCATAACCTTGGTTTTAAAAGAGAAGCAAACCAGAATATATAATAAGGTTATTCAAACAAATAGTGTGGCACAAAATAAACCATGCATACAAGAAGAAATAATTAAATAAAAAAGATAAACCAAATAATAAAATGTAATTAAGTAGAAATGAGAAGGCTGAATGGCTATAAGTGATTATGACGTACATATATATTTTGCCTATGGAAGGCTGCCACATAATTTTCACAGACAATCTTCAATCTCTGCCTGAACTCAAATGCTTCAACTCCACAGAATGCTTCACCAGCCAAAACAAATACATTAAGATCTTCATAGTTCCTCAAGAATTGGTAAGTGCTAGTGGATGACACGGCAGAACACGAAAGCAAGACAGAAACCACGACTTCGTTGTCAGTTGCCATAAATTTTTTCTCCCTCTCTGTAGCGTTTAGCAACATATCCTGTGGCATCTTTTCTCAACTGATAGAATGGTGAATTACTGCTTGTTGTAGCAATATCACCAGCAGTTGCATTAAGGGATGTTTGAGAAGTTAATTGTGTGGGGTCCATATTATCATTCAAACTGTCATCGCGCATAAAGTACTTGACAGATTGATATCTTCTGATGAAGGTTGGGCTTCCTTGTTTGGTGTAGAATTTGAAGAGAATTCACCCCTCTTTTTTGAGTCATTTTATTCCTTCTTTTGCATAATGAGATTGATTGCTTCTATTGTCCTCATTGTTTTGACTTCACATCTTCCTGACATAAACAGGCAAAGAACAAAGCGGATTTAGATACAACAGTAATAATTCTAAGACATCAAAATGAAATCATGACAAATAATTACCATACATGTCTGCAAAATGGATAGCAGGAAATATTTCAATTTCAAGTCCGCATGAAATAAAATTAAATAAAAGAAATAAAAACCATAAACATAGATCTACATCACATGGAAGACTAAAAGTATAGAATCTCATTAAAGTTGCATTTCACAGTTATCCAGAATCCTAAATTTTATAAATTAGAAGGAAAACAATCAGAAGCCAAAAAACATTCAAAGATACGCCAAAAGACCCTCAATATAGGAAAATAGATTCAGCCCATGCATAATCCAAAGAGATATTTCACTCATATCCTCTACAAAAAGCAGGCCACAATTTTAAATGCTGAAACTTACTAAATATAACATAATATAAAGGTCAAATTCAAATAGTAATTGTGCATATTTTCATAGATGATTAACTACTTTTGAGTTTTAAAGCATGTTTTGTACAATCTTATTTGATAGTTTTAATTCGTAAAATTATTCAATAGTGTTCAAAAACTTGCAAATATTTTTTTAAGATCACCAATGTCTAAGTCACAAGAAAGCCTGCCTAAGCATTGGCCAGTTGTATTCGTACTATTTTCATCAGTCACCTCTCTAGTAAGATAAATTGTCACACCTGAATATCACCACTGGTAATTGGTCATCAATACAGTTATCCATCCAACTTAGGTCAAAATCGTGCTTCTTTATTTCATATTGGAAAAGAGGCATACAAATATAACTTTAGAATGTTAAGTTATCCTGTCTGAACTTGAAAGTTGAAATTACTTGAATATCTAGGATCTTGGAAAAGCACTTCACCGTGAGTATTATTACTGATTAAGAAAACTTTAATTTCTGATCTATCATGAACCCCGTTGTTTGTCTGGAGATGAAGAGAATAATATAAAAATATTCCACACATATATGCCTGACATAAGAAATATGAATAGAAGGCAAACAAAGACTTTCAGGTAACTGAATAGAAAAAATAAAAAGCATTCACTCACCATTATATAAATTGGTCGAAGCACATGATTGCATGATACGAACACATCAATCTAAACAAGGCATCCAGTGTTTTTAACAAACACTGGCGGAATTTGGATTCAGGTATCTGAGCGCAAAGATCACTATAGGTAAACCTGGACAAATAAGAGTGAATACTATCATAGGACAAATTTCATGTGTAATTGTAAGCTTAACATTTCACTGATTCACCTACATTAATCCGAGGAAGTCAGGTCAAAAACAATCACAGAAATGATGCAGATAGAACTTGCGATCAAATAAATCACAAGGATATATATTATTGATGCAATAATCAGTTTTGCCTGGTGATCAGCACTGATCAAGATCAACAGTTATAATTTGTAATTGAAGGAACGAAGATGGTGGGAAAAAGAGAGCTCTACGCAGACAAAGAATCACACGAATTTATGTGGAAAACCACCGCAAATCCGAGGGAAAAACCACGGTGCTCACAGCTACGAGAGCAATCCACTAGAACCCTGCAAATAGAGGTTGATTACAAGGATCTAGAAGTACAACATCTATCAATAATCTCGAAGGAATGAAGATAACCCATGAAGCCACAAGCACTCGTTGTACAAAACACAAGATGAAGCACTCCAAGCCTTCATAAAAGAATCTCAATTTGAGAAATGAGAGGCATAAGTGTTGCATCACCACCTTTAGCTCCTCGCTGATTGCTCCATTCCAAGCTGCCGCTTCCACTGCTTGCAAGCTTGCAATAAGACATTCCAATATCCAACATACACGCCCATAAGTATATGGCAATTAAGGGTCATGGAGATAGAGCTTCATGGAGACCAAAATAAGGGCCATGAGCTTCATGGAGAGTAAAAGCTATGGAAATGAAGATAAGGGCAGGGTTTCATAGAGACCAAAAACCACGGAGATGGAAGCTCTCTCTTCATGGAGACCGAAAGCCATGGAGATGAAGATAAGGACAAGGCTTCATAAAGACCAAAAGCCATGGAGATAAGCTTCATGACCAAGAGCTAGATCATGGAGGCATAGAGCCATGAAGATGAGTTTCATGGCCAAAGGCTAGACTCATGGAGGCATGAAGCCATGGAGATGAGCTTCATGGCCAAGAGCTTCAGTCATGGAGACATGAAGCCATGGAAATGAGCTTCATGGCCAAGAGCTTGAGTCATGAAGGCATAAAGCTATCAAGATAAGCTTCATGGCCAAGAGCTTGAGTCATGGAGGCATGAAGCCATAGAGATGAGCTTCATGGCCAAGACCTTGAGTCATAGAGGTGGCTTCATAACCAAGAGCTTGAGTCATGGAGACATGAAGCCATGGAGATGAGCTTCATGGCCACGAGCTTGAGTCACAGAGAAGAGCTCATTGAATAGGATGAACATCCAGAGCCTTGTCCTTTTTTCCTGGTGTGGTGTGCTCCTGTTGGAGAACCTGAGCATGAAAAAGCTTTCCTCCTCCATGCCAAGATCCCTTTTGTTTCCCAATAACTAGCCCTCCGAGACTCTCACTGAAGCCGCGTGTCAACATCCTCACAAGCTATGTGTCAATATCCTAGGGTTGAGTATTTTACCCATAATACCCCAGCCTTAAGTGTTATGGGTAAAATACGTCAACCTAAATCTTGACACATGGCTTGTGATCGGCATATGGCCTATGAGTGTCTTGGAGGCAAGATAATGAGAAGCAAAAAGTGCGACATGAAGGAGAAAAGGCACTTCATGCTCGAGCTCTCCATCGAGCACACTATCCTAGGAAAATGAGACAAGGCTTTGGATGTTCATCCTGCAACGAGCTCTTCTCCATGACCCAAGCTCTTGGCCATGAAGCTTATCTTCATGCCTCCCAGCATGACTTCGAGCTACAGCTCCTACATGGCTTCGGCTCCGTGGTTTCATGCCTCCCATGACTTCAAGCTCTTGGCCATGAAGCTCATCTCCATGGCTTTATGCCTCCATGACTCAAGCTCTTAGCTATAAAGCTCATCTCCATGGCTACATGCCTCCCATAACTCAAGCTCTTGGCTATAAAGCTCATCTCCATGGCTACATGCCTCCATGACTCTAGCCCTTAGCCATAAAACTCATCTCTCCATGGTTTCATGCCTCCTGTGACTCTAGGTCTTAGCCATGAGGCTCATCTCCATGGCTTCGATCTCCATGAATAGTGAGCTCTATCTCCATGGCTTTTAGTCTCTATGAAGCCTTGCCCTTATCTTCATCTCCATGGCTTTTTGCTCTCCATGAAGCTTCGTGGCCCTTATTTTGGTCAACATGAAGCTCCATGAAGCTCATGGCCCTTATTTTGGTCTCCATGAAGCTCCATCTCCATGACCCTTAATTGCCACATATTCATGAGAGTTTATGTTAGATATGGGAATGTCTTATTACAAGCTTGCAGGCAGTGGAAACGCCAGCTTAGAATGGAGCAACCGGGTGAGGAGCTAAAAGTGGTGATGCAACACTCATGCTTCTCATTTCTCAGCCTTGAGATTCTTTATGAAGACTTAGAGTGCTTCATCTTGTGGTTTGTACAATGAGTGCTTGAGGCTTGATGGGTTATCTTCATTCCTTTAAGATTATTGATAGATGTTGTACTTCTCTCAAAAAAGATCTGGAGCCTTGTAATCAACCACTATTTGGAGGGTTTTAGTAAATTGCTCTCGTGGCTAGAGCACCGGTGTGATTCTTTATCTGCCCTTGGATCTCACCCAGGAATCTTTCTTGTCCCCACCATCTTTGTTCCCTTGATTACAAATCGTAACCATTGATCTTGATCGGTGTTGATCACCTGGCGAAACCGATTATTGCATCAACATATACCTTAAACTCAAAAATTGACATGAGTTGAATGAAACATGCATTATCAGACATAAATGTGCAGATATATACTATGTAAAGCAAGATGCCCAGAAGAGTGTTCAAAACAGAGAAACAGAGAAACAGCAAAATTAAGTATGAAATTTGACTTTCTTTTTTTTTCCTTTGTTCTTTTTTTCTTTTATGTTTTTTTTTTGTGACCCATTGTGAAGTCAGTACACAAGCTGTTATCTTAACATCTAAATAAAAAATCATCAAGAATAATTAGAAAATATATTATTTTAAATCAGAAAAGGGTCCTGGATATTCCCCTAATTATTCCAATATGGAATCCATACAAACATGGTCTGTCAGACAAATGAGGTTCAATGATCCAGGGTTAATATCTTGAACATTTCGCATTATATTTCGGTTCTTTTCAGAAATCCACCCTTTCACATGATTGACATGATGCACCCTTTAGCAGGAAGGAGAAATATATAGAGCACAAGCATGGAGTAAAGACACTTAGATTGAAATCCCAATACAGATGAAAGCATTCAGCTTCTGACAATGAAGAGCCATCATATGGATTATTAAAAACATTGTGGATTCATGCAAAATGAAGATAAATAGCAACAAAAATATGATCAAAAGCTTTGAAAACAAACTGAGCAAAGAAAGCAATTGATAGTCAATAAGAAAAAAAAAAAAGTAAAATCAAAGTCTAGCCTGAGAGTCAGTATTTCTAAGAATAAAAATGCATCACATAAGGAGGAAGCTCCCCAAGTATGACAAACGCACCGATTTCTCTGAGCATTATTTGCAATTTCCTGCGACATCAACAAAATAAATGTCATTGATGGCAAAATTCTAACATACATGCAAAAGAATTATCTGTGAAAATAAATGATGGGAGAAAGAGACTATTTCCTTGACCAAATTATTCAAATAAGCGGTAACAAAAGAAATGAACTACACACATGAAGTTAAAAAACCTTAGCTCAAATGGACACCCAATTAGCACTATTCAAAATGCTTAGAGGGACTTTTAAGCAGTTATAACAAAACAAAAATTCAAACCTACCTGCAAAGCAGTATTAGATTTTATTGCCAAATGGAATGAAAATTTTGTAGAAGTCATGAATTTCATTGATGAAAAGATCTCATGATTTTTACCAAACAACCAAAAGAACATAATGTATAAAAATCTAGAAGTTTCAATGTTGTACTTTAGGTGATAATAGCTAATTAACATAAAAAATGACAGCATTGTTCAAAAATTATTTATTCAGTAGTAACCCATTAAACATAATAAATACATTTTAGTGATTGAGAATTGGGGGGACGATGCTATTATTTGAAATTGTTTAGATTTAGATAAAGAGTTGAAAATATCTTATGTTTCGAATTCAAATTTTAGGGGTAGTTTGGTAAATTAATATTTGGGCCGGTAGAATTTGTGTCAAATTTAGTTGATTGTTTTTGAGTCCATACTAGGTTGAATTTATTAATAAGTCTAGAAGTTTAGATAAGCCCTATCTTATTTGTATTCAAACTTTACTTAGATAAGGTTACTAATCTCTATAAAAACAAGATGGATCTTTTTCTCTGAGGAGGAGCTAATGAATGAATTCTGTTCTTTATAATTTATGGTTATTATCTTGAGTGTGTGATTGCCTTCTTTCTTTTTAAGTGTGGATGCTTATATCCTCCAAGCGCAATTGCCTAGAAACCTTAAGTTTGATTGCCTAGGTTATCCACTTTTCCTGCATCAATTTGGTATCAAAGCCAGCCAGCCTACAATGCCTACTCAGAGGAAGGATTTATCGAGAAAAGCAACATTTATTTTTCAATATTGGTCAAGACCAAAATAACATAGATAGTCAAATGAACAATGAATTTGCAGCAAAAATTATTTAATTTTGATTTTTTACTCGATACATATTAGGTGCAGGTACAAGATAATGAGAAAATGGTTCTAAAATCTTCAATTAAGCAAGCAACATGGTGATACTTCAAATAGATGACTGGCTGCAGGCAAAATTACCTCATGTACAATGTCCTTTAGCACAGAGTGTGTTTCAGATAGCACTTCCTGCATAAAGAAGCTCTGTATCTTTTCAGCAAGACCACCAACATCTCCAATTAGGGCATAAGCATCAACTGCCTACAAAAAGTATTAGAATCTCAATTTTGGTAGACATATAATTGAAGCTGAAAAATTATAACAAATGAAAATTGCATCCAAGAGGATTCCTAGTGATTTAAGTAGTTCTCTCAATGTTATTATAACAAAATGACCTATTCATTAAAAGAACCAGGTTAATAAAATACATATTGGGAGCCAGTAGAGTACATTAAGAATCAGAATTTGAGGCAAAATATGAATGGTGAACATTACTGCTCAGATGGAATACTGACAGTTATGTATCTTTCCTCCTGGAACTCCTGGCAAACTCCCAATAGAAGTGCATCTAGTTTTTGTAGTGCCCTTGCGAGCCAAGCCTGTAAATAATATGATTAAAAAGGTAACAAACAGAATGGAGAATCATACTGAAAAGTAATTTCTTAACTTTTACAATGGGAGATGAAGTTCTTATGAGTGACAAATCCATTAATGATAATGCAATTCCAACAATTTGAGCATTTGACTAGGAAAACTCACCTCTACACCACGGCCCATTTCTTGAATGGCAGACAACTGTGAGTAACTATCCAGAACTTGCAAATACTCTGGTAATACTTGAAATGCCTAATAACTATGAGAGGTGAGCAAGAAGGAAAGGAAAGGATGAAATCATGCAGCATAGAATATCTTTTGTTCCAAACAAAACATTCACATTGCTACATCAAACCAATAAAAAACGTTATATCAGAAACCAACCCGGAAGAAGTTTCCCACTTCAACAAGAGCTTCAAGTTCCATTTGCATATCCAGTGCATGACGAAGCTCACCCAGAACTGGAAGCATCTCCTGTAAAAATTGTAGAAAAGCTAGATCATATAAGTAAGTGGTTTTGCCTATATATACTATGAAGAAACACAACCAACAAAAGGAAATTGGTTGCTGCACACTTGAGAGTAGACAAAATCCAGTCAATGTGAGATTTGCAATAATTTTTCTGAAAAAAAAAAAGTTCAATAAGATCCTAGGTACAAGGGGATTGTGATCTTCGTCAATGGGATTTCAATTATAGGGCATCTCATAATAACTCAACAAGAAGATAATGAAAGAAAACCATATCAAACATCATGAAAGATTGTAAGGGCACATCATGGAGTTAAATTCGAAAACATCAAGTTGGTGTTGGTTGTCATTGGAATAAATGGGGATAAGTTAGAATATGAGTTTCGGAAGTATTGGAGAGAAAACATTAATTCCATGTTATTCCAAAGATAATGAGGTTTGACCAATGACCAAGTGGTCTATTGGTATCTCGGTCCCCGCAAGAGATCTCGGGTTCGATTCGCGGGTGAGGGCACATTTCTGGGAGTGTGAGTAGTGGTTGTGGCGGGTGGTCCTAACGCCCATGTGTGCGTGGGCCCCACCCTCATGTCTGCTCCATCGAGGCTTGTGCAAGCCTTCGATTTATTAGCGGCTTGCCGCTCATATTACCAATAAAAAAAAGACGATGAGGTTTGAGTTGCTTAATACTAATTAAAACAAATATTCAAGTTGAATTACTCCAATTAATGGTTAACAATTATTAATGATTTAGTTGATACCAATTTATGATTATATCTAATTAATCAAATTTTGTAAAAATAGTTATTCCATTCCAACTTATTCTGTTTGATTGGATAACTTGGAATAACATAGGACCCAAGTCATTCCAAGTTATACCTCAACAAAACACAGCCCAAAGCTGCATCAAGTAAATGAAACTAGGTGGTGACCTTACAAGGAAAACTGGCCAAAAATTAAGAAATGTTTTGAAGATAACCACGTAAGTTAAACCGTCCTCATTAACTTATATTAGTATATTGCTATCAACTCTTTATTGACATTTAAGGGCCAACTATATGCCTTCAAATTAAGCTATTATTACAAAAATGCTGCAGAACTTAAAACTATAATAATACAAACATTTATAATATATATATATACATACACACACATAAATGTCAAGTCACAGATGTCAATACAACCTTAAAGTCAGTATCACAATAGCAAAAGGAAAATGTGTCATTGTTAAATACGAAATCATAAAGAAAATAGTTAAAAGAAGACAATTACCAATAAAACTTGTTTCTTCTTGGAATAAGAATTCACAACGAGGTCCCTAGAGACCTCGTTCATTGAAGAGACTATGTGTCTTCGTCCATTCTGTAAAAGATAACAGATAATGTTCAAATCTACCAGGACGAATATTCATCAGGATAAGTGAAATGAACCGCAAACAAAAAAAACGAGGTTTTAGGGAGATGTGCAAACAGATTTTTATGAAAGAATTAAATGCAACTTGCAATTATTTTTTTAGCAGTATAGTGTTTGCACCTTACCATGCAAATGACGCTTGCAACTTTCAAATCTTGTTCCAACTCCGTTACTAACTGCATCCCCTTCACTGGTACAAAAAAAGAAGTTACCATGTTGTTTCTTTATCGAAATTTCTCCAACGAAAAAGGAAAGCTAATGCAGCTAAATGCAAATTCAACTGGAAAATTAGAGCAAATGTGATGGAAAATTTTATTTCTTGGCAGTTGCCTCATATTCCTTTGGCTAAATTTTGGTTTAGGAAGTAAAAGCATTTGGAACTGATCATATCCTCCGCCAATTCTCGTGCAATTTCAGGAATCTGAACTCACACCAAACAGAAAGAGGCATGTCTTGTAAACTTATAATCAATGACTTTGACCCTCTTCACTTCAGGTATATCAATATATAAAACAGATCTTTTTAGTTTTGCAATTCAATCAATAAAACTCCAAACTCTAGAGAGGTAAAAGTTTTGCAGTTCATCTCTATAATCTGGAAATGTACCTCTTATCACAAAAACTCTTCATGATCTTCTGACATGCTAGTTCTTAACCGTTCAACCCCACTGTTTAATAACAGGAGTAAGGGAAAGCCTGAATCTCTTTCCAGAGGAACCAAACACTTTCAGGAAAGATAATCTCTTAGATAACCATCCATGGAATAATCACACATTCCCAATTTGTATGCGGCACCAAGCAAAAGAATATGCATGCCTCATATACTCATAATTTTTAGCAGGGGCACATGGATAAAAGAGCGCCGTCCTCTTCTTTTATAACATATGTTCAAATCCAGAAAGCACAAAAAAATGTAATTATCTTAAATGGCTAAGATTGCTCGAACGTCAACTAAAACCTAAATAAAAAGTTGGTAACTTGCCATATACAACCCCACCAAAAACGCTATGGCCTAATTGTATATACGTATAATTACATCGAATATATATTCATGTATCTACATATCCATGTACAACTCACAATCAGACCACAAGGTATTCATGTATTCTGTTGTTTAACGCCTCAACATCATTGTCAAGAGAAGTTCATCCAGCCAAATATATTACTCAAAGAATACAGCAACCAACTGTATTGATAAATATGGAAATTCAGACATCCCACTTCACCACAAACACACACACAACTAGAACCGTTTAGTTTAAATTCATTCCACTCAAAGCAAAGCACTGAAATGACAATTGCTAATGTGATTCTAATGATGATCATTACACATATCTGCTAACAAGTATTTGAACCTTCAATTAGTAAATCTAATCAACAAGCACTCTTCCTGTATATAAATAGCATACCCATTTCTTCATGGTGCTCCATAACATGGCGTGATAAGCGGCTCTGTCAACCTATCAAGTTGAGCTAGGCGAAGAGCAGCCTGCCAAATACAAAAATATTTGATTGTGAATCAATCAAGTTAATGAAATCCTACACCCAACCGTTTTAACAATAGGACATGAATTTAACAATAATAACAATTTTATGTATCAAGTACAAAATGGGAATAAACATCATATGATAAAAGAATAGATATGATGGGATAAGAGAAGTTAGGCGAAAAGAGAATAGAAAGCCAAACTTATGGGCCATGTTTGGTTGGGGAATGCTTCAGGATAACCTGCATAACCCAAGTTATCCCAAATTATCCAACGCAGCAGAATGACGTGGAATAAAAATAACATTTTTACAATATTCAATTAATTAAATTAATATAATCATTAATTTATTAAATTAAATAATATTTAATATTAATCTTAATTGGACTAATATCACCTAATTGAAAGGTATTAATTAATTAAATCATAATCCAATCAAAGCTCATAATAACCTGGATTAACTTTGGATAAAAGTTTTCCCACCAACACAAATTCAAATTCTAAAACCCTTATTCCAACTTATCCCCTTAGTCCAACCACAACCAAACAACACCATAGCTTATATGCAACATCTAGCTGTTACTTAACTAAGTACCAGCCACAAGCAAAAGTATTGCACAAATAATAAGCTCAAAAGCACTGTTAAGTCAAAACGTTGTGAATTAAGTCATAGGCAAAACATCCCAAAAATTGATAAAGATCATCAACTATAAAAGGTTATCATTGACCAGGTTTCATATAGAGGAAAAGGATGATAGAAATCCAAAAAATAACTTCAAAAGAGGATTAGACAAAGTTATATAAAACAGAACAGCATTAAATAGTTCTGCATAATATGTATTGTACCTTCCCCTCAAAATAGCTGGCATCATTTTCTTCGGATGGGATATTCTCCAAAACATACTTCAATGGGTCAAATTCCTGTAGGTACGTAGGAACATAGTTAAATAATAAACATATAAGGGTAAATACTAGCATGAACATTTTATACAGGGAATATCTTTATTTTAGGATGTATTTAATACATAGGTTTGATTTGCAATTGTATGTATATATACCACAAACAGAGTCATATTGCATTGAGATTAGAGTGAAAAGTGAGGTTTAAATTATCATTTTTCAAAGATTTCAGTTAACTTTTGAAAATATGAATTTCATTGGATACATATGCAATTGTGCACTTTGTAGAGTTATATATGCAAATTTCCAAAATTTATATATTCACCTCTATAATTTTATATTTTTGTACATGAGAGAGATCACGGACATCACCCGCTTTTAAAGTAGGTGGTGTGAGGAAAGACATTGTCACTAGCAGCAACAACCTTGGACCAATTTGGCCGCAAGTCATTTTGTTGCGTTATGCATTTTAGATGCAAGTCAACTTGCAAGTGAGTAGAGACTTCCATCTTACAAAATGCCAAAAAAAAACCACTTACATTTAAGTAAACTTCAAATAGATCTGCTTACACCATACCAAATGGCACTTAGGAGAACACAACTTACACCATACTAAGCAAGCACCAATGTTCAACAATTAAATTTTAGTTTTAAGAATAAAAGTATTTACCAATAAATCAAACAGTAATTTATTTCTGTCATGTTATCCGTCCACCATTATTAATTAACCATGAAAAGGGAGCCGTCTTCTTACAATGCTACAAAAGGTATTTGGGTTTCATTACTCACTCAACACTAAACGAACTAAGATCTCCAACAACAATTCATCAAGTCTTTTGTTTATTTTTTTGTGTCAATTGAAGGCATAAACAAAAATTTGCCAAAGATAAGCAATACAAGATCTAAATAAACCATGTACATATCCACACAAAATAGTATTTTCAAAAAGAAAACATAACTAACTGAAAGATGTTATGAAGATTCTCAACTGAGACCTGATATTATCCTTGTCCAAAAGTCTAAATGAAGGAGAGATGGTTTGTAAAGAAGAAGAAAAAAACCTCTTCATAGAAGTCTTCCTCGAGCTCTTCTATTGTTTGATCTTGAGGTCCGCTAGCATATATGGAAGCCAAATCTTTAGAATTTGAGGGAAGGGTAAGTCTTTGATGTGGGGGGACACCAGTAAGCGCTCGGGCAACAGCAGCTGCAGCAATTGCCCGCGCTGGAACCTGCAGAAAGATATTCAAGAAGATCTTAGAAACACATCTGCTATAGTATAACCCTCTAAAGGAAAAGAATAGCAGTAACAAGATTTACATTGACTAAGAGGCAAAAAGTAGATCAGTGAGCATTATATGCTATATGCTGAAAGTTGAATGGTGTAAACTCTATGACAACGGTCCAATTGAGAACACAAAAATTGCAGTTTAATTTATTGTGTTTAGAAACCGTGATAATTGTATGGAATTCTTTGGAGAATTATAGCCTGCATTGAAACTCATTGGATCACAACTAGCAAACCCTCCTTTGGAAAAGGGAACCTAACCAAGTTAATCATGCAAGATAGCCCATTAATATTACCGTTCAATCATGATGTCGTCCTAAAGAAACATCGAAATGCATCGTGAGAATCCAATCAATTAAGGATGGCCAAATACTGGTTTACAATCAAGGAAACAGACTTTCTAAATTTTTTTCTTATTTAAGCAGGTCAAATAAGGGTAGCCATTTTAACTAATTTTGATAACAACTTACATTCAGAAACTAGCTGGAACCTGAATCCAGATTCATTATACAAGAACTTCTTCAGATTGTACATAGTTCAAGGTACATACTACAAGGATCACAAAGAATAAATCAACCACTCAATAATTGAGCCCAAGTATGGCCAGATCAACTAACTCAGCCTCAAAGGAACTCACTGTAAATCAGAATTACCAATCAATCACCACACCCTAACTCTCACTCATTGAGAAATTAGGTCAATCAAGTCAGACATGATTGCATTTGGTTGGGTGCAGGTCATACTAGAACTTGATTGGCTAAGCAGACTCCTATTGTTAACACCTATTTTAATCTATCTAAAAAACATATAAAATATATTTAGTCTATGTGAAATCCAGAAAATAATCACAGATTCCAATAATTTGGCACAGTAAGGCTTAGACCACTTCTTCTTTAAAAAAAATATAGGAATTAGGGCATCCTTCCTTCCTTTCCAAACAAATTCTTACCGAAGTAACTTACAACAACTTAAAAGAGTCAAGATATCATTTGACTATTTCAGTAAATGCTTGAATCCCAAAAAACCAAAAAAGTCATTTTTTTTCCTAGCATTAGTACCGAACAAACCTATTCCAATATCGTAAACTTGACTAACAGGTTATTTCATCAAGAACTGAAAAGTTTCATATTTCCCTGTCTAACTCCCACCCACATACCAACGACCAAATGGTCTATTGGTATCTCTGTCCCCGTGAGAATTCCAATGACTAAGAGGTCTCGGGTTCAATTCACAGGTGAGGGTACTTTTCTGAGATTATGAACAATGGCTGTGAGTGGGAATTTATTGCCAATTGTGCACGGATCCCATCCGGCCGATACTATCTTATAGCGAGGACTGCGCACGCCCTTTGACTTAGCACTAGCCGCTGGCCACTTGGCTAGGGGCACTTCATGTCAAAAAAAAAAAAAAAAACTCCCACCCACAGAGAGTTTTATTCTAGGATGATCTAACTTCACTGAAGCCCATAGTCAACTTAGACACTGAAACTGCCATTCGATTTCACACAGGGAATCACAAAAGCTAGACCATGGGTGAAATAGGCTCCATTAAACACTACCATTCAAAAACACAGTGCCAATTAATGAAGTTCCGATCCTTAGAATCAATGGTTGCAGCTGCTTAAATTTATCTATTAAATTCCATATCGAGTTTCCAATTTCTAACAACTAAATGCTGTTGCTATGCATCACAGGCACCACATTCTTGTAAAGCCACAAAGTAATCATCTCCAATCGAGATGCAATCAGCAGCATTCTCTACCATCCCAAATCCGAAAACGTTCTAAAATCCACAGATACCTAACTACATGCCCGCTTTAAGAATTCATTACGTTGATTACTGGACAAGATACAATCTCAAACTTGCAGCATTCATTCAACATGCAATTCAGAAGAAAACTTATAAACTCGAAAAGGGAGTCAGAGATGAAAGGAGAACCTCGGGCCGATCGGACGGCTGAGGGGGTAGAAGGCCGAGGGATCGGGCAGAGCGGACGGAGCTGAGGATCTTCTCGCCGACCCTGGAGAGATCCATGCCTCCGCCCTGGAAGAAGTGCAAGGAGAACAAAAGAAGCGGGGCCCCGGGGATCTCGAGATCTGATATCGCGCTATCGGAGTCGGGAAATCCCGGGGGAGGGTCACGCCGCATCGCTCAGACACAGAGCGAGATCACAAACTCCCATCGGACAGCACCACGCGCATCGGCGGTGAGGATCGTCGGCGAGGATGATCGGAGTTGGAGGAGAGGCGGTGAGGGGGTTTGCCGGAGAAGGAGAAGAAGAGGAGAGCTTGGGATCTGGAGGAGGGTGAGTGCTTTGTCGGTCCAAGCGGAGACGAGGGCATGGACTTCTTTAGGAGATCGGTCCAGATGAACCGGGTCTGGTTCAAGCGTGGCTCGATGACTCGGTCCGGTTCAGGCATGCTTTATTATTTATGGATTTTATTTTTTTTTAATATCTTTTTGGTTTTTTCATATATACCCCTCTAAAACCTTAAAAGGTGGAGTTGGCTGGAGAAAGGATCGTCCTCTTCGGGACAATGGCATTCAGTTGCGGGTCGGGGGCTAGGGCAGTCGTGGGACTGAGAGAGCTCTCTCGAGTTTTTGATCAAAAAGAAAAAGTGATTTCGGATTGGTTTTGGAAGTGGGTTGAAGTGACTTTGTATATAGTTATATACAAGGTCACTTCGGTCCAAAATAAATCAAAGTAAGGCTAGGTCATTTTTGACGGAAGTCACCCCTTCCAAGAAGTAGTCGGGACTTTCATCCAAAAGAACGCTGGTGCCCAAAATTTTATAGGTATACACTTAAAAATGTTCAATATCATGTATACACATCTGAAAACATCATATTGGCAGATATATCCCTAAGTTTCTCATTTTGTGACATATATAACCTTACGGTTAACATTTATGTTTAACCATCAGTCCATCATACAATAACCCTATGACAAGGTTATATATCATTTGCAAATATACCCCTAAAAAATTTATTAGGTTGGAAAGTTACAAATATCCCCTAAAAACATATAAAATTTTAAAAATAAAAATGTCTAAGAAGTATTCTTTTTTATCCATAGTTTACATCTAATCATAATTAAGATTTTTGAGTTGACAACGGATTTCAATTGTAGGGTATACACAATCAAATGAAAAACTTAAAAATATACCTACAAATATGATTTTCCGAGAAATATATACACAATTAGAATAGTTTTGAATGTACAAAGCCAATTTTCTCTGCTCAACCAACAAACAATGGTCCATAAGAGCTCAAGTCCTGAAGCTGAATTCTGTACTCATTTTTCAAAGTCCAATATTGATGTGGTGATCAAATTTCATATTATTTTTCAACCATTGCATGACAACTTGATCAAATTTCATACTATTTTTCAACCATTGCGCAACAACTTGAAAGTGAGAAAGTAAATTACCTTCTATTGATACAGCTATGTACATTCCTTTCTATACTTTTATAAACAGAAGTTAGATGACTAAACAACAAAGACGAGATAGCATATACCGAGCAGTTGGTCGGCATTGTATGAACATATACTTAGATGAAACTGTACAATAAGTAGAATATCGAGTAAGTCTGTTAATGTGCATCACTCCCAACCCATTGACATCTTAGTCACTTTCTCTACAATCTCTTGTCCTTTGGCGCAATTGGCTCGTGATCATCATCGAGGAAGAATTTTGTAAACTTAGATTCTCACATGCGCCCGATGAGATGTCGCCCAATCTCTGCCTGAAAATACGAAATATGTCAATATCCTATGAGAAAATTGGAAAGGCAAGACTTGCACATCGAAGGGATAGCTTACCAAGAAGATGCAAGTATGGAGCAACTTAAGGGCAAGAGTAATGTCATAGAACACAAGCGGCCGGCCCTTGCCAAACAATTCAACGGGATTTGCAACCAAAAACTCTGTGTCAGGTCCGTAGCTCACCACAGTGACTCGGAGCGGATGAAATAACTCCAATCTTAAACGTTCGCATAATGCTCTTTGTTTGTTTGGATCAATGATCTTCCCATTCATTTGAATCACAAACAAGTCAATATCAGAGATGCCATTTTGGCTCACATAAAATCTGCCATAAGATATCTGCAAGGAATAGGCAATATAAGCAATTCATCACAATCGTTAAACATGAAGAAAAACAGTTGTCCGATGTTCAATTTTTCAATCTTTAAGATATGATGTATTTACCTGGATATTATAGTCCTTGAGAGTTCTCATGATGTCGTAGTGTAGGCCTTTATGGTCCGGGCGAACGATTTGAATAAGTGTATGAGCGGGACTAAGGGAGTTGTCCATCGTCACTTGAAGATTGTGCAATGGAGGTGTCACGCCCCGAACCACGGCCCAGGCATGTAGACAACCGGCCGCACCCAAACAGGGACTAGTCCCCATTCAGGCGCAAGGCCTCAAAGACTCTTATACATTAAGTATTCAGAGGTAATGATAACAGCGGAATCATAAGATAAAAGAAGAAAGGAGTTTATACAACTCCGTACAAGTGCAATACCGGGTTTACACAACCCAAGACTAGGATCTAGTCCAGTCACCCCTAGATATCCATACAACAAAAGAGTACAAAATACAAGTCTCACACAAGATAAGAGAGGTACGCAGACCTCAAGATAAATACGAGTAACCGAGTCAACTACTCGGTATATCCCCTCCTAAACTCGACCCTACTCCTCCTCGTCTGAACCTAAGAAACACACAAGTCAAGTGCATGAGCCTAAAGAAATAGGCCCAGTAGGGTCGCATAAACAATAAAATAGGCGGAAGCCATAAACAAGAAATAAGATAGATCAAAAGCAACCATGCGAGTGAATCATAAATCACTAGCAAATAACAAGTCTCTGAATGCGGATAAATCCACAGATGTACTCAATCTCTGGCATATATGATACTAAGATGTCTACGACATCAACGACACCATCAGTATCGTCTTCGGCCTAAGCCGGATAGCGCTATAATAATCATATGCACATGGCTAGAAAATGTCGCTCTCTGACTGAGTCAGGTGGCCAGATATTATACACCCTCTGCCGGGGCCTGATGGCCAGATATTATACGCCCTCTGCTGGGGAATCCGTTCGATGTATCATGCCTGAAAGTAAGAGACTGATAGTACTAATACCTAACAACAAGTATACATATATATCCAAGGCAGCAACATCTTGAATATATAATGATCGGTGACCTCATCGAGATCGGAAGTCAATACATATCTAAGGAGTAAACTCTACTCAAATACGCATAAGAAAAACATGATAGCAATGATCTCCTCGAGATATAAAGCCGATACATATAAGGAAACTCATCTCGAATATATATTGGGAACCTCTCGAGGAAATAAGAGCACAAAATCAAAGTAGGGTAGGAGGAAGGAATACTCACAAACCTCCCGTGCGAGAGCCTACCTGGCTGGGAACAAAGTCTCTGATCCTCGTCGCGTCTCACGCATCCGAGTCGGGAGCTAGTAAGTAGACAGAAACTCTCAGTGTCTCTACACTTAAGCAATCTCCTATCTAAATACGAAATACGATTACACATGACTCTCTAAAACTCAATCATGCTTGGAAGACATTAAACTCAAAGTATGTTCCATTACTTAACAAGCATATCATGCCCTTAAGATTCTTAGAATGCTCCTAAGCTTGCTTAATTAGTTAAGATAATTCGATCTAGAGCATAAAATCATTAAGCATGTCAATCATGGAACTAATCACATTTAGACATGTTAACATGAATGCTAATGGGCATTTTGACTTAGGGATTTTTCATGAAATTTCGGCGGCACCTCCCATATTTATCGGGCCCCAAATTATACAAGCATTCTCACACAACATCAATTATCATACAATTTCCTCTTTTACAACCATTAATCTTCATACATATTCAATTTACTCTTGCATGCCATGACGACACATTCATACATGAAAATCAATCCTCGATCTTCTATCCAAATCACCTCCAACATGTGTAGATCACTCTCGAACCAACTAATGATCAATTCATGCACTTAATTAACCCGTTAATTAAGAAATTCTTCAATTAAGAGTTTAAGGGTTTACTTGGCGCTCTTGGTATCCCTATGCTAACTTCTCTTCGCCAACTTGAAATTTGGCCAGGTTCTTGCGGTGTATGTAGGGGCCTTGATGCGCCGCCGATCTTGGTTGGCGGCCGGATCTCACCAGGGGAAAAGAGGAGGACATGGGGATGGTCCCGCGGTCGCCTGAGGGCCTTGTAGAGTGATGCGTGAAATCCGCAAGTGTATGGGTCGTATCAAGTAATAATAGTGGACATGGAAGTCGGGTTGTCGATCCACAGGGAGAAAAAAGTACTAGTACCCACTAATTGTCTACTATCTAGTCGATCTGAGAAAGTGGTTGGCTATGCTAATTCTGAACTTACTAAATGAAAACACAGACAGGGGAATTGAATATTTCTTGGAGTTAAATGATCATGAAAAGGGGATGCCTGGACAATGGGATCCCCCTTGGACCTCTAAAATATAAATGCTCTTCTCTACCTCAATTACTTGATTAATTGTTGGCCAAGGGTTCCTATCGTGCTTTCACTCACTCCCTAATCCCGAGGTGGGCTACTAATCCTAGTGCCCTTACCGATTATGTTCTCGAACCTATGTCTTGGAAAGATTATGGGAATAATACGTCTAAAGGGCTCGCTCTCCTTAGTACCCGGGTTCCCGGTGTACTCACAATCCTCTCTATTGGAGATGGTCTACACACGGGGAGGTGTTAAGCTTATTCCCTCATTATGGACTATGAAAATCCCTCAGGGCTCTACATAGCGTAGAGGGATTAACTTACATTAAAACGTCCAATAGACTCAAGCAATGCAATCAAGCAATCAAAATAGAGAAGTAACATTGATTAAAACATGTCCAAGGGTTCACCAATCATCAAAGCATCTACAAAATTAGCCCTCCATGAAAGGGGGGCAACAATCCACAACAAAGGTAAAAGAAATCAAGAAAGACATGGAAAATAGAACTTGTGTAATCACCGTTGGTAGCTTCTTGATTCTCCTCCTTCGATCTCCCTTCTCTTTGCTCCGATGGCTTGAAGGAGATGATCCTTCAAGCTCTTTCCAAGGTTCCTTTCTTGCCCTCAGCAGCCCATTCCCCTGAACCCCCCTTCTCATTCGCTTATATACTCGTAGGGTTTTTTTAGGGTAAGATTTACTAAGTTGCCCCCCGACTAGGTCTGCAGGTCGCCCAATTTTGACGATGTACGGGCCCGTATATGGGCTGACCACCCTCATCTGGGCCCATTATCTGGTAGTATACATGCCGATATCTGGGCTAATCCTCAAACCGGTTAAATGCAGGGCGTTATGATGGCCGTATACTCTCGAGGGGCTGAGTATACGGTAGTATATCAGCCCGTATGCTAGCCCGTATGCGTCCTTCTAGGTGCTTTGGGATCCCGGCTTCTCCCGAAATGCTTTCTTTCCTCCGAGGTCCTCGTATTATGGCCTGTTGATGAAAATAAATCAATTTTGAGTATCGGTGGGCAACAAATCTTCATAATCTCATGCCAAGTATACAAAAATATAGTATATAATTATGCTCAAATGAACACTTATCAGTGAGAAATGCTTGAGTGAGTGCTTTGGGTCCGCTGGCCAGATTTCTTTGGGATTAAATCGCTTCTTGTAGGTGGCTCGTTGGATCCACGGATTAGCGTCCGAGATCCCGAGCGAGAAGGCGGCGTCCCGGAATCGTGTCCCGGCCATTTGTCTTGGCGCTTGGAGGTGCTTGTTGCGGTGGTGAGGGGGTGTTGCAGCCTCACTTACTGCCAGGCGCTTAGTTGGACGAGAGAGGAGTCAAGTGAGGGGTGCGGGCGAGAGAGAAAACTAGAGAGAGAGGGAGAGTCACGTCGGAATCTCAGATGTGAATGTGAGAGAGAGATATTTTTCTCTCTCTCTCTCTCATTTGTCATTCTTATAGATATATAATATATCTATTTAATCAATAACCCAATTATTATAACTCATCTCCAATTCTTTTTATTTTAAAATTCCAAAAGCTGTCACATGCTTACTGTTCATTCACGGGTGAATAAATTATTTCTTGCCGGGGTCCACTGTCATGATTCTCTCGTCCTCAGGCCCGACCCAGATCGGCGAATCTCGGGTCAATGGTCCCGGTAGCACGAGTGTACTGTAATGTCACGGGGTTGTCTCTCTTCGCACTGCAGGATCCAGGAATATAGAACTTTCGGCCAAATCTTTCGTCGGGCATCTTTGTGGCATCACGGGGCCGTCTCAATCCACGACCAGATTCACTTTTCCCCGGATTTGAATATTTGTTTATTTTCTCTTCTCGATAATTAATCCGAATTAACTAACATATAATTAACCTGGATTAATTAACAACTGATTTACCTTGATTAATTAAGATTTAATTAATCTGGATTATTCAGACATGTGATTTTTTCCCAAAACTTCACTGCTCACCATATTGAATTGCTATTTAAAAATTCTGAAAAAATAAAATCTTTATTTATTTTGGGGCGGGTTTTACAGAGGAAGCTTGCCCCCCGCGTGGTTCTTCGGGAAGTTCAAAGCTGGACATTTCTTCTATGATTGCGGGTGGCAAACAAGATGAAGCTTGTAAAAACTGCAGCTATGTCGGCACCATCCAGTTCTATGTCACAACTTGTCATGGAATCCCCCGATACGGCTCTCAGGTTATCAATCGTCTCGTCTTTCCTCTTCTTTGTATGGAGAAGTTCCCTGTCACAAGCAAAATAAAGAAAATAACTATAAATGAAGAACTATGTATACAATCACTAGCAATAAGCAGTATTGAAATGAATCAAGGAAAAAGACGAGTTACAAATACATCAGTGGCACTCTTCGTCTAAATTACAAACATAGGACATTTTTGTGTGGCATTGTTTCATCCATTATCAAAATGCAAGGAAACAACTAAAGATTTCTCCTCCGCATCATATGACAACAAGTACATAAACGTGAACATTTTCGCCTTTCTGTCTGAATTTTCATGTTCTATCACATGAAAAAGTTTGATTTTCTGCCATCACCGGGGAGAAGATGGAAGAATCCATTTCTATACAAATAGAGATAAAAATAAGAAAGAACTCTTCATTTATACAGATAGAGATAAAATTTTGGCGGATAATACAAACCTGGTGTCTGTGATAAAGAAGAGATCCATAAATCGTCCATCCGGAGTTGTGGATACTATCACTCTCCTTATAATCAGCTCGAGCTCACACAACACACTTGTGTCACATCTACGACAATCCTCAATGAGATAAGAACAAAATATCCCGACATTAAAACATTCAAAGCAAAGCATTCCAAGCCAAAGAAATCTAGAAAAAGGCAAACTTCATAAAGTACAGAAAATATCTTTGGACACAGAGTTTGAATTCCAAAAATCTAAAGAGAGAAAGGCAAACTTCATTGGCTACACAAAATAACTCTGGACACAAAGATTTTGAAATCCAGAAATCTAAAGAGAGAAAAAGGCAAACTTCATTAAGAACACAAAATATCTCTGGACACAGTTTGAAATCCAGAAATCAAAAGAAAGAAAAAGGCAAACTTCATTAAGTACAGAAAATATCTCTGGACACAGAGTTTGAAATCCAGAAATCAAAAGAAAGAAAAAGGAATTTGTGCAAAGTTTATTCTCCAAAACAAGTAGTCATGGATAACAATTGCAATTCAAGTTCACGGAGTAAGAATAAGGCCATTTGAGCAGCCAAATGTGTTCTAACTTCCTCCATTGTTGATCCATCTCACAACCTTCTTTTTCTCATTTTCCATCAATCCAAAGACTAACTGTGAATCAATTCAGATAAATGTTACAGCTATGAAGAACAAATAATCAAATAGGCAAAGATTACCTACAGAAAACTTCTAATCTTTCAAAAATCAAAAGAAAGAACACCTCAATGAAACAAACCCCCATAAAAAAAATTCAAATCAAACCAAGAAATAGAAGAAAAAAACAGACCAACTCACCATGAAGAAGACCCAATCTGTCAAAGCAAGAGAATTTGATTAAGAACATCTGCGGCTGCTGCTCCAAAATCAACAACTCCTGCATATGATAATAAGAATTATACAACCCGAACGCCCATTTTCAGCAACCCCCACCTCGTCTGAGAGATATTTTCTGGATCCATAGTTTACATCTAATCATAATTAAGATTTTTGAGTTGACAACCGTTCAAAGATTTCAATTGTAGGGTATACACAATTAAATGAAAAAAATACGCAATTAGAATAGTTTTGAAGGTACACAACCAATTTTCTCTCCACAACCAACAAACAATGGTACAGAAGAGCTCAAGTCCTGAAGCCGAATTTTCTACTCATTTTCCAAAAGTCCACTATCGATGTGGTGATCAAATTTCATACTATTTTTCAACCATTGCACAACAACTTGAGAGCGAGAAAGTAAATTACCTTGTATTGATACAGCTATGTACATTCTTTTTTATACTTTTATAAACAGGAGTTAGATGACTAAACAACAACGACGAGATAGCATATACCGAGCAGTTGGTCGGCATTGTATGAACATATACTTAGATGAAACTGTACAATAAGTAGAATATCGAGTAAGTTTGTTAATGTGCATCACTCCCAACCCATCAGCATCTTTGTTACTTTCTCTACAATCTTGTCCTTTGGCGCAATTGACTCGTGATCATCATCAAGAAGAATTCTGTAAACTTCCCATTCTCTGTCGCCGATGACATGTCGCCCAATCTCGGCCTGAAAATACAAAAATATCAATGTCCTATGAGAAAATTGGAAAGGCAAGACTTGCACGTCGAAGGGCTTACTAAGAAGATGCGAGTATGGAGCAACTTAAGGGCAAGGGTGATGTCATAGAACACAAGCGGGCGGCCTTTGCCGGACAATTCAACGGGATTTGCGACCAAAAGCTCTGTGTCAGGTCCACGGCTCGCCACAGTGACTCGGAGCGGATGAAATAACTCCAATCTTAAACGTTCACATAATGCTCTTTGTTTGTTCGGATCAATGATCTTCTTCCCATCCTTTTGCATCACAAACAAGTCAAGATCAGAGATGCCATTTTGGCTCGCATAGAATCTTCCGTAAGATAGCTGCAAGGAATAGGGAATATAAGCAATTGATCACAATCGTTGAATATAAAGAAAAATAGTTGTTCAATGATCAATTTTTCAATCTTTAAGATACGATGTATTTACCTGGATATTATAGTCCTTTAAAGTTCTCATGATGTCGTAGAGTAGGCCTTTATGGTCAGGGCCAACAATTTGAATAAGTGTATGAGCGGGACTAAGGGAGTTGTCCATGCGTCACTTGAAGATTGTGCAATGGAGGAAGCTTGCCCCGGGTGGTTCTTGGGAGGTTCAAAGCTGGACATTTCTTCTATGATGGCGGGTGGCAAACAGGCTGAAGCGTGTAACACCGCAGGGATGTCGGCACCAGCCAGTTCTATGTCACAACTTGTCATGGAATCCCCTAATACGGCTCTCAGGTTATCAATCGTCTCGTCTCTCCTCTTCTTTGTATGGAGAAGTTCCCTGTCACAAGCAAAATAAAGAAAATAACTATAAACGAAGAAATATGAATACAATCACTAGCAATAAGCAGTATTAAAATGAATCAAGGAAAAGACAAGAGTTACAAATACATCAGTGGTACTCTTCGTCTAGATTACAAACATAGGACATTTTTGTGTGGCATTGTTTCATCCATTATCACAATGCAAGGAAACAACTAAAGATTTCTCCTCCGCATCATATGACAACAAGTACATAAATGTGAACATTTTCGCCTTTCTGTCTGAATTTTCATGTTCTATCACATGAAAAAGTTTGATTTTCTGCCATCACCAGGGAAAAGATGGAAGAATCCATTTCTAAACAAATAGAGATAAAAATAAGAAAGAACTCTTCATTCATACAGATAGAGATAAAATTTCGGTGGATAATACAAACCTGGTGTCTGTGATAAAGAAGAGATCCATAATTCGTCCATCCGGAGTTGTGGATACCTTCACTCTCCTTATAATCAGCTCGAGCTCACACAGCACTTGTGTCACATCTACAACAATCCTCAAAGAGATAAGATCAAAATATCCCGACATAAGAACGTTCAAAGCAAAGCATTCCAAGCCAAAGAAATCTAGGCAAACTTCATAAAGTACACAAAATATCTTTGGACACAGAGTTTGAAATCCAAAAATCTAAAGAGAGAAAAAGGCATACTTCATTGGCTACACAAAATATCTCTGGACACAAAGAGTTTGAAATCCAGAAATCAAAAGAGAGAAAAAGGCAAACTTCATTAAGTACACAAAACATCTCTGGACACAAAGTTTGAAATCCAGAAATCTAAAGAGAGAAAAAGGCAAACTTCATTAAGTACACAAAATATCTCTGGACAAAGTTTGAAATCCAGAAATCAAAAGAAAGAAAAAGGAATTTGTGCAAAGTTTATTCTCCAAAACAACAAGTGATGGACAACAATTGCAATTCTAAGTTCACAGAGTAGGAATAAAGCCATTTGAGCAGTCAAATGTGTTCTAACTTCCTCCATTGTTGATCCATGATATCTCACAACCTTTTTTTTCTCATAAATCCAAAGACTAACTGTGAATCAATTCAGATAAATGTTACAGCTAGGAAGAACAAACTATCAAATAGGCAAAGATTACCTACAGAAAACTTCTAATCTTTCAAAAATCAAAGGAAAGTAAAGAAAACCCAAATAACACCTCAATGAAACAAAACCCCCAACAAAAAAAATTCAAATCAAAAAACTCACCATGAAGAAGACCCAATCTATCATAGCAAGAGAATTTGAGCAAGAACACCTGGGGCTGCTGCTCCAAAATCAACAACTCCTGCAGACGATAATAAGAATTATACAACCCGAACGCCGGCGAAGCCGCCGGGCAAGCACCAAGAAGCCTCTTTTTCAGCAACCCCCACCTCGTCTGAGATCCGGAATCCCTCCCAACAACCCAAAACACTATGAAACACCACTTCCCATCCGTGCTAGCATCTATTCCCCATCCAAAACCACACAAAGATCAAAACTTTGAGCATGAAACCCCGGAAAGATTTCAACTTTGTTGCGAAACGATGCTCACCTCCACGGACGATGCTGAGTCCGAAGAAGAGGATGATGCGGCAGAGGTCACAGCCAAGGCCGGTCTTGTCCGGGCAATTGATGGTGATGAGTGTGGGCTCGCCGGAGCTCTCCGGCTGCCGGAAAACCACAAAGTCATCACAAGGGATTCCCATCTCTTTCTCCAAATCTTGTGGTTTTTCCTCACTGTTTCTCCTCTTCTTGTGACTACTGAGTGGCTTGCAGCCTCTTTGCCTGGCACCTTTTTAACTTCTCCGCTGACTAGTTGTTATTTTTTTTGCCATCAAGTAAAAATTACCTCTATGTCCCTCAAAACTATTTTAATCAGATGTATACCCCTAAAAAATCATAATTACAAATATATCCCTTATTTTATATTTAATATATACATCCTAGTTAACTGTTGTTAACCCAAAACTTTAACTATGATTAAATTTAAATCATAAACCAAGCAAAAGACTTTTATACCCTTATAAATTTATAGTCAAGTGAATTTTTCAGTGATATATATACAAAAGATATAATGGTATTTTAATATAACTATCACGAGCACAATAAAATTATGAAAAATTACATGTGTCTCCCACAAAACTATTTTGATTATACTCCCAAATATACTCCCAATTTTTCTATTAGGTAAATAACTATTCATCTCTCAATAGTAAACTTATTTCAATAGGTCCCTCAACAGTAACTATTCATCCCCTAGGGTCCTTGGGTAAGAGCTTAGTGTAAATAGGGTTTTGGGTGAGTGGGTTCAAAAGGTAAATAGTGTATAAATAGTGTAGGGACCTATAGAGAATTTGCTCTTTTTCTATTTGATTATGTATATATATATCCTATATGATGTTAAAATTTGTTAACCATTATCAATCCAAAAACTTAATTATGGTTAAATTTAAATCATGGATCAAATAAAAGACTTTTATACCCTTATAAATTTATAGCCAACTTAATTTTTTAGAAATATATATGCAAAGGATATAATGGTATTTTCACACCATTTTTATGAGCACAAATAAACTAGAAACCTAGGGGTATACACGTAATATGTTTTTTTAAGGTATATACACCTTATAAAAGTGTCTATTTGTCCATATTATATATATATATATTAAATTGCTATTTTTTTGTTAGAGTAGATGTGTAAATATAAATTTAGAAAATTATATAGAAGGGGGAATTGGTTATATACCCGTCAAAACTATCAAAAATGCATATTTACCCAGAAAAATATAATTACATACATAACCCCAAATAACATATATAATTACATATACCCCTACTGTTAGAGTTTGTTAACATAAGTTAACCAAAATTGGTTAAGCATGGTTATATATCTAGGGTCTAGACAATGAAAATATCTTAAATACCCCTACTTTTAAAGTTACAATCACTAAACCCTAATCCATCCAAAGCCCAACTCCTCACCCGTCGCTCTCTCTCGGATGATCCCCAACCTTACAGCCGCGATTGGAGGCCGAGAGAAGGACACTGGAAGCTGGCGAGAACCTCCTCTTCTCCTTCTTCTTATGTTCTTGTGTTCTTTGTTTGAATTAGGTTTTTAATTTTGAAGAAGAAGAGGGATTGTCAGAAGAAGAAGAAGAAGAGAGGTTCTTGGACTGAGAATCAGATCTAATTCATTATGAAGAATTAGGTTTTAGATATTTATCCAAAAAAGTTATTAGATTGTATTTTATTTGTGTGGATTGTTTACATTCAATTTGTGTGGATTGTATTTATCAAAAAAAAACAAATTCATTTTAATTTAAGATGTTGAATGCTCATTATAAATATTTTAGATCTAGTAAAATTCCATTCAAGAAAAAAAAATTATATTTTTAATGTAAAAGTTAAAACTACAAAAATTTGGGTAGTAGAATGGGAGAATCGGTTTATACCCCTCAAAACTATCAAATAAACTTTTCAGGGGCATATATGTAAAAGGCATAATGGTCATTTCACATGTCTACCTTTTGCTAACTAATGGTTGACTATATGATTTTAACCCTAGGGGTATATACATAATTACACTTGTTATTCAGGAGGTATGTAGGCAATTATAACTTATTCAGAGGTAAATACTCAATTTCAATATTATTCAGGGTACACTTGTAAAAAGCCCTATATATAATTATGCATTTTTTTTATATATATCTCTAAATTATTATATTTGAACGAATTAAAAAAAAAAACTTGGTTTTGTAGGGTGATATATGCAATATGAGGTTTTTATAAGAGTATATATATAAAATTAGTAATTTTGTTTTGTAAGTATAGGTAGGTGAAGTCATGATGTTTGTTTGGATAAAAGTGGGGAATTGGGAGGTAATGAGAGGGAAAGGAGTTAGTTGTTGTTGGGAACCGCCTATGGGTTATTTATTTATTTATTTTTATTTGCCAAGGGAAATTTGCATATAAAACCATAATTAAATATTTATTTACATATATATATTCTATTTTTTATTCTAAAATTATCATAAAAATATAATAAAATAATATTTTAAAAGATTCATTGCCACAGCGGGAAACGAAAAACGCATCGATTCCCGACATCAAACTTCTCCGTCCATTTTCGTTTCTCACCAGCAACCAGATCGGACGGTTCAAATCGAATCCGACCAAAACAAGCACGTGGGAGTGGAAGATACTATACGATATGTCATCAAATATCTCAGAGACGGAGAAGTTGGACGAGAAATTGAAAATATCGGTCAACAATAAGTCAACTAAAGGGAAATATTAATAAATAATATTAATAAAATTAGAGTGCCTTTGCTTCACAGAGTATCAAGAGGCTTTTATCTTATCCACTTGATAATATAAAAAGAACTTTATTAAATTGATTCTTTGGGGTTTTGTGTCTTGCATTCAACTCAGGATATAAACCCCGTTTTTGGGTCTGGATGCAACCCGTTAAGATTAGGGTCTTGAGGTTTTTTTTTTTTTTTCTTTCTTTCTTTCTTTTAGAATAGTGTCAACCGGGTCATGCTGTTCGTGGGTAGGCATAACCCAAATCCGTGCAAGGCAGATCCCGCAGACTGGCACGACATGTGGCCCGTGCGTAACATGTTGGCCTAGGCATGGAGGTCCGCCAAGCATGATCCGCATAATGACTTCGAGGACCTGTCTGACCCGCCATATCTTTTTTTAGAAAAATATATATATATTTTTAAAAAATAAAAAACCTTTGTGCCCGTTATAAAATTGCTCTATTTGAATCTTATGAGTTTTTAGGATTTTTAGAAAATTTTTAAAAGTCTTGGGGATTTTCTGGGTTTTTAGATTTTTCTGTGACTTTTGGATTTAGTTTTAGATTTTATAGATATTTTAAGTTTTTTAAATTCTTGTGTTGGTTTGGTCCCAAAAGTTGGATCTTGACTTGGCATAAGCTGTCCAGCCATAAGCACTGGCCATGCATAGTGCCCGATATGAGCTAGGCCCGTGCTATGTCATGTCGAGCCGCTTGTTTGACATGTCTAGTCACCATCATTATAATTTTTATTTTTGCTTGTGGAGATATGCTTCAATCTGAATCACATAAATCATCTTGATCTTGTGTGGCTGCTCACTCTCAAAAAGGTAACTTAGATGTGAATTGAACCCACGCTACACTAGCATAGAGCTCTTATGACGACCGAAGTGATCAATAGACTCATGAGTCATTGGTCTTAGTTTATTAAGAATATAATAAGCATTATATATTTATATATCTTTTGAACTTTGGTAGATGCAAAAATTAATAATTGAGTTTTTTTTTCTCCAGTCGTACTCTCAAAAATAGTGAAATTGCTTCTCATCCCCTCAGTTTTCAATAGTACCCCAAAGCATGTTTTATTTTTATTTTACTTACTATCTCCTTAACCAAACTCTTATGTTTTAATCCTAGTCAGTGGCGAAGCCAGGACTTAAGTTCAAGGGGGGCACCATTGTTTTTTTTTTCACAGAGCACTGCCCCTTTGTTTTTAATAGGTCTAATATCCAATTCAGTCCCTCTATTATATCGAACCAGCCCTAAAAAGGCTCAATTTATAATGGAGGGACTAAAAAGGTCGGTTCGGTATAAAAGATAGACTAAATTGGATATTAGACCTTTCTAACATCCACCCCTTCTTCTCAAATCCACCCACTGGAGTTTCTTCTCAGATCTACTTTGTCTCTCTCGAATCCACACCTTCTTCTCAGATCCACATGCTGGACTTTTGAGCATCTCTTTGTTCCCTTTACTTCTTTTCTTTGTTTAACTCCTCCTTCTCACTGCGATGATGTCCTCCATCTTCGCCTTTTCCTCTCTCTTCACAGATCCACCCACCAGCGGAGTTCCTTCTCACTGCGATGATGTCCGTCGGAGTTTCCTTTGCTTCTTTTCCTCTCTCTTTCATATCTCAGATCTTGATTTCCATCCCTCTCTCCAAAGTTGAAGTCAAACAAACCTTTATATATATATATATATATATATATATATATATATATATATATATATATATATAGACTCATGATAGAGTCAGGTCGGCCGGATCACTATGTTGATCCCTCATTTCAGCCTGGGCGTGTTTGAAGTATTTTAACCATGCGGATGGGAAGATCATCGAAAAATAAGTTAGCGTATGGTTTTAAATACAATTTGGTTACCGTTAGGTCCGATCACTTAACGGTTCTTATTTTGTAGAAATTTTAACAGTTCAAAATTTCAACTGTTAAGTGGGAGGACCAAACGGTAACCAAATTGTATGAAAATGGGTATGCTAGCTTATTTTTTGATGATCTTCCCATCTGTATGATTTGAAATCCTTCAAACATGCTTCAGAGACCGAAATAGAAGGTGGCCGAATCATCGATAATAAAAAACAAATTGTATATTATATATTGCTCCTGTGTCTGTGTAAAGAGCCCAGAATTTTAGGTTTTTTATTGCTCCAATTGGTGGATTTTTAGCTGGATTGCTAGCTTAAATGCTTTGAATAGGAAAAACAAAATGTGTATTATATATGGCTCCGGTGTGTGACACTTATACATAATATTATATATATATTTTTTTAATTTTTTTTCAAAAATCCAGGGGGGGCACGTGCCCCCCTGGCCCCAACGTGGCTTCGCCACTGATCCTAATTAGATGTAAAATCTCATGTTACAATATATGTAAAATGACCATTTTGATCTTTTATATAGATTAATTCCTTCTTTTATTTTTTTAATACATATCATTAAAAATTAAATAAAAAAGTTAATTCCATATTTTTGTTTTTTTATAAATTAAATATAAATTTATTTGCAGCACTCCTAATAAATCATAATTTACTTATAACCCCTTTTAAAATATTTTTAACTATTTATTAGCCAAAGATAAATATCAACAATTAAAAGAGGAGAGTATTTTATTTTTTATTTGATTTTTTCAATATTTTTTAAAAATATTTTGGACTTTGGTTGGGAAAATAAACTTAGGGGGTGTCAAATAGAAGAAAAATAAAATAGAGAGTTGTGAGGTATTATTAAAAAAAATGAGGGGATGATAAATGATTTTGCTATTTTTCACATAGGTGGTAAGTAAACCTCTTAATAATTTAATACATCCATGTGATTTTTAAATAATTTGGTAATGTAGTTTGTAATTTTATTATGAAAGAAAGTGGTTTAACCACATTATAAAAATAAATAAATAAATAGTACATCCATGAATATCTATTTAGGATGTCACTAAACCATCACTTGATGATGATAAGATGACGACCTAAGTTGTGATAAAAGTTGGTAGTGGTTATCTTTTAGCCACATTGGAGAACCCAATTGATAGTGATTTTGGATTTATAAGAGCAAGTGGCTATAGGATCACATCAATGGCTGAATGCACCCAAATTTAGTGTTACTTTTTAAAGCATTGAATCTAATGAAGTTTATTAATCCAAAAACTAAATAAATTATATTTATTCTTAACACAAGTTAGGTTTTAGCCTAGCCTACCAAAAGACATAAATTGATAATCTAATATGTTTATATAAAATTAATCTAATAAAATGGAGATTGAGACATGGGAAAAAGATATAATGGTACAATGTAACAATCTAACAAATAAATAACATGGGAAAGGTCAAGTTGACAATGAGAGCAACATATAAATTATTTTTTATTTATATGTTGATGTTGCAAATTTGAGCGTCATCGGGATCGAGGACGGATCCTGATTAACGAACGGAATCTTGGTGGAGATGATGAACTTTTGGTGGATTGATTGGGGAAATGATCTAGGGCTTCCGACTTGCTAGCCAATCACAGTCTTGCGAGGCCACGAACCTTCAAATCATGGTCGCGCTCCTGCAGTGGAAGGGATTAAGAGGAAGAGAAAGAGACTAGCCGAGAGAGAGAGAGAGAGAGAGAGAGAGAGAGAGAGAGAGAGAGAGAGAGAGAGAGAGAGAGAGAGAGGATCCAAGACCCCTTTTTATCTCTCCTCTACCCTTTTTATACTGTCCGACGAGGCCGCTAAGCTGTTAGTTTGCATTGCAAGTAATCGCCTGCTCGACAATTACTCATGCGCCTACAGCCCAGCTGGCACTAGCCTTGTCGACTTGCCACGACCATCAAGCACCTTCTAGAAGCCTTGTTGGTTAAGCTCTGTTACTCATATGCTCTTGGATCATGCCATGTGTACATTTGGATTCCCCTCATAACACTTGCCCCCTGACTTGTTAGGTCGATAAGATCTTGTCTTGGGTCAACCTTGTAAGTAATTAAATTAGGAGGTGATCCATTACGAGAGTGTCTCTTCTCTACTTAAGTATGACATGTTTGAAATAGATCCGAGGAGTTGGTGGCGTTGGTCAAGCGATTGGTCGCTTGACATCACATGTTTTCATAGACAAGTTCGATTTCTTTGAAATAGGTAGCGTCCCCATTAGGCCAAATAAATTGATGTAGGAGTCTTATCCTTTCTTGCCCTTTGACCCAAAACTAACCAAAGGTCTTTGATGGAATGAGTATTTTGTATCCTTCATGATTTTCGAGGCTGGCTTTATTGTTGTTGATTACACCTCCTTTTAAAAGGAAGTCGGTGGAAGCCATGATGAGCATCATTATCTATGCAATTATCCCGATGCATCGGAGAGGTCGTGGCCCGCGTATTATCCATTGAGGAGATGACTTTTCATCAAGTTTCGAGGACGTTAGAGCATATAATCACTAAGATTTGGAGAGAGAGGGAGAGAGCGCACCTAATGCCTCTCTTTCAAGAAACCTTTCAAACTCCTATGTTCATCTTCTTCGTCATTGATACCTCCTGAGAGCTCCAACTCTTTCTCGCACCGGTTTTCAAGATCCAAGTAATGGAAACCTAACCATTAGCCTCTAAGAAAGCTAGTGCTCGTGTAGAATCTCTTTCATGTGATATTAAAGCTTCCCATTATGCTGAAATTTCGAAAGCTTTTGGCACCCTTTCCCCTATCTACCCTAGACTTCCTTCCTCTTCCGAGCGAGCCAATGATTCTAATGAGGGAGAGATCGTCATGTATCTAGATGCCTTTAAAGTTGGTTTTAGGTTTCTTGTTCATCCTCTCTTCAAAGAGATCATCGTTTTCTATGGTGTTTGCCCTACCCAGCTTTCTCCGAATGGCTGGAAAATCATGTGGAGTTTTGTCATTGTTTTTTGTAGACTCCACTTGATTCCCATTCTTCGTTGGTTTTGATTCTTTTCTCCTTGAAGAAAAGTCCCGGTTATGAGGTATTTTTTATGGTGCAATAATTATGATGAAATAAAACCAAACATCTAAGAAATCAAGAGAAAAATAACACAGAGATTTACATTGGTTGATTGTATTGCCTATGTCCACCGGAGCAAGCTGCGGTCCATTAAAACTAGGGTTATATCATATGTATTTATACTAACCCTAGATGTACAAAAATTACAAAAATACCTTGTAGCATACTGCAAGGTGTTTCCCCCGCAACCGCAACCCTAATAGGCATCCCAGACAAAATATATCAATCTCGCAACTCGACAAGATAGATCTTTCCTAGGTCCCCTTCCGACTCAAATACCTAAATTGAATCTTTTTTTTTTCTTTGTTTCTAATGATGATGGTTGGGACATTCCGACCTCTTGGGACGTTCCCCATCTGGATTCTGGTTATAAAACCACTATTTTCGGTGAGACAGTTAGTTGGCTCTTCAAAAATCTGACCCGTGGGCGTTAGACCTCTTCAAACCCTTAGCTGAGGAGTTCTCAAAGAAGTTGATCTCTTTACCATAGAGGGTAGGGCTTTTTCTTTGCATGGCTAAGAGGTCGTCCATCTGACTTTGTTAACCCTCTTAGTTGTAAAATATTTTTCTTTTGTCTTGAGAGATGCTTGATGAGGTAAAAGGTGTGCTTTTGCTATGGGCGATGAAGAAGGGCCCGAAGACTTCGTCCTCGAGCAGTTCGAATCCTCAAAAAGGGAGATGGTCTGTTGAAGGTCAACGTTCACTAAGCAAGAGGTCAAAGACCGATTCAGAAGGTCGGACTATTGGTGAACCATCATCCCTTGAGGAGGTGACAAGTAAAAAGCTCTAAATAATTTAGTACATTCATGAATTTCTATCTAGGATGTCACTAAACCATCACTTGATGATGGTAAGATGACGAATGAAGTTATGATAAATGTTGGTAGTGGTTATCTTTTAGCTATATTGGAGAACCCAAATGGGATTAACCACATAGGATACCACTGAACCATCACTAGATTTTGGATTTAGAAAAGCAAGTGGCTATGGGACCACAAAAATTAGTCCCAATCTATAAACAAAGTTCAAGCAATTGGAGGTGGGGTGCTTCACGCTTAAGTAGTGGTCATAATGAAGTACATGTTAGTTTATTATTAATCTTAAATTATTGTGTTAATCCAAAGTCATTATCTAGGGCGGCTAACTTAGTTTTGATTGACAATAATTTAATCAAAACCGATATGAAAATGACCTATGTTCATCCAAGACCTTTCTAAATTATATATAAATGGAGAAGTATATATAAAATAAAATATGATGGGTGATATTGATGTCAAATAAAAAAAATAATGGAACAATGAAAACAAAAGTTTACCGATCTATTTTCTTTCTTAAAATCAATCCATAATACACTATAAATTAATAGATTTTTATAAAAAATTATTTGATTATATATTCATTAGTATGTTAATATGTTAAAGGGGTACAAGGGTTCATGGTTGAACTGCGAGTTATACATATAGGTAGGGGTTTCAGGTCCCAACTCCATGCCTTATATGGGATGCCTTTGCTCCCTTTAGTTGAGGTTAGTTCACTCCTCATCAAATTCGCTCTTAGGGGTCTACTCTTGTCTAGTGAAATTAAGGCTCCATTTAACAATGGTATACATTGTTATTTGTAACTTTAAAAACCTAAAAAAAAAATGCTTTTTTAATCTGTCTCTATTGAATATAAAATTAATAAAAATATTAAAATTACTAAAAAGTCAATCAGAAAAGTAAAGAAGCAAATTTTCATGGTTTGTCAAATAGATAATTGCATAAATTTTATATATTTTGAAAATACAATTAATAATTTAAAATTATTTAAACAAAGAAGTTCAATATGTCATCATCTACAACCAAACACACCCAATTGCTCTACGACCAAACACACTTACACAATTGCTCTACCCATGTTTTCATCCCATTGAAGTTTGAAGTTAAAGTAATCTTCAAGAGGACCACTTCTTGAGAAGAATGATGGTGAAATGAGATAATGGTTTATGACTTTATTTCTATTATTATTTTCTTTTTTACATATATACTCCTATAAAATTTGAAAGTACATTTACACCCCTTACATAGTATTAAAGAAATTTATTTATCTCCCCCTTCACTCAATGGAGTTGAGAAAAAGGTTTAAGTGTTAACTTTTTTATTTTATTGCAAACTAACTAACTAATGCATCTCCTTTGAGGCCTAACTAATGCAAAGCCACCCTATTGACGTCTCTTTGGTTGTTGGAGAGTTGCACCCCTTCGTCACCACGTCTCAGTCTGGAGAGCATACAGTAACAGATGCTCACGTGGCACACCCCCTCATGCTTCCCCACCAATTATACCCCAAAATAGCTCAAAGGCCCAAAGGCATCCTCAAAATCGACGTGTAACACTGGGTTCAACTCCACCATCTTTCGATGGAGTTCTGGGAGTATGAACAATTGGAAAATTTGGGCTCTCTGCTTGGGCCGGTTCTCAAAATTGACTCTCATACAATAGAGGTGGATGATCCATCGTTAGAGAATGGACGGTCAAAGTATGCCCGTTTGTGCGTGGAACTAGATCTCTCACAACCACTCTGAAGGGGGATTTGGGTAGGGGAGGGTGATGATGAGACACTGGTAGCACTGGTATATGAGAAAATCCCCTCTTTGTGTTTTCGGCGTGGCCGAATTGGGCACACGATCGCGTTCTGCAACAAGGTCCCTTGCAATTCAATGGAGGCTGAGAAAGATGAAGATCAAACAGGGGGATTGGCGTCATCGTCAAAACCACAATCAATGCATATAGTTGTGGAAGGACAAGGTTCTAATGAAACTGCAAATCTGGGAGGCCAAGGACAGTTGAGCATGGAACTTCCCTTTCTTGCAGATGACATTGAGACGTGGAAGATAGCTGGTCACCGGCGAGGTCGTGGTCGCGGTCGTGGCCCTCCTCCAAACAACCGCAAGCGTGATGATCCAATGTGGACTGATATTCGACCGGCATCTCAGCTTGGAAACCGACACGTGAACAAGGGTCAAACTTCACGTGGTGGGCGTGGTGGACGTGTGAGCCAATCCCGAGGTAACACTGGCGCATATCTTGAGAAATTTTCGATGGACAAGGAATGGCCCCCTTTGGAAAACCCTAATCAGAGAAGCAAGGAGCCTAATCGAGCAATTGTAATCAGGGATGTGCGTCCTTCTCAACAGAGGTTTGGATATTATGCCGTTGAAGAGCAGAGGACTGGACATCATGCCGTTGAAGCTATAGTTGTCGATGTGACTGATAGTTTACTGTTGCTTGCTCTACCGCCTATCTCAAAAGATTCTCCGGATGGAATGATCTCTGAGGACCCAGGTCTCATCACTTCTCTGGATAGGGTTCAATGCCTCAAGACACAAGAAGCGGATCCTACTCGTGAACATGAAGGTCAACATGCTAGTCACGCCATGTTGGTTGATAGAGTTGCCCAAGTCATCAAACCAAAGATGTAGCAGACACTTAAGGATAATTCTATGGAGAAGGTACCACCTGATGAAGAGAGAAGCTGTGGAATGTTTGATGATGACATGCCATTGGCGTTAGTTTAAAAGGATGCAAAGCTGGAAGCCTTGGCAAGAAGTGGCAAAGCAAAGGAAAATTCATGACCAAAGAAGGGTCGGTTGGTAGAGAATGCCAATTAAATCTCCAATGAGAAGTTTTCTAAACTCTTTCCATATTTATAGTAGTGTTAATATGAATTTTCTCAAAGTGATCTGTTGGAATTATAGGGGATCATCGAACCCCAGGACTCTTAATAGAATTAAAGCTCTCATGAGAAGTGCACAACCAGACCTGGTTTGCTTGGTGGAAACTAGAACCGATTCAAACCGGACTTTGAATTTCTGCAGCAAATTTGATAAGAACTGGCAATGGGCTGCCATACCTGCTCGGGGCATGTCTGGAGGAATCGTCACCCTCTGGAAACAGAGGGTTGGTATGGTGACTCTCATAGCTCTCACTAGATTCTCTTTACATTTTATTATTTCGTCTAAAAAACCTAAAGAATGGATACTTTCTGTGATCTATAATTCTCAAAATATTCAGACTCAAAAAACTTTGTGGGTGGAATTGAAAATTTTTTCTTCCCTTAGTCTTCCCGGGATACTGTTAGGTGATTATAATGCTATCTTAAATCAAGATGAACACAGGGGGGGAAGACTTGAAAACTACACTGCAAAATGAAAACTCTTTAATGAATTTGTCAATAAGAACCAACTCTATGATTTGGGATTCATTGGAACACCCTTTACTTGGTGTAATAATCAGCTTGGGCTAGCCAGGAGATGGACCATACTAGATAGGATTCTGGCTAATAATGAATGGTTGACAAATTTTGATTCCTACACTAATACACACCTTCCCAGAACAGCTTCTGATCACACACCCATGCTTTTGACTGCCAAATTTTTTTCAAATAAAAAACATAGGTTATTTCGATTTGAAAATTTTTAGTTTGACTATGATAACTGCCATCATAATGTATATAAGGCATGGAATGTTAAGACTGGTGCCTCTCCTATGCATGCTTTTAATCACTCTATTTCCAGAACTAGATCCCTACTTTGCAAATGGAAATCTAAACATATGTCATCTTTAGATAAGGTATTTCCAAAACTGAGGAAGAAATCACACTTCTTGAATCCTTAGAGCCAAATTTGGACTACTCTGATTTGAATAGTATTGCCCTTAGAGGCCTATATAACAAGCATGCTGCTCTTCTTAGACAAAACACTATAAAATGGGCACAAAGGGCCAAATTACTTTGGCTCAAACATGGAGATTACAACTCTAACTTCTTTCATAAACAAGCCAAAATAAGAGGGCACAAAAACAAAATATCTGCTCTAATAAATGATCATGGAGTATTACTTTCTGAGCACTCTTCTATTGGGCAGGCTTTTTTCTGAATTTTATGTAAACCTGTGGAATTCCAAATGCACTTTTTCTCTTGAAGACTTGATTATTAGGTTACCCAATGATCTTCCATGTCTAACTGAATTGGAAAGAGATTCTCTCATCAAAACTGTTACCATTGCTTAAATTTATTAAACACTTAACTCAATGGCCAAAGGTAAAAGCCTTGGTCCTGATGGGTTTAATGTTGAATTTTACCTCTTTTATTGGGAAATTGTTAGGGAACCCCTATATCTTGCTATCAAGCATTTTTTTTAATACTGGACAGCTTCCAAATTCTTGGGGAAGAATCTATGTAGCACTTATACCTAAAAAGGAGAACTCAAATAGGGTGTATGAATTTAGACCTATCTCTTTGTGCAATGTATCCTATAAAATATTGTCCAAATTGCTATCAAATAGATTGAAAAATGTTATCAACAAGCTTATAAGTCTTGAGCAATCTAGTTTTTTGGTTGGAAGGTCAACATCTGATAATATCTTTGCTACCCAAGAGATTGTACATTCACTAGAGCATGATACTAAACAACTCCCAATGATGATATTAAAACTAGACATTGAAAAGGCATATGATACATTGGAATGGAATGTCATCCTTGCCACTCTTCATAACATGAAATTTCCTGAGATTTGGATCTCTTGGATCAGAGCATGTATCACATCCCCTTCTTTCTCTTTTCTAGTAAATGGGCAGCCAACTGGGTGGGTTAATAGCTCTAGGGGGATCAGACAAGGAGATCCATTATCCCCTTACCTTTTCTTGTTAGTATCTCAAAACTTTACTGCCATAATGAACCATGCTATGTCCATGAATTATATATAATCAGCTTACATGTCAAAAAGTTAATTTGGAAAAATCAACTATTCATTTCCCCTCTTGGTTCAATAGAAGAGTCAAGGCATCTATAGTCAACATTTTAGGAATGAAAGTTGGTTCTTTCCCCTTTAAATACCTGGGGGTCTTGATTGCACCTAAAAGAATCCCTATAAATCAATGGCAGCTACTAATCACCAGAACATCAAACAACCTTAATGCTTGGAGACCTGCTTCCATATCCATGGCTGGTAGGGTGGTCCTAGTTAATGCTTCATTAATGCCTATTCATGTGTACACTATGTCTTGCTATCCTATCCCTGATTCCATTATAGATCAGATTTTCAAAATGTCCAGGAAATTTCTGTGGAATAGTGGCACTGCTGGAGGCTCCTTTTAACCCATTAATTGGAACACAATTACGCTTGATAAATCTGAGGGAGGTTTGGGGGTTAGGAATTTAAGAACTGTTAGAACTGCTTTCATGACCAAGAACATTCTTTCCCTTTTAAACAATGAAGACAAATTTTGGGTCAAAATTTTACTACTCAAATATGGTGAATTAAACCCTTGGAATAGACCAAATATGGGCATGGTCTCTAGGTTTTTCAGGAAATTACACACTACTGCTTATTCTGTGAAATTAAATTTAAGGATTACTAGTTGCAATCCTGTTAATACAAACTTTTTTAATGATCCATGGATATTTGATATTCCTATCTCTCTTAAACCAACCATTTTTAATATGGAGATGCCTGTTGAATCGTTAAAAATTTCTGATTTCTTAAATGTCAATAGGCTTAACTATATTGATATAATGAACTGCTTTGGCAAAGACCTAGATTGGAGCAACTTATGCAAAGGTATATATATGGAGAACATTGACAAGCATTAGATTTGGTCCTCTTTTGGCTCCAATGCAAATATTGTTAGAGAGGTATATGGTACTCTGAACCAAACTTTAAGTGGAGAGAAAGATAAATGGCAGGGTTGGCATAAGATTTGGAAGTTAGTTGTTGCTCCAAGAGTTAAATTGTTTATTTGGAGGATGATGCATGGCAAGCTTCCTACATATGCTCTTATGCACTCACTGGGCTTTGGCCCTCACATCATGTGCCCATTTTGTGGACTGACAAATGAAACCATTAAACATCTTTTCCATGAATGCAGAATTGCAAAGCAATGTTGGGATCTTATTTCTGATCACATAGATGTAGATACAGATATCCTGCAAAACATGTTGACAGGGGAATGACTACTTGTACATGGACTAGGGAATGACATGCAAAACTTTGTCAAGGCACAGATGGCCACATGCCCCTGGAATATATGGAAAGCAAGGTGCCACCTTGTTTTCAACAATAGGAGAATTCAACCAATCCAGATTGTCAGTCAATCATTCAGAATCACCAAGGATCACTTCTGGAAACTTCGAGGACATCTCAGGGAGTTTTTACATAATTTTGTATACAATACCACTATTACAGCTATGTGTGATGCATCTTGGACTAATGACTCTTCTCTTTGTGGTCTAGGTTTTATCATCATCATGGGTCAAGACAAGGTGCTGCTGGCCGGAAGTTCAGGAGGAATTGCCGAATCAAGCCTTCAAGCTGAAGTGCAAGCCATACGTTTTGCAATTAATCAATGTAGAGGACAGAGTTTGAAGCCCAGAAAAATCATTTCTGACTATTTACAAGCACTGGACATGATTGAGAATGAAGGAAATATTGATTATAGAAGATACCAAGGCGAAATTCAGACCATCAAACAATATCTATTAGAGTAACCGGGAGTGGAAATTGCTTATTGCCCACAGGACATAAACACACTAGTAGGCGCTCTAGCAGCAAATGAAAGAAATAATCCAAGACTCTCTCTGTATCATATGGGAGTGGACCGGCCTCGATGGCTTGAAGAATTAACGACTGCAGCGGGGCTGCACTTTTGAAAGGATTTCTATTATTTTATTACCACTGTCTTTTTGTTTTTTTTAACTAGCTGTAATAGCTCTTCTCTGTCAAAAAAAAAACCACTACAACAAAAGTTCTGATCCGACATCCAGGCAGTCTATGATCTCAATGGAAGCTTTACTGTCGAAACTTATTATCCCTTAGTTCGGCTTGCAACGCAGAAGGCAGTGGACGATGGTCAAGCGTGCGCAAGGTACATGTTGAAGTATGGCTCATATTTGTTGCGAGTACAGTGGCAAACAGGCAGATACCGGAGCGAGCAGAGTGAATGGAGCGGAGTGAGTGGAGGAGGACGCCGAATAAGGTTGGGGGTGCGGGGGCAACGCCCCAACGGTATGGTACGGTATAGAAAAAGGCAATTTTGTAATTTTCATATATTAGGGTTTAGTATAAATGTCTGTCATGTAACCCTAATTTTATTAATAGTGAAATTCCGCCGTTTGCTCCCGTAGACGTAGGCACATAATCGAACCACGTAAATCTGTCTCTTCTTGTTTTCTTTGTTTGTTTGCCGTATAACTCTCAACAGTACACCTTTTGTGAAATTCCCAACAATGAGCGTTCACAAGAGCCAATTTTTAATATGAAGATTTGTACGTTAAAGGTCAGTGATTAGTTTTGGTCCCAAATCCCTGACAATATCTTCCAAATTAGGGGAGGGAGATGGTGAAAATATATATTTTTTTTTTCTTTTAAGTGGTTTGTGTAAACGGTGCCCTAATTTGTAGTCATTTTGACAAGAATTGCGTGTATACTTTGTTTACTATGAACACGGAGCAAGCTTCAAATTTTGTGGGACATCCGATCCATTTTTGTATTGTTGTGTCTATTGTAATGTTTATTAGTTGTGGAATTTATTTATTTGTTGCTTGTGATTTATAATTCAACGACTTACTCCTCATGTTCTTACCTTTTTTTTAACATATATACTTGACACACCTTTGTTCCATGCCCTATCGATCTTTGGTAGTGTTTTGATGCAATACATATGTTCATGTGCATATAGATGTTGTCAATTGAACATGTGCGAACATTGGACCACCATAGCTAGGAGCTGGGATGTTTGTAAGCTCTTGGCCACAAGAAAGCTTGTCGTCGTGCAATTCCACAAAGGGGACTGAGCTCTATATTGGAGAAGACAGAGAGCAAGTGAAAAAAATGAGGGTCATGCTAGTATGACAGGAAGAAAGAGGTTCTTAGAATTAAGTATTAATTAGTTCCTAATTAATCATAATTGTAAATGGCCATAAACCAACACTATTTGACCACTGTGATAAGGGTAATTCCATCTTTTCTCAAGCTATGAATTTTATTAAATGAGAGATAAGATGAAATATAATGGTGAGTTTTAACTCATTAATAGATATAGCATGACCAGGATCCGGATAAGACGTAGTAAGGGTCAGTAGTCGGCCGTACCCGAGTGGAGACGAACCCCGCTCGGATACAAGGCCTAAGTAATATAAGCAGATAACAAAAATAAATCCATAATAAATCAAAAATAAAAATCAGAGTTACAAATGATCAGGTCTGGGTACACATGCCCTACAATAACTGGACAACATGTCCTACAATGTCTCACTCTCAATAAAATAAAGGAAGAGGTCTTCAACCTCAGCAATACCCTGCCCTCGTGCAATCCCTCTAGATCACCCTTCCTGCTCCTGAGGACCTGAAAAGGAAGGAGAAACAAAGGAGTGAGCTTTCAAGGAAGCTTCGATAAGTACCTGCGAGGAACACAAAGAAAGAGATATGAACAAACATATCCAATACAACCAACAAGCGATTGGGACCAACGTCGTATCACGGAATCCTAGGGGTCTACCACCAAGGAAGTGTCAGCGGCAAGGACCCCTATCCTAGCTGTGTCCCTCTAGAAGATCATCCCGGTCAAGATTACTATCCCACAAAGATCACCGCCGAAGCGACAAATCCGTCGCCAATGGTAGCCTCTCTCTCATGTCGACATGGTCGATTACTGCGCCCTGACCGGCGGGGACGACAGTATCGTCCCTCGGCCGCCGGAACGCCAGGGTGTCCCGTCCCCAACGCTCTCGCAAGTTCCGGAGCTCATCTGCTCCACTAAATCCGGGCGGAAGACAAATAAAAGCTAGGGATGCCAACATCCCGAAAATAAACATACATGCACCAGAACCCAATCAAATCATGAAAAGACATGCATGTATCCAACTCATAAGCAAGTATGATATCAATAATCATAAACAAAATCAAATCCAAGAAAAACCCGAAGCCGGGTGGGAACAAGGCAAGTGTACTTACATCACAAGTATGTCCAACCGACAAACCCGCGTCTCTCCTGACGCCGCTCAAAGCTCCAAGTTGATACCTGGAACCCATAAACTAGTCACAAAACAATGCATACATGTTCGTGAACAATCAGTTCTACGACGAATGCCTACTAACACAAATGCAGAATTTCTGAACCTATCGCGCAGTCCCAAAGAACAGTCCATAACTTTTGATCCAGAAATCCAATCAAGCTGTACCAGGGCTCGTTGGAAAGATCTCTTCCTTATCTTTCCAACGGTACCTTACACGATACTACCCGACGTCTACACATTACCCAGTTTTCATTTAAAGTCAGCAGCCAGACAGCAGCCTTAAATTGACATTAACTCACTAAACCCCACATAAAATCATAGGAGTATCACCAACCAATCATTTTAATTACTCCCACAAAACAGGCCTACCGGGCCTGCCCAAAGCCCAACCTCGAGCCCAAAACTCCAATCACTCAATCCTTTAAGTCATTTTAATCATCTAGATAAATAAAATAATCCCTTTATATATATATATATATATATATATATATATATATATTTGAGCCCACACAACCGGCCCAATTTACACATCTACAAATAATTCCAGCTTCTCTATTCATTTCACTACTAAATCATGAATCCAACTTGTGAACCCATGTGCAAATCAAGACACTAAGACCTCAAGCCTGATCAAGATTAAGTCACAGCCACTCATCATCATTCACAAAGCACCCACCACTGCTTTCTTAACTTCAAAAAGATATCCTTATCACTGCCCAAACTCAGAGAATTCAGTCACCTCAAACAAGGATCCACCCTTGCAATTCACTGCAGACAACCATGACTCAGGTTCTCAGATTCACACGTTTAAATCCAACCACATAGAGATGGAACCATTGCTAACACCCATATTCCTCATAACACTCATGCAAAACATCCCCTTGTTCTCATCAATTATCCATCTCTGTCTTTTAAACTACTCCACTATAACACTTAATGGACCCTACCTCCACATAAAATGACAGAACTCCTCCACAAGGATCATGTGATCATATTATCCTTTAACAACCTTTGTGAACCCGACCCTCTACAACTGAATTCAAAGGAAAGAAAAGCTCCAAAGACAGGAGACTTACCGACGATCTAGTCCTCCTCCGGAGATCTTTGGGACCAACTCCGGTGGCCCACAGCGCTCCAACTACTCACCAAGTTTTAGTAAATCTAGCACCTGGAAATCATTGATATGATACCCATGAACCATGTATCCACCCTTGCAGGCCTCTCCTGACCCTTATCAAAGCCTAGCATGCATCTATTACTCATGAAGACCTTCTATTAATCCCAAGCATGCTACTAACTACCAGGTTCTTTATTTAAAACCATTCTACTCATTGTCTCTCATAACAAATCCAGGCCATTATTAAGTCAAATACCTCACAGATCAGCCAGCACATAAAATGATAGAATCCTCAGCCAATTTGATCACCAATTCCACAACTGGTCGAGAGCCATCTCCCTATCAGATCATTAACTAGTTTTAAAACATTAATCCAACCAAATAATGACTCCCGGTTTGTAATTAACAGAAGCTCACAATCAGTCCCATATCCAACCACCTAGCAGAAACACTCCTGTAGACAATCATCTCCACATAAAATCATGACCCTAGTACCAACACTGACAACAGTGAGACTCCCTCACATTCACACCCAGCCATCACTCCCTATCAGACTCTTTGAAAGGCCCAAAACAATGTTCTTCCCTCCGTCAAACTCGAACATCTTGCTCTTGAACCTAAAGCTCTACTACCTCCATGCCTATGAATCCAGGTTAGTATAGATCACCTGAACCTCCCTCATAAACATGGATAAATCACACTAACACCTCTACAAAAGTTCATTAAAACAATTTATTTCATACTCCTGAAGCCTCCAAGACCCCACAGCTAGCACACTCTATCTCCTCTCCCAGAAATCAGAAGACATCAACACCTTGATCCCAATCACCTCCGCTCTAGGCATACACAACCAAAAAGAAGTCTAATCTACAATGGCCACATGCATGTGTTTCTATGATCCATGAAGACTTAGACTTCTCTATGCATGCATTCAACCAACAGACCTTCCACATAAATTTACAGGGCAAGAAGACTCACGAGTACTTCGACGGTGGCTCCTTAGTGGCTGGCGTCGATCACCCACAGCAGCCGCACGTTCACTAACCAGCGCAGACCTGTCACCTCCCGTCGCTCCAGCGGCCTCGCGATGTTGGTCCGTAGATGAATGCCTCTCTCTCTCTCTCTCTCTCTCTCTCTCAACAAAGACCGTCCGAGAGTTTTGTCTAAACCTCTGAACCCGAACCGAAAGATGAAGAATAAGAAGTGCCGGAGAAGGGGGAGGAGGGTGGCAACGTTTATAGGCTTTGAACGGAGACTCCGAGGATAAGATCACCACGATCTTCTCAACCATGGAACGAACGCGTAACGGCATGCCCATCCTTATCCCCTCGACGCGGACGACGCGGTCGTAACGGTCAGACAGTTAGGCGCAGGGTGGCTTCCTCGCGGCGACGTGCGGCGGACGGCGGGGGAGGAGCACGCTCACGCACGACTGAGGCTCAAGAGATGACTCCACCGTTGGATCAAATCAACGAGAGTATCCCAAACGTTCATTCCCTCTTCTACTGCATGGAATAGTGCATTTTGCATAAGTAACCCTTGCACTTGTGTTAAATTAAATTCCATTCAAAACTGTTAAAATGGCAAACTTCTTCCAAGTCCTTTGAACTAAATTTTATTCCCTTCGGGTCCTTTTCCCTGAGTTTATGACATATTACCTTGTAGACCTTGACTTTTTAATAAATTATTTATAAATCCTTGTTACCAATGTTTAACCCCAATTTGAGTTTAATTCCACTTAATTCATACATTCCAATTAAACCAATCCAAAATAGGTTCCTCCCAGTCTTCTTCAAAATTAACATTAGTTCTAAAACCCAATAGAATCAGAATTTACTTATCAGTCCTCACAAACATTACATTTCATTTTATTCATGAATTCCTCAATTAATCACATTAATCTCCCATAAAAATTAAATTCCTTTTATTCCCTTCCACTAACATAATAATCAAATATCAAAATTACACATAAAACCTTGGGTTTTACAAATAGGGTTCACTGTAACTCATATGTCACATCCATCTTTTTAAAAGAGAAGGTATAGGCGTCAAATGGGTTGGCCCAGCATGGCACGACCTGAACCCACTTGGGCACGGGCAATGTTTTAAAAAATAATAAAATAAAAGAACGAATGACTGGGATTTGAGATCAGAGAAAATTGGAAATCCCAGCCGTCAATCTTAAGTTTTTGAAAGTACAAAGCAACCTCGGTCTTGATCTCTTGATGAGCTTTGCCTTTGAGTAATGAGTTATCCACAGTCCGGGTCTGCAGCGACATAGCCACGCAACTGATCAGGAGAAAAGTCATGGCTCCGACCCTTCAAGACCTCCAGCTAACCTTGATCACTGGCGGGAGGTGGCGGTCGGGGACGCCGATCAAGGCCATGGTAGACAATGTTGAATTGGAGGATGTTGGGCTTCTTGATTCCTATGGTGATGGGGAAGAGGGGGAGTGGAAGAAAGTGAGGAGGATCTAAGTTAGGTTCACGGGAATGACATGCTTCATTCCAGTCTACTTGCATTTGCACAAGAGTTTACATTAAACTCAAGCTTGATATTTCTTCATTCCAGTCTAAGTCATTTGGAATTCAAAATGCTTTGCAATATCTTGTGAAGTTAAGAAATACTAAAAGGAGGTTGTCTAATTCAAGTAGAGGATACAGGCCGTCTTGCGGCACACCGGCATGGCCGACCGCGATCCGGGCGTGCACGGCGAAATGAATAATGCTTAGGGCGTGCTAGGCGCGGCCAGCCGGCGTCGCCAAACCATCACGCGACCGCGTACGGCCGCGAAAGAAATATTTCGTGCGGGCGATGCCGGCTAACCCATCACGGGCCAGCCCGAAATCTGCCATGTGGCAGCTCCATATTATGCCACGTGGCGGATTTTAATTTTAATTTCAATTTTTTTTAAAAAAAATGGGCAATTCTTATGAAACCTCAAATTACATTACATTATTTGGGACATCATTGTTACAAAACTAAAGAAAAAAACAAAGGAAAAAAAATTATTACCTCAATTACATTACATGACATAAAAAAAATTAGGTTATGAGATTGGAGTTGCAGAGATTCTGAACAACAATTCATTTGAAGAAGAATGAAATTCAGAAAAAATATTTAGAAATGCCAAAAGATTGGAGTTGCAGAGGTTCTGAACAACAATTCATTAGACCTGGGTTTAATTTGACTTAATCTTTTATGTTATATATATAATCCTAGATATATATCTTGTTTTTATTTTATATATATATATATATATATATATATATATATATATTTGAATTTAAGAATATTTAAGAAGATGAACCTCCCTTCCTTCTTTGGAAAGATGTAATTTATTTTATATATATTTGTTTCTCATGATCATGTACAAACAACACATTAGTAAAAGAAGTATTAAATAACATAAAGTTGAAGCTTTGATCAAGTAAAAAGATTTTCACTGCTTTCTTTTTTTCTCAGTAGTGTGTGATTAATTTAGATTTATTTTATAATTTTTTTTAGATTTTTTTAGATTTTTCTAGATTTTTTTTATATTTTTTAAGATTTTTTTAAATTTAAATAATATTTTAATAAATGGTCCGTGCTTGACCCGCGTGACTTCGGCCTCTACCGGGCCGGGCCGTCTACTGCGGGCCAACTCTAAAATTTTTCATGCCGTGCGGGCCGATCACGAAAATGGCAGAAACGCGGCCGGACGTCTTGCGGGCGACCCAAAATCCAGCTTTAAATTCAAGTAACTTTCTATTCTATGATCATGATTTATTGGATTAAGAGTGCTTCAGTGAGTTGATTGAATTGTTTTGTGCTAGGCCGGCCCGCGTGCTTGGTCCGCCACTGTCCACGTGTTCCAGCATGAGCACACCTCCGAACTTTGCCTAGGCACGGCTTGGCTGCTACAGTACCGGGCCTTGTTGGCCCATGGGTGGCACAACCCGTTTGATAGCTTAAGATAAGGATGAGAAGAAAAGAGGATATCCCCTTTCCAAACAGAAGGGTGAGGAGAAAATGAGAGATAAGATGAAACATAATAGTGGGTTTAAACTCATTAATGGTCATCTCTTTGGAAGAGAAGGGTGATAAAAAAAAGGGGATATCCTTTTTACAAATAGAAGGTGAGAAGAAATTGAGAGATAAGATGAAATATAATGGTGGGTTTAAACTCATTAATGGGGTTCGCTGTAACCCATATGTCACATCTATCTCTTTAGAAGAGAAGGATGAGAAGAAAAGGGATTATCCTCTTTCCAAATAAGGCCAAAGGGTACTTATGTAAAATATGGATTCCAATAGGGGTATTAGGGGTATTAGGGGTATTAAGGGTATTAAAGCAAACAAAAAATAGCAAGGGTGTATATGTAAAGAGAAAACCATTGACCATTTGCCAAAAAACAAAAGATTTGCTTATGATTTCTTGAATGTATGTCTTGTTTTGTCCAAACAATCAATTGCATGTTTAAGACTTATGAAGCTTGAAAAGCACCCTTCTCTTATCCTTAACCAACCACATAGAAAGCACTATAAAGAGTAAGCAAGGGAGTAGGTGAAAGCTAGGAGAGTCGTCTTCTCCCTTGAAGCGAGAGAAAACCCCAGTTGGCCCGAGTTTTGAAATGTGCATTATGCCCCACTAAGTCTGGTCCCCCACTCAAGATGATGTATGGGGGAGGAGTAAAGACGGGGCACAACTCAATTGTAGTGTCGCCCAAGGCAATGAACAATCGAAAAGAGGCCCATAATCTTTTCTCAATTTTAGTGGCTTATGGTGCTTCTTCTTTGGTGCAGGGAAACCAACAAGGTGCGCAAACGATGAATGTTGGAGGACGCTGATCGTGCGCGACGTTAGTTGCGACGTTAGTTGGATCCTAGGTGCAAAGGGACTCAGAGGAGACACTCTTGGCTTCGGGACCAATGCTTGACTAGTTGATGGCGCCAATCACTAACACGGTAAGGATTGATGATGAAGTACTGTCTAAGGCTAAGGATGAGATAAAGTTTGCACTCTTTGGAAAATTTTGTGGTAAACCTCCTCCCTTGAACCTTATTTGTAAGTAGCTCTCCTGGCTACGGGAGGGCTTGAAGGAGGTCACTGTGGCAGTCATGCCAAATGGCTTCTACCTGATAACATGCTCATACCCTGGTCAGTGGTGGTATGGTCCTCCACGTCCTTCGGTAAAGGGAGAACTTTTAGCCGGTGTTCAAGAAGCTCACGATGGCAACCTTATGGATTCAATTGTACCATCTCCCAACGAAGTTTTGGAACATGGACTCACTGGAAAAGATAGCGTCGCACTTTGGGAGGTGATCAGAATGGATAAAACAACTCTGGTGATGGACAGGGTCTGATTCACTTGGGTGTGTGTGGAGCTAAACCTGACGCAACCGCTTAAACTTTGGCGTGTAGGTTACCACATTGACAAAAAGAGCTTTCGTAGCCGCTCTTTATGGAAAATTACCTATGTTTTGTTACAGGTGTGCGGTCGTTGGCCATATGGTAGAGGCTTACTCGACGGAGCTGGTCGGGAGTCGCTACGAAGTTACTGGTACCGGGGTCCGGACCCCAAATGCCCGACATGAATGGGAAGGGCGTGGTGGTTGAGGACACCATCTCTCTAGAGTGGAATACACTAACGATGCAGGGCAAGGCTCCGTCAAAAGCTATGGCTGACCAAAAAGAGGAGGACCCGATATTTGGGCCATAGATGATAGTCCACTGACAAGGCCAGGGCCAGGGGACGGCTGCCGACGGGCCAGGAGGTGGTTGGAGCAGTAGGGAGACGCAAGGGTCCTATCGCGAGAAGAAGCACCACTTTCCCCCCAATTCAAACGAACTAGTGGATGAGGAACACCACCCAGGCACACGTTTCCCATAGTTTTGATAGAGTGGTTAGGAGTAGGGGTTGAGGAGATCGCTTACGGGGAGAAGTCAGAGGGCGTGGGCATGGTACTACAGGGGCATGTGGCTCAATGGGGTAGAGAAGGAACATCATGGGTAGCCACCTGGACACGAGCAACAACTTGAGCTCACAAGAATACCGGAGAAGGGAGCCCAGCAGTCAGGTGGACCAAGAGAAGCTTCATGAAATCGGGAGAATGACATGTGGAAAAGGAAAAGAATGACACGTGGCCAAGTAAGCAGAAAACATGTACCAAAACAAAGCTCTCTAATGCTTTTACTTTTAATAGCTATTTATCTAAACTTAGATACATGGATCCCCCTTATACCTGGTGTAATAATCAGGGGGCACAAGGATATGGGCTTGATTAGATAGAGTTCTGGCCAACGATAGGTGGCTAGGAAAGGTCACATCATATAAAATCAAACATCTACCTAGATGTTAATCCGACCACTCTCCAATTTTACTTGACTGCAATCAAGAACATAGAAGGGATAGGACACCATTTAGGTTTGAAAATAGTTGGATACAATCAGATGAGTGTCAAGAGAGTGTGAGACTTATATGGAACTCTCAAGAAAGGGAAACCCAATACAAAACCTTAGCTATAAGTTCAGTAATCTAAGGAAAGATTTAATAAAAAATGCAGCCAAAATCTAAAAGGCCTAGATATGAGAATCAAAAGAGTTGAGGGCTTTATATAATCTACTTCAAGCACTACTAAGATAGAGCACCACAATGAGGGCACATAGGTCTAAATTGAAATGGCTACAAAATTGTGACAATAATACAAAAAAATTTCATCGAATAGCTAGGTTGCATAGGTCTCAAAACAAGATTTACCAAATCAAAACTGAATAGAACATGATAATAGAGGACCCACAAGACATTGAGGAAGAGTTTATTAAATTCTATTCTAAGTTATGGCAGGGTCAGACAAATAGAGACATCACAGGGTTGGTGGAAGCCCTCCCAAATGATTTACCAACTCTGACTGAAGACCAAGGTAAGAGGTTGGTTGCTCCTGTGACAAAGTATGAGACTTATAATGCACTTTCTTATATGTGGGGGTAAATCTCCTAGACCCAATGGCCTTAATGTTGGGTTCTTTAAAGCCTTCTAAAATGTCATAGGCGACTCTTTAATTTCTGCAATTATTTATTTTTTTGAGCATGCAAAATTACATGTTACTTGGAACCAAACCCACATATGCCTAGTACCTAAGAATAATAGACTAGTGTTTATCAAGGATTATAGGTCAATCTCTCTGTGTAATGTGGACTATAAAATTGTCATAAAGATAATGGCAAATAGAGCTAGGAGTGTACTAGATCAACTGATTGGTAAGGAACAAAGTGTATTTGTGGCATGTAGGAGCATTCTAGAATATCCTCTTACCTCAAGAATTAGCTTATTCATTAGAAGTAGATACCCTCCACCCAATGATGATGGTGAAACTAGATATAGAGAAGACATATGATATATTGAACTAGAATGACATCATTGTTGTAATGACTAAAATGAAATTTCCTAAAAAGTGGGTAGATTGGGTAAATAAATGTATAGAGACTCCAAGTATAGCCTTTGTTATTAATAACAGGGTAGGCAGGTGGTGTAAGCCATCAACTGGGATTAGACAAGGTGATCCTATATCACCATACTTATTCATATTGGGCTCACAGTGTTGAGTGTGCAAACATAGTCCCACATCGACTAATGGGACAAAGTGGAAGGGCATATATAGGTTGAAACACATTCCATAGTTGAGAGGTCTTTTGGGTTAAGCCCATTAACAATATCGTGTGGGCTCCGGCCCAAAACGGACAATATCTCAACTAGTATGGAATGTGGGGTGCCCCCAGTCCTAACAAGTGGTATCAGAGCCATGCTTCTCTTGTGCTAGCGGTGTAGGGTCCCTCGAGTGCCGAACAAAACCCCCAAGTATAGCGGCATGTTATCGTTCCATTAAGGAAGCCTCCAGTAGGGGAGGCTCTAGTGTGATCCACGTAAGGCGTGTGGTGCCCAAACGCAGTGATGTTGAGAAATCGATGACCCAATGTGAACATAGTTCACGGTGGTCCGCATGAGGGGAGGTTCAGATCATATAGTGGTCCTTTGTTTGAGGGAAGGATTGTTGAGTGTGCAAACATAGTCCCACATCAACTAATGGGAGAAAGTGGAAGGGCATATATAGGTTGAAACACATTCCATAGTTGAGAGGCCTTTTGGGTTAAGCCCATTAACAAAATCGAGTAGGCTTTGGCCCAAAACGGACAATATCTCAACTAGTGTGGAATGTGGGATACCCCCAGTCCTAACACACAGCTCCTAACCAATATTGTAAATAAGGCAAGAGCTATGAACTTGTTAACAAAAGTTAAAATAAATGACCCAATGAACTTAACTCATATGTTATATGTTGATGATCTGTTACTGTGCAGCGAAGCCTCGAGAAAAAAATGCAAGAGCAATTAATCTGTACATGAGTATTTACAAAATCCTATGGGCCAGAGGGTAAATTGTGCTAAATCTAACATTTACTTTTCTTCCTGGCTTAATGTGAGGGTTAGAAGATTTATTAGTAGCATTTTAGAGTTGAAGCATGGTTCCCTTTCAAATATTTGGGAAGTTAGGTTTCTCCTTATAGGATACCAATAAGAGGTTTTAAACCCCTGGTGGATAAGGCAGAAAAACCTTAACCTATCAATGGCAAGTAGGGTTACTTTAGCCACCTCTGTGATCATGTCAATCCCTGTGTATGCATTGAGAACATATGCAATACTTGACAGCATTTTAGATGACATTACCAAACTTGTTAGGAAGTTTTTATGGTCAAATGGGCATTCTAACATAGGCTTGCATATGATTAATTGGAAGATAGTTACTTATCCTAGACCTGAGGGTGGATTGGGTATAAAGGACTTGAGGATAATGGAAATTTCTTTACTTGCTAAGCATGCTATGGAGCTGATTCATGGAAAGGATAAAATATAGATTAAAGTGATGGAGAGGATGTATGGAAAACAAATGCCCTGGAACCTATATAATAATGGGAAGACCTCCTGGGTTTTTAAATCACTACTCAGGGTTATAAAGAGAATTAAAAAAACATTTAAATGTTAAAACAGTTGAGATTAACGATTCAATTATGAACATCCCATGGTTGTTTGACATTCCATTAGGCTTAAAGCCCACTTACATTAACATGGATTATGATAGTTTGTTAATAGATGACTAAACACATGGGATATGTTCATAATTGAATTTTAAAACAAACAAATTTTTCAGGAATATATTTACAAAGGTATAGTTGTCTTTTCATAAGGCGATAGTTTGTTAATAGATGACTAAACACATGATGTTAACTCAAGGAGTATACACGCAATAAAACGAAAAACCTAGGGATAAACCCGCAATTATGATTTTTCAAAGGGTATATACATGCAGAGAACATATAAAAAAATATAAATTATTGCAAAAACATTTAAGAGCCCCTAATTAATCAATCAACCACCTACATTTCAAGTCTTTAAGATCTGTGAACGAATAGAGGTAAACTTCAATAGTTAAATAGTACCGATAAACTTACATAAGCATTGAGTCATAAACCCTAAATGCAAAATCCTAAAGTTTAATCCTAAGACAAAAAACTAATAAAAATGAGGTTTACCTAAAATAGGTCAGTCTATTAGAGGCTCATATGGTGTTTCTCTGTAAGATTAATTCTTATAGAATTCTTTTCCTTTGAAAATCATCTCTGGAACAATCCTAAAACTTCAATGAACTATTTCAACTGACCGTATAATTCAGTGAAATTATCATCCAGAATTACATTGATAATCATTTGTCTTCTTCGCATCTATAAAAAAAACATGTAGGATGAAACACAATGACATGGGAATATAGAGGTTCAGGATGACTTATTTCCCGATGTGCTTGTTTCTAAGCACATTCACCTTTGCAGGGAAAGTCAGTACAGCGACAAACAGGCCTGCCGGAAGCTTCCCATCCATTGAAGCCGCGCTCCAAAACCATAACATTCTTGATTCCTGAATCATCTTTTGTTTCTGATAGATGATTCAGAAAAATGCGAGCACAAGATGGTCCTCTTATCTACAAAACCAATTTGTCAGAAAAAAAATGTGAGGAGAGACATGCATACTAGGCAAATGAACAAGGATAAAGGCACTATGGAGCCAAAATTTCACATCAAGAAGTTCATCTGGTCGCTACTAGAAGGTGCAGTGCAAGTTTTATTTTGCAGGATATGAATTGATCAATCAAATTTATTTATACACTGTACAAAACAGTGAGGACATAATGCCAGCTAGGGCTGTGCACGGTCCAGAACCGGACCGGACCGGTCCAGACCGGTGTAACCGGTTTCCTTATTATATGGACCGGACTAGACCAAATAATAGGGAAACCCGGACCGGTCCCTGTTTTTATGAATTAAATTATTAAAAATTGAAATTAATATATAACAATTAAAAAAGTAAATAAGATCAAAGAAAAATAATTTTTCTCTTTTTGCAGCAAAAAGCACTGAATGAGAAATTGTATTGTAAAGAGATGACTTGCAAAATGAGAAGGTTTTTCTTAGTTAGTTTAGTATTTTGAATATCTTTTGAGACAACCAAACTTCTCAGAACAATCTTGTATGGTTTAGCTATATTCACCCACATAGGTACATAAGGGTGAATATCATCATCATCCACCTCATAGATGTTGTTTAAGGGCAATTCTTCATAAAACATCATTATACCATTATCAAGTATTTTTTATATTTTTATATCTATGTAATTTTTCATATTTCTAAGATTTCCTAAAGAATTTAAATTTAAAATTTATTTAATTATATCGAATAATGCCATATTTTAAACTATTTCATATAAAAATTTAACTTTTCTTTCACAAATCAATAAAAATATACAACAATTGATAAGCCAACCTTTGACCTAGTATTGAGTCTATTGACTTATTCTTAGAAGTTGGAAACTTACAAACAATTCAATTGAATTTTATTAAGTATTAATTAATCCTAAAAAAAATAAAAATTTAAAAATTTAAAAACTACACATAAACCGGTCCGGTCCGGTTTGGACCGCGGTTCCGAAAACTGGAACCGGACCAAACCGGTCTAGAACCGGTTCCAAAACTGGACCGGACTGGTTAATGGAAAAACCGGATAAAACCGGACCGGCGGTCCAAAAAAAACCGGTCCAATCCGGTTTCCGGTTTAACCGGTTGTTTTGCACAGCCCTAAATGCCACAAGGGATTGCAAGATAAAAAGAGAGTAAAACTCTGGAGCCAATATTTCACTTCTAGGAGTTTTTCAACTCACTGCTATAAGGTGAAGAGCAGGTTTTGTCCGGAAGGATATAAAGTAAATGGTGAAACTTATTTATACACAGAACAAAACAGTGAGGACATAACATGACAATGAATAGTAAGATAAAAAGAGAAGCAGAAGAATTTAACAGCATTTAAATGAATGAATAAACAATAGACAAGAGAAAACAACTTACAGAAACAATTCATAACTTATGTACACAAACACACACATGACTTTCCTCTTGATTTGATTGGTGAAGATTGTTCATTAGGAAATGAGTTCTATTTTTGGAAAAATTGGAAAAGTTTGCCACCATTGGTAATTTCTATAACTAAATAAGAACAGTAAAGATGATTAGTAAGAATGCAGAGTAGTGAAGGGGCTAAAGGCAAAAATATTCTGCGGTCTTAACTGCATTTGTTGCATGATTTCCTGCTAAACTTGTGGGAAAGTGAGATTCAAATACTGATTAAAAAATGACCAGTGAGATTTATCATCTACAATTACCACACACATCATTAACTTTTTACAGAGATATTTAAGAGATTCATTAAACATCAAGAGATGGAAGGGTACACTAGAAAGCCAGTTCAAACATATGGGATGTGTTAAAAAAGAAATAACAAACAAACAACAAAGCTTAGTATAATGTCAAAGGAACTCAAAAGGATACTACTAAACATACCAAAATAATAAATAAATAACGATCTCCCTTAATGCAAGTTGTGATGAACAATCAAACAACCTTTCTTTCTATTTTCTTAAGCATGAATCTTCTTTCTTCCCAATCAAAAAAATTGCTCAGCAATCTTCGATAAAAATGGTTCTCACAAGAAATGGGAAGATCCTTACGTAATCCATACAATACAGAATACAAGATGTAAAGAAGTTCCCTCAAGGAAATTGTCATGTGAATCCAATGAACATACAAAATACTTCTTTTCATCAGCACTAATTTCTATAAGAAAGATTTCAGTGGTGACAAAAACATAAAAATGGTCAGTCAAATGGATACAAATATATAGGCACTTATCAGCTTGACGCAATAAAGGGAAACAACATAGCTTGGCCTAAAGAACTCAAAATAAGCTTAGTCAAACATAGACAATACCTTTTATGAGTAATCATGCCAACCAAGTGATAAAATATATCACTTCATCTATACTGTATGTTCAATGACTAGTTTTTATGTTAATTAAATCAATTAAATAAACACAACATTCACATTAAGAACTACAAAACTTCTGATAAACACAGCATGACAAAAACTAAAGTAAACTCTACATTTGGACTCCTCCTTATCAATCCTTTCTTCAACATAAATCATATTCACAAGTCTTCAACTAATTTATTCTACAGTGAGCATTCACACAAATACACAAATATTTTGATTTTCTTGCCTACAATATCCATGATCCCCAGACTGACATAAAGATATGAATCATTTGAATCATGAAAACAGACTTGCAATCTATCAAACTAAAAAGCCTTCAAATACTAGAAATAAAAGGCTGGATTCCATGAAAAGGGAATGAAAGTCACACAACCAACATTGGATGAAGAATTTGAACCACCGAAAGAGACTCGCAACCTATCAACCTAAAAATTCTTCAAATACAAGCAATTCAAGGCTGCGTTCCTTTAAAAAGGATGAAATTTTCAGTTAAAGCCAAACTAGTGCAAAAATCCAAAGTTTCAAAGGGCATGGTATGATTGCACGCTATACACCCTAATTTATTCTACACTGAGCATTTGCACAAATACACAAATATTTTGATTTTCTTGCCTACAATATTCTGATCCCTAGACTAACATAAAGATATGAATCATTTGAATCATGAAAACGGACTTGAAATCTATCAAAAAAAGCCTTCAGATACTAGTAATAAAAGCCACACAACCAACATTGCATGAAGAATTTGAACCACCAAAAGAGACTCGCAACCTATCAACCTAAAAATTCTTCAAATACAAGCAGTTCAAGGCTGAGTTCCTTTAAAAAGGATGGAATTTTCAGTTAAAGCCAAACTAGAGCAAAAATCCGAACTTTCAAAGGGCATGATATGATCGCACGCTATAAACCCTAATCAACTGAGATTCGAGAAATTCCAAGTGTATCAAAGCCAAGCAAACCTGGCTGAGCGCGCAGTGGAAGACGAGCGTCTCCTTGCCTTTGACGGCATTGATGAGGTCGGGCATCCGCTCCGAGAAGGAATCGCTGGCGTAGTGGTGAGAACCAGCGATGTGGGCGTCGTAGCTCCTCTCTTCGTCCCTGATGATTCCCCAATAGACGTCAAACCATGGAGAAATTCAGATGATGGGAGGAGGATAGAGCTCCTGAGTACCTGACATCGATGATCGCAACCCTAGGGCTTCTGGCAATGGAGATGAGCTGCGACGGCGAGATGTAGGACAAGCTCCTCGCCACAAGCTCCTCGCCATCTCCTCTCTTTCTCTTTCTCTCTTTTTCTCTCTTTCTCTTTCTTTCTTTATAAATTTTTTAAATTATTTAATATTAGATCTTTATTTTAAATTTTTAACCTTAAAAAAATGAGTAATTAAAAAAAAAAAAAAGGTGGTTTGACATATTTGCATAATAAGAAAAGTGATTTTTTTTTCGAAAAAAAAAACTTGTGGTTTCTCCTCTTTAACAAAAAAAAGGGAAAAACCATTAACTCTCATTAATAGCGTTAAGTTGACATTGGTATTTTCATCAAATTTTATAAAATAGATGCCAAAAATTATATGAAAATTACCTTAAATTGAATTTTTTTCAAATCTCCATCGTTTTGAGAGATCAAAACCAAAAAAAATAGACAAAAATGCCCCTGCCAACTAAGCATAGGTTAATACCGTTAATGGAAGTTAACCATTTTTCCATTTTTTTTTGTTAAATGGAGAAACCACAATATATTTTTTTTAAAAAAACCACTTTCCCTATTATGCAAATATGTGAAATCACATGTTTTTTTTTTGAAATTTACCCTAAAAAAATATAATAAACACATCCCTAAATTATTTAATGTTCAAAATATTATAATTCTCATCAAATCAATTCACGAATGTAATATGAAATTAATAAAATATTAAAATTATAAAAATAAACCTCAATATATTAGTGTTAAATTATGCTAACATTTTTGTAGGAAAAATTATCATACAGTTCCCGACATATTTCTGATTTCCTGTACAACCCCTCTAACTTTTCAGTTTCCTTGTCAATCCTTGCTTTTTGAGATTCTTCCCACCATGTCCCTCTTGTTAGTGAGTTGTTATGTTTTTTGAAATATGTCAATTTTACCATTGTCTCTTTTCATTGTTTTGGCGGGAAATCTCCCGCCTAATCACATCACCTCTCCATTTCTTTTGTTTGGCCAGCAAGTTTTTTCAATTTTTATTGCATTTCCAACAAGCTTGGAGGAAGATTTGAGCGCGTTTCCGGTGAAGGTCTGAATTTCCATCCCGCAGCTAGTGACGTGATGCACATCATTGCTCTTCTTCCCAACTTCACGAGTTTTCTGAGTCTCCCTAAAATCCCTAGTTTTCGTTACTCTTCCTTTCATCTTCACATCATCCACTGTCAACCACAAGGAATACTATCTCTTCGAAGCTTCCAACGATCATCTCCAAGGAGACCCTCTCGTAAAGATGGGTTCTTTGGTTTTTGGGGTTTAAGATGTGTGATTTAGTATTTGATGTTTGTATTTTGTTTAAGCATGTATTTTTTTTTTCTAGAGTTTCCGCTTATTATTTTGCTTAAATGTGTATTTTTTTCCTAGAGTTTCGGCTTATTATTTTGCAGTTGCGTTTATTTGTAAAAGTTTTCATTCCTTCCCAAAAAAAATAAACAAAAACCCTAAAAATCCCCAAACCCCAACCCCAACCCCAACAAAAAAAAAAAAGAATGCAAACCCCAAAAAATAAATGAAACCTCAAAAAATAAACACAAATGCTAAATAACAAACGCACACTATTACAATAATAAAAGCTTTCATTAAAAACTAAATTGGAAAACCCAAAAAATAAACACAAATGTTGTTGATGGGCATAACGGTAATTTCATAGTTTTTTTTAACATTGTTAGTTACTTTTAGAAATAACATGACATTCATTCAAAAAGTATGAGTTTTTTTTAGAAGTGGGAAAATATCAGAGATTTTTGAGCAGTTGAAAAGTTCTCAATGTTTTTTTGGAACTTTTATCTTTTTTTATTATAATATAAAATTTAAATTATCAAATATTAATTTTATAATGAATCTTTTTAATAATCAGCAAATTATTATAAGATATACAAACAATTACAATGTTTTAATGGTTAGATGGACAATTAAGAGTATTTCCAGAATTTTAAAAATAAAATAAAATAATTTATTGTAAAAAAATATTGTTAAATTTTTTTAGATATATAACAACATATTAAGAAAACCTAAAATTCTGTTGAAATAAGATTAGGTCAAATTTTTAGAGGTGGCCACTCCTAAAAACTAAAAAGTAATTGAAGCAAAGATTTTTGGGAAAAGAATACCTGAAGTGGTGGAAGTGAGACATTTCTCCATTTCCTTTGGCCACTTACGGAAAAATGAATGCCCCTAACCCTCAAGTTTATCTTGTCTAGTTCCAGAACCAGGCAAGACCCTGGTTCAAACCAATGGGAGTTTGCCATGTGTCCCGCATATGTCCCACCTTCATGTCTTTCCATAAAAGGGGATATATGTGGCAAACCTCCATTGGTTCGAACCAGGCAAGACCTTGGTTCGGCAAGATGAGTCCCTAACTCTCTCTTGATCTTCCGCTACCTTTATAAGAATATATTATAGATATTATCTATTTTTTTTATTAATTTAAAAATTATTATATTATGAATGCACAAACTACCTTCTATTATTAAGTAGTGGGGTTTTTAGTCCAAATTTAACAAAAATTCAATGAGATTATAGATCAGGAGTTTTCATAAAAAAAAATGATTAGTATCTATTTTTCCAACATTTAGGAAGAAGGTATTAGGATTTTAGAAAACCAGAATGATATATAGCCAGGCAAAACTTCGTGAAATCATCTCAGCCTTTTATGTCATGTCGAGATCATCAACACCACCATCCCGACATGACATGGATATCCCGACATGACATGGATAGCTGAGATGATTTAGGGAATTTTTGTCGGGCTATATATCATTACTCTTTAAAAAAACCATGGGGTTATTCCACTCGTTTCATCCATTTATTCTAATTTTGTTGATGGAGGGGGTTATTTGTAATAAAAATGAATAATTAAGTATTTTATTAAATATTAAAAAAATAAATATAAAATTGGGTCATTTTCTAGTATATATTTTTTACAAAATAATAATTATTTTTAGCACTAGAGTCAAAATGATCTTGGGGCTACCTAGTAGGATAAAAATATCCATTTCGTGCTGTTCGGGGGGGGACTTGAGCAAGCCGTCGGTGCACGACAGCATCTTTACCCTATCCAATTTTTGGGCCAACTCCTCCTTATTAATAATAATTTTTTAAGGGCATAAATGTAAAAAATAAAATATAATTTTTTATAATTAATCTTGGGAACTTTTTTTAAAGACAATTTTGGTCTAGGGTTGCATTTATACATTTTTTTAAGTGTTTACAGTTGCTCCAAAATATAGTTTATGGTGCAAAACAAACAAAACTTCATGTCAAATATCGTTTTGCTCCTTTATACACTTATAAAAAAAATTTATTTTATTTTTTTCCCCGGTCATTATCCAAGCATCATTAGGGCCATTTTGACAAATAAAATGGCTCACCGCTAAATAATAATAATTTTAAAAATATACTAGAAAATTGTTTTATAAAATTACAATAAACACAAGAGTAGTATATATAAAAATAGGAAATTTGCATATATATCCCTCAAAACTGGAGTCGTCTTGCCTGGTTTGCGAACCAGGCAAGACCCTGGTTCACTGCCACATGCCATTGGATCTGGATTTGATTTTGTTGTGGTGGGACCCACCACCACCCAAAAATATAAAACAAAAACACCCAACACCACCCTAGACACCAAAGTCAAAACCGGATCCAATGGTTCACTGCCACATGGCAGTGAACCAGGGATTTGCCTGGTTTCCAAACCAGGCAAGATGAATTCCTCAAAACTATTATATACCCTAGAAAAATTATAATTACATATATACCCCCAAATTTACTATTTAATTACATATATACCCCTACGATTGAGCCTATTAACTGCTATTATCCTAACGGCCTTAATTATAGTTAAATTTAAACTATCGGACAAGGAAATACCTTTTATACCATTTAAATCTTTTCTCACAACACTGTTAACTTATGGTCAAACACCTAATATTAACCAAGGATGTAGCCCCAATTTTACTATTTAATTATGTATATACCCCTATGATTGAGATCTATTAACTGCTATTAACCTAAAGGCCTTAATTATAATTAAATATTAAACTATGAGGTAAGAAAATATCTTTTATATCCTTTGAATCTTTTCTCACAGCTATTGTTAACACATGATGTTAACCTAGAATGTATCCCCAAATTTACTATTTAATCATGAATATACCCCTATGTTTGAGATCTATTAACTAATACTAACCTAAAGGGCTTAACTATAGTTAAATTTAAACTATGGGGTAAGGAATACCTTTTTACTATTTAAATCTTGGTCAAAGCTACTGTTAACTTATGGTCGAAGACAAGATATATATGCAACAAAACCCAAAACTAGAAGTATATATGTAATTATGGTTTTTTCAAAGTGGATACTCAATTTCTATATTTTCAGGGGTACATTTGCAAAAAACCCTGAAAAAATTCTCTTTTATATTTGAAAAAAATCCCATCAAAGAACCTGTTAGGAAAATTACATGTATATCCCTCAAAACTATTGTAGACCCTAAAAAAATCATAATTATAGATACAACCAATTTTACTATTTAATTATGTATATACCCTTATGATTGAGATTTATTAACTATTTAACTTATATTAACCTAAAGGCCTTAATTATAGTTAAATTTGAATTATGGGGCAAGAAATACCTTTTATACCATTTAAATCTTTTCTCACGGCTACTATTAACTTACCGTCAAACACGTAAAAACTGGGGATATTCACGCACTTATGGTTTTCAAAGTGGATACTCAATTTCTATATTTTTAGGGGTACACCAACAAAAAACCCTGCAAAAATTCTCTTTTATTATTATAAACCCTAGAAAAAAATCATAATTATAGATATACCCCAAATTTTAATATTTAATTACATATATACCCCTCTGATTGAGACTATTCACTAACTTAAAGGCCTATTTAAACTATGGGACAAGAAAATACCTCTTATACCCACTTTTCTCACAGTCAAACACATTGATGTTAACCTAGGATAAAGTGGGGGTATAAATGTAAATATGATTTGTTCAAAGTGGATACACAATTTCTATAATTTAAAGGGTACATCTGCAAAAAGCCCTGAAAAAAAATCCTCTTTTATATTTGAAAAAATTTCCCATTTTTAAAGAACCCGTTAAAAGCCCTCACTTTTGCTTTTCAAATCACTCGCTTTGTTTTGCTTATCCCCCTTTCTTTGAGCTCTCTTCTATCAATCCATGGCGACCATCGATTCTCTCTTCAACTCCGAAGAAGATTCGGACTACCAAGTCGACGAAGAAGATGAGGAGGATGACTACTCTGACTCCGACGACGATGACTACGAGCTCGACGTCGATCCTGGCGAATTGGAAGCCGATGCCCCAGAAAACCTATACTTGGATCTAATTGCGGAGGAGGTTGAGGTTCAAGGTGAGGAGGATGTGGTCGAGGTCTGTGTCCCTGGAGGGAGCAGCAATAGCATGGAGATGGGGGGTGGGTCTGATGTTGCCTCGTCGTCCTCTGCTGTCTGCCCGGTTTGCTATGAGCCCTGGACTTCGGAAGGCCCTCATCGTGTCTGGTAATTTGATGTCTTCTTTTTGTCATTTTTTTTTTGTGTTCTTAGCTTATGAATCGCTTGGATAACTATTTATTTATAGTTAATTCTTTAAAGTATTTTATTGATGTTTTGTAGTATTACTTTTTATTAAACTGCAATTTGTAATATTTTTTCACATGAACTTTAAATGTAGGAGTTATGCACCCATGTTTCTAACTTTTGTGGATTAACTCATGTAACTGATGTTAACAATTATTTGGATGCTTATTTAGTGATGCAATTTTGGGCATTTTGTGTGCAGACTGTAAAACATATGTTTCTAGTCAAATGAAAGCTGCATCCTTTTCAGTTGGGTGAAATGGTGTTCAAGCTTGAATCTGTTAGAAAAATCAGTGAATTAACATATGTAATCCAAGCAATCAATCCAACAATAGTTAATTAATTTAAACAATCAAGGGTTAGAAACGCGGGATGCTCGTGCATTGCCCTAAATACTGATTTTGCCCTTCCTTGCAAGGTCGCCGGCGAACTCTTCAGTCGGTAGAGTACAACTAACCACAAGATGCCTTTTCCTCACCTAATATGTCTCATAGAGGAGGAGCTTAAGTATCATCCGAATGAACTCAAAAATGAAAGAGAGTGATTGCAATTTAGGGAGGAAGAAGACAACTCAGCTCACAGAGAAAATGAAAACCAACTACGAGATTGAGGTTTATTCTATAGATAGGGTTGATGTTTTATAGTGTTTTGTTCAAATGTCAGAAATAGATCTGTTGGATTGAATCTAACTGCCAGGATATTTAGGGAAATAGATAAAAGAAATAAAAGAAAAAGGGGAAAATAAATGGGCTCATTGGAGGGGTCCACTTATGCTACCGCTAGCAGCCGTGTGTGTATTGTAACCCCTAGCATTAAGTGGGTATGGTTGCCTCTTAATTTAAAGTACTCATCTTTCTCTCCTTCTCGATGTGAAACTAAACTAGTGGAGAGGAAAGTGCAAACCTTTTATGTGGGTGTATAGAAATGAGTGGGTTGGGCCCAAGGCTCAACCATTGCATTTTTAACAATCCCTCACTCCACTCTCAGTCAAGCATTACAACTAATCAATATAATGTATAGAAGATACAAAACAAATTTAAATTAAATTTTTATTCATTTCTGAAGAGACAATTGTATGAACTCTCAAAGTACAAGTTTTTGGATCAAGAGGTACAAAGGAATGAATTGTATTATTGTTGAGTTCTTAGGTTTACATAAGACTATAAACTGAGGTGTCTTTAGGGATTTGAACCTTAATTTTATTGTAAAGTATCCAACTGATAGAAGTGTAGTGAATTAGGTCTTGAACTATATTCCTTGAATTAGCATTCAACAAGTTGTAGTAATCTTATGCGATACTTAAGCAAAGTGGGTTGACGCTTTACTTGGCCATGAGCTCGATACTATTTCATAGAGATTTTTAGAGAGTTAGCTTATATACTCTTACAACTGTGGCATGATGGTGGTTTCCACGTATGTGAGATCTCCAAAGATATCTGTAGTGAAATATACAGCTTAGATATAACTATTGATCTCATTAAGAGTTAAGCTCAACTTCAAACCACTATATAAGAACACTTGCATTATGATTGCGGTTAGAGTATATGTCTCTAATAAATATTGTGTTTTCTTAGTCAACCAATCAGATAGCTTCCCTTAGAACTTCTATCTTAGGATCTCTATTCAAAGACTTAAGGTCACTATTGTTATTAACCTTTATGGGCTAAGTCCCGTTCCCCTCGACGCATCATCTATTAATGATCTTGATAGTCCCTTAGTTAAGCAATATACTAGATTTAGCTATGATTTTACATAATAATCTATGCTGACAATGTTGTGCTTCAAGTGTCTCCACACTAGCTTATGTAAGATTCGTAGGTGCTTGTTTATCTTATCATTTGTACTTTCATGCTTACACAATTCAATAACAACTTTAAAATCACAATGAATAACAATAAGAGATATATGAGAAAACATAATAAGAATTTTAGAAAGTAAATTTTTAATCCATTCAGTCTTAGTACAAGTAGAATCAAGTGTAATAAGTTGAGCTTTTATGGTACCCCTAGCATTGAGCTTTTGCTTAGCAAATTTTCATTGGATAGCTCATTCACCAAGTAAGAATACTTAGACCATATGTGGATTTTAAGACCAAAGAGTTAGATGTCCAGTTGGCATCTATATATCCTTCAACTACACTAGAAAACCCGGTGTATCTCAATCCCCGGGACATGGCTTTTAAGGAATTTGAAGACTCTCTCAAGAGCGGTCAAATGCGCAAAGTTAGAGTTACTCATGTACTTACTAAGTCTGGTCATGACTCATGACATAAGCGATGTTAAGTCTAGTTCTGTTATACACGAACAAAATAGATCTTATAATTTGTGCAAATCGATCCAACTCTGCAGGTTCACCTTTATTTTTCTTAAGGTACAAATAATATTATAAGGAGTAGCAGAAGGTCTGCAATCAAGATAATCGAATTTTTCTAGTATTTTCTTAGTATAAAGTGATTGTGATAGTGTTATGTCAAAATCAAATCTAGTGAGTTAAATCCCTAAAATCACATTTGCATCCTATTGACTAGTTTCCTGGGGATAAATTACTAAAAATCCAAGTGTTATTACTCAATATTGAATTTATCTCATCATCAATTACTTCTCTAGAAAGGAGAGTTAGCAAATCTCATGGCTTCTAGATAGGTAGCAGGGGTACTCTTAATCAGGAAAGTGACTCACCTTTGAGTTAATCAGTAAGAATCGATTAACATTGTTATCTAGAGCATAACTTACAAATACAATGTTGATTGTTTTGGGTCCATTTTTTCAAACTTTTGGTTTAAGAATATTGACCTTGACTAGACAACCCACACTTTGAAATAATTGAGTTGGGTGCTCTTTTATTCCAAAACTCATAGGATGTCACATCACAGTCCTTAAAAGATACCTTATTGATTTTAAAGCGGGCTGAGAATAAGGCATCTCTCACAAGTTCTCGGGTATTCCAGAATTTAATAGAATGAAATTCACCATATCCATTAAGGTGGCGTTTGGTTAGATGTAACTGGAAATGCAGTGGATTTAGCTATATCAGTAATTGAAATATTGCGATCTGATACCAAATCACGGTGTTTGGTTAGATGCAAGCTTTGGGAAATCTTGTATTGAGGAATTTGTGTTTGGTTGGAGGGATTTGTAAATTTGGAATTTGAAAACATGTGTTTGGTTTTTAAGTTAGCAACAGTAACACCAACACCAACACCAACACCAACACCAACACCAACACCATAATAATAATAATAATAATAATAATTATTATTATTATTATTATATGATTATGCTTATTATGATTATAATATTGTGTATTTGTTTTTATATTGTAACGTCACATGCTATACATGTGATGTAATTCAAGTGGTGTATTTGGTCTTACGCCCAATTTGGATGTAAGACCAAATACATCCATTGGTGTATTTAAAGTTACATTGGGTTTTGAGTTACAACAAACAAAGCCTTTGGATTTAAGTGATTCTGCAGTAACTCTGATTACAAATGATAATCGTAAATCCAGTCAAACAAACGCTACCTAAGGTTTGTTTTTTCTTTTCAATTACCCCATTAGACTCTCAAGTGTAGGGAGCTATGAACTCTTGGATGATGTCTTTTTCTTCACAAAAATGAGTTATAGCATGAGAGGCGTACTTACCACCTCGAGTAGACCTAATAGTCTTAATGGATTTCCCTATTGGTTTTCAACTTTAGCTTTATAAATCATGAATTTGCTAGGAGCTTCATCTCTGGATTTAATTAGGTAGACATCAATATCTAGAGTGGTCATCTGTGAAGGTTATGAAATATCTGTTACCAACTCTAGTAGGAGTTCAATTTGAGTCACAAATGTCACTATGAATTAGTTTAAGTAAATCAAAGTTCCTATTGATGTGTTGGAAAGGCTTTTTAGGAAGTTGGCTTTAATACAAATTTGACATTTGGATTTGGAATCCATCTTTGATTTGGTAATCAAGTTTAGATTCATTAATCTTCTTATTGTTCTAAGATTTGCATGTCTTAGTCTACTATACCAAGTTTCACAAGATTCAATATTCATAATTACAGATGAAGAAGAAGAAAATGCATTTTTGAATAATAAAGCAGAGGGTTCATAGACATTTAATCTAAACCAACCATCGGATACAAATCCCTTTCTTATAAAATGATTTCCCTTACTGATTACAACTCGATTAGCCTTTAATACAATTTTGTAACTTGTCTGAATCAAAAGTGAGCTGCTAATCAAGTTCCTTGTAATGTCTGTCATGTGCTGAACATCTAGTAAAATAAGGACTTTGCCTGATGTCAACTTTAGGTTTGTCCGTCCTTTCCCCAACACGTGTGTAACTAATCTTTCCCTAGTGTTGCACATTCTCCATCTTAGACCTGATAAGTGGGGAATCAGAAACGGTCAATACAGACATGGATGTTAGCACCAAAATCTAAGCACTAGTCTTAGTTTTGATAAGTTAAATTTACAATAGGAAGCTAGCTAACCTAAACTAGGTCTCAATAGAAGACACACTCATTTCAAGAACATTTACTTCTGGTTTGGAAGGACCTGAATTTTGCTTCGCCGGTGTAATCTTCTTGAAGAAGTGGTTTCTTTTTCATATGGTTGGTTCTATCTGAATTTTTTGAGTCTGAGATGAAGGTTGAATGCGTGGTTTGCCCTAATGTTCTTGCTCCTAAGAGAGTGTTGTTTGTTCTTAGGAGAGTATTGAGCCTCTAGGGTTGTTACTAGTTTGAATGAGATAGACTTTGCCTTTAGAGGAGTTTATAAACCTAGAGTGGAGGCGGTTTGTCTCCTTGGTCCTAAGCATATTATATGCTCGAAGAAGGTCAAGTGTATTAATCCTATTTTTGAGTGAATCAACAAAATTAGACCAGGAGTGTAGAAGCTTGTTCAATGGAATAGAGACAATGTGGCTTTCAAAATGGAGCCATGTTTGTTGAAGATTGTGACAAACTCTTGAAAAGTGTGAATATGGTCTTCTATGGGTGAGCGATCAGTCATCCTAAAGTTATCAAAATCTACAAATGGTTATTTTTGGCCACATTGTCACTCACTCTCTAGAGAATCCCAAATTTCCTTAATAATTTTATATTCATAATAACGGTTGAATAGTCAATCTGAGAGACAACTAAGTAATCGGTATTTGCAATAATAGTTTATCTCTTCTTGGTACTTATCTACTTTTTGAAACTTGGGACTGATCAAATGTAGATATAGATAGTTGGTGAAAGCCATCACACCAAAGTCATTTGAATCAAAATCAGAGCTACCTCGAAGGGTTGAGTCTAGGCGAAAGCCAGAATTCTACTTGGGTTTGCCACCTCCTAAATAAAATCTTCTTGTCAAATTTTTCGGCTTTGCATGGCATATTGGGTTGTGTGAAAGACATTTTTTGCTAATTAAGCGAGAATCAAATAGGTTTATGAACTTCAAGTAATAAAACAAAGTGAATAAATTATGGCAGGAAATTGCAGCAGAATTAATATTGTAATTAAAGATAGTTTAACCAGAAATTTTCAGAATTTAATCAGTAGAAATCAGAAATAAATCAACAGAAAATTCAGAGCAATATTTCAAGACTGTAGAAAATTTTCAGCAGGAATCAGGAAAATTCAGCAGAAACAACAATAAACAGAGGCGGATTTTATCAGGTAAGTCAATGCTTAATTTCAAGCTCGTTTGAGGAATGACGTGCTCTGTGATGCAGTGATGATGCAGAGCTGCTGGGTTTGTAATTTTAATTGAAGAATGTTGTACTTGTGATGCAGTGGTGCTGAGTTTGTAATTTAATTGGAGAATGTAGTGTTCTCTGATTTAGAAATATGAATTAACAGTAATAGATCCTCAAACACAGTTAATTAACAATAGGCTGCAGTTCCAACTGTGAGTAAAGGGCTGCAAAAGAGCTTTAACCTGCTTCTAAGTTTCAGAAATGGAGTACGAATGGCTGCAGCACTGAGAATTAAGTCCAAATTATAGAATTCAGTGATGCAGGGGCTGTAGTATGGTGATGCAATATTAATCAAAATGATTTTAAGAGTTTTGAAATGGGATGCAGTTCTGGATATGCAATAAATTGGGTTGATGATGCAATCAACTGCAGTTATGGAGTGTGATATAGCTAATTTAAGTGTAATTCAATCAGGTGCGATGCAATCAACTGTAGTTAATGGGGTGTGATGTAGTGATACAACAGTCAATTCAGCTGATAGAGTCTGTGGTGAAAATCAGGTTTGAAGTAGATTGAGATTTCAAGTAATGCAACGATCCTATTATTACCAATACTTAGAACCGTGCCCAATCAAGTAAATAATCAGCAGTCTGAATCAGTCAGCAGAATCAGATTAATAGCAGGATTAAGAGCAATGAGTCAAACAGGGTCATAGCATGGAAATTGGTCTTTAGAGTGTTAGAAAAATCAGCGAATTAACATGCCATAAACCCTATTAATCCAAGCAATCAATCCAACAACAGTTAATTAATTTAAACCATCAAGGGTTAGAAATGTCAAGCCTGGGAAGGGGCGTGCTTGCGTCCGCCCTAAAGATCGATTTCGCCCCTTTGTGCAAGGTTGCCGGTGAACTCTCCGGTCAGTAGGGTACAGCTACCTGGGATGACTTTCTCCTTGCCTAGCACACCTCGGAGCAGAGCTTAAGTATCGCCCGAATGAGCTCAAGGAGGGGATTAGTGATTGCAAGTCAGAGGGAAGTAATGCAGCAGCTCAACTAAGGGAAATTGAAAATCAGCAGTGAGATTAGGGTTTATTTTGCAGATAAGGTTGATGTTTTTATGGTGTTCTTCATCCAACGGTTAGAAATAAATCCATTGGTCTGGATCCAATGGCTAGAATATTTTAGGAAAATAGATAAATGAAATAAAAAAGGGGGGAAAAATAAATGGGCTCACCGGAGGGGCCCGTGTGGCGCCGCCAGTGGTGGGGGGGGTGGGGCGTGTGCAGGTGTGTATTGTAACCTCCAGCCCACCATCCACTTGCAGCCAAGTGGTTGTTGTGGTTGCCTCTCAATTTAAAGTGCTATTCTTTTCTAGTGGAGAGAAGTGCAAAGCTTGTGTGTGGGTGTATATAGAAAGCAGTGGGCTGCATTTCTAACATAATCAAATTGTTCATTCATTCCATTTCAGTGTTTACTCTAGATTTAAATCATTAAATCTTAAATAAACATGGAGCAATACCATAATTCATGTAATTATGTTTAAATCTGAACAGTAGATTATAGGTGAGGTAACATAATGCGAACTTCTTCAGTAATATTTTATGTTATTTTATGGTAATGGTTAGTTTTTCTTGGCTCATCTTTGTGGTAAAATGTTTTTGTGCAGTTAGTAAGTCTTAAGCGTGCTGCCTTTCTTTGATAATCCACTTACAGTAGTACCTTTTTGTGTTGAACTGCAGCTAACATTTAAACTTCGAACTTGTGACATGACTTATGTGACCATTATAAGTCTTATTTATGGCTTGCAAATTTAAATAATCTTTTGATTGCCATTTAAGTCCTTTTATTTGATGATTGTATTAAGTCCTGAGCTTTATCCATGATAAATCGACACTATTTTCCTTTATTGCATTGGGATATTCTATTTCATAAATTGATTGCATTTTCTGCACACAGTTGTATTCTTTGTGGACATGTGTATGGAAGATCTTGCTTAGAGAGATGGGCACAACGATGTGGGAGTAATAATGCTAAGGTAATTGGTTGATATAATTCATATTTTGTACTCAAACTCTAATTTTCTATTAGTTGTCCCATTTAGGGTTCCATGCATTGGAAAACTGAGCCTTATCTTATTTGTGTTCATTTTGCAGTGTCCTCAATGTAGTCGGAAATTCAGGCAAAAAGATATCATAAATCTATTTGCACCAGTAATTGGTATACAAGATCACAATCTATCTAAGGTAATTTCTGTAGCATAGTGTTTTATTGGATATCCTTGACATTGACATTGAGTTCTTTTTGGTTATAGCTGACCACAATTTGAACTGTCCTATTTCTTTTGCAGGAATTGAGTTTGTTGCGTGAAAAAAATGAACTTCTTATGTTGGAGGTTAATTTATTTTGCTCGCATATTTTGAATTATTCGTTTTTTTGTTATACATTTAGCTTCATGTGCTTTTCTCTGTCCTCATCTCATTTACTGCATGCCTGCAACTATTCCAGAACTTATTGGTTGAATTATTTTATAAATAGATTGTTGATCAGCTTAATCTGTACATTTCTCTAGCCATATGACCAGGACTTCTAGGATAGGTCATTTTTGAGCTGTTGCTAATTGTTAGATTTGATATTATGATTAAGTCAGTCTTCCTCTTATATCTGAATTTGAAATGTTGATTTTCAAGGGAAGACCAGAAAAATCCCTGTAATTTCCCTTATCTCTTTTGTATGACGTTAACTTAGAATAACTTTACTGATATTTGCAGAACGGCTCACCTGATGGAGGAAGTCAAAACCAGAAGGTACACCTTTCATTTCAACAAAACAATCAGATTCCTTTCAGAAAGACTATGATTCCTGCCTATTCTCCCCTCTCCCTATGCTTATAAGTGATGAATCTTCTATATCAGTTAGACTGCATTAACATTTTCGATATACACTATTCTTATGGTGGACTAAAGCTGAGAATGCTGTTTTGAGTTTGGCTTTCTTTGAACTTGTCTAGCTTAACCTCTTGGGTACAGGTTCTAGGAGCTAAGTATATGCTTTTCTTATGTAGAAAAAGGCATGTCTAGAGCATACAATCTCAGGGTCTGCTCAGAGGAAGCTATTTGATTATTCTTCTGGTCAATGGAATCCTCCAGCCCAATTCTTTTCAGGTATCTCTTGAATAAAATTACTCTATAGCTGCTGTTTTGGTATCAAAGTTATTGCAAATTCTTTTTACTCTTAATAATTTGTTTTATACATGTAAAGCTTCAAACATTTGCTGACCTATATCTGTAATCACTTGAAACTAAAGATTTTGTTGTCTTTTATTGGCAATGCGGTTTAACTAATATATTAGTGATCATTATCTTCTCACAGACTACAACATTGTATCTCATAACCATGGTCGTGATGATTATCGCCATTGCAGCTTTGTCTTAAAGGTTTGAATTTCTAATTTTATAACTGTAAATAACAAGTCATGTTTTTCTAGATACCTCATTTGTATTTTTTTTAGATAGTATAGTTTTACATTTCCTTTTATAGGTTGTTTGAAAGTACACTGATTTGCTTGGATGAGTTGCTGACTGATCATTGCAAATGTTTTCATTTACTGTACCTAAACAATGTAAATAAAGAAAAATGGGGAAGACCTAAAGAACCATGTTTTCTTACATAACATTCTTGATGCGCAATTGATTTGTACAAGTAGATCTTTAATCTTGATTTTATGTGTACTAAATGGCCCATTTTAGTGATCAGGTGCCTTTTTAAAATCCAGACAGTAAAGATGTGTTTGGATCAAGAAAAGGTGGAGGGAAAGAACGAGAAGTAGATGAAAATGATGGAAAAGAAAGGAAATTATATTTTGATGATAGATTTTCCCTTATGTCCATCTTATTTTTTCACTTAACCAAACATAAGAAAACAAATTTTCCTCTTTGTTTCTTTCTCTTAATTTTTTTCTTCTATTTGAACACAACCGAAATGATCTATTTGAAGCAATGATCAAATAATAAGATATTTTTATGAATTTCATTTTATATGTCAGTAGGGCTGTCAAACGATCAAGCTGTTCGTGAGCAGCTTGAGATCGGCTCGGTAAAAACTCGAGCTCGGCTCGGAATATCGAGCTTTCAAGCCGAGCTCGACCTTCGATTTCGAGCTGAGTCGAGCTCGATCGAGTTCAACTCGAAAGCTTAAAATTTAATATTAATATATTAATATATAATATAAATATTATTAATAAAATTAATAAATATTATAATATATGAATAAAATATTTAATATTGATATATAACCTATAATATAAACAAATTAATTTATAATTAAGTTTTTAATTTCAACTAAATCCGAGATTTCAAAATTAAAATTGAGTTCTTAATTTTGAGCTTTTAAGCTGAGCTCGAGCTTTCGAAATTAAATTCAAGTTCGAAGCTTGAAAGCAAACTTTATTCGAAGCTAATTCTCGAGCTCGAAGTCGAGCTAGGCTATTTCGAGCGAAGCTCGGAGCCCAAACATCAAGCTTGGCCCGTTTACAACCCTATATGTCAGACATGCCTAGGCAAGTGCAAGGGACTTTCCTTGCAATGAATGCATCTTAAGTATCTACTATGAACTTCCAGTTCCAGACTACAAATTTTCACAATTTAACAGATTTATCATCTTGCCTGTACGGACTTTACAATGTTTTATTTCCAAGAATTCTTACTTAAATATGTATTTTGCTAGGTTTTTTTTTAGTATTAATAGGATAAGATTTTGAATTTGGGGCAGTAACTTACCATGATAAGAACTTGGTATGAGGCTATTGAATTAGGCTTCATTGTAAGCTACAAGTATAAGATAAGTCTGCACTCAAGCTACCAAACCATTTGTTCTTCTGGTTGTATTGTTTGGTTGGGCATGTTATACAACATGCTTGTATCTTTTGCGAGCATAGCCGGTCCCAAGCCTGAATAAAGGAGGAGGGTTGCGGTAGGTTGACAGCCAACATAAAACTTTGTCAAACACCTAATATGAATTCTCTGCACAAATATAACGTTGGGACGTGCCCACTTAGGCACGCGCTACATCGGTACTCGAGTGTAGTGTTAAATGAACAAGGGGTTCCATCATCAGCATCACGCTTAGGGTGTGATGGAGTATAAAAGAAGTTCCTACATCATGGGCGAGTGTGTGTAAAGAAGCTAGTCCACACATCCAGTGGCGCTTGGATGTGGTGACAAATGTATAGCGTCTTAATGGATGAGTGCGAGTAAAGAAGCTAGTTCATAAGAGTAGGATTAGGATCGGTAGTTGGAATATAGGCTCTTTAACAGGAAAGTCTATGGAGTTAGTAGACACTCTAAAAACAGAAAGATAGATAGTGTGTTTGCAAGAAATTAGGTGGATAGGAAATAAGGCTAGAGAGATTGGTAACACATGTTATAAATTATGGTATTGTGGAGGGGATAAACATAGGAATGGTGTGAGAATTATTATGGAACTAAAAATTAAGGACAAAGTGGTTGAAGTGAAAAGGGTAGGAGATAGGATTATATATTTGAGACTAGTGTTGGGGAAAGAGAAAATTAATATAGTGAGTGCCTATGCTCCCAAAATAGGTTTAGAGGTAGAAGTTAAGGCCAAGTTCTAGGAAAATTTGGACGAGGTAATTTTAGGGATTTCAAGTGAGCAAGAACTTTTTATCGAGGGAGATCTTAATGGCATGTGGATAGTCTCAGTGATGGCAACGAGAAAGTCCATGGAGGTTATGGGTATGGCAATAGGAATGAGGAATGAAAAGTTATTTTAGATTTTGCTTTGGCTTATGATTTGCTATTGACCAATACTTGCTTTAAGAAAAGGGAATCACATTTAATTACCTTTAAGAGTGGGGGTAACCATAGCCAGATAGACTTCCTCCTTACAAGAAGAAGGGATAGGTCTATATGCAAAGATTGCAAGGTTATACCTTGCAAAGCACTAACTGCCCAACATAGGTTAGTGGTGTTGGATGTGAGGAACAAGGATATAGTGAAACAAGACAGGAGGGTTAGATAACATAAGATTAGATGGTGGGCTTTAAAAGGGAATAATCAATTAATATTTAAGAATAAAATATTGGAAGAGCCAATTGGAAATATAGAAGATGATGCAAACAACTTATGGAAGGAGATGACGAATCGTATTGAGAAGGTAGGGAGTGAGGTCCCAGGGGTTTCTAAGGGACTAGGACCTCGACTACAGGAATCATGGTGGTGGAATGAAGAGGTCCAAAAGACTATTAAAGAGAGAAGATATTAGCATAAGAAGTTACTCATGGCTAAAGATGGTGAAGCCTTCGAAAATAATAAGAAGGCAAACAACGAGGCCAAGAAAGTGGTTAGCGAGGCCCAAAGTAAATCTTTAACTGATTTGTATCAAAAATTGGGGACGTGAGAAGGGGAAAAAGAAATGTACGAGATAGCACGGTTAAGAGATAAGAAAGGGAAGGATTTGAACCAAGTCAAGTGCATTAAGGATGAGTTTCAACAGTTCTTGACAGGAGATAGGGAAATTAAGGAGAGATGGAGAAGTTATTTTTATCATCTATTCAATATAAGTCATGAGGATAATTTTGTAGATCTCTATGCATTAGTAGTGGAGAGGAACCTTAGCTATATCATTAGAATCGAGAATTTCGGTGTAGAGGTTAAGGAGGCACTAAAAAATATGAAGGTTGGGAAAGCCTGTGGCCCGGATGGTATCCTGATTGAAGTTTGGAAGTGTCTTGGTGAATTAGGGGTATTATGGTTAACCAAAATTTTCTACTCTATATTAAAAGGAAAAAGATCTTGGGGCGATTGGAGAAAAGAGCATTCTGTCCTATATATAAAAATAAGGGTGGATATTCAAAATTACTTAAACTATCGTGGCATTAAGTTAATGAGCTACATAATGAAACTACGGGAGAGGGTTATAGAAGCGTCGACTTCATGGATATTCTGAAGGTGTCGGAGAGAACCGATTTGGCTTTATGCGATAGATCTATAACATAAGCGAATTCGTTTTGTTAAGAAGTTTGATGGAGATCTATAGAGAAGAAGAAAAGATCTTTGTATGGTTTTATTGGCTTAGAGAAAGTATATAATAAGTACGAAGACAAAGAGTCGGCTTTGGTGAAGTTAGAGAAGATAACATTCATGTTAAATATATAAATGCTATTAAGGATATGTACGAAGGAGCAGTTATGAGTGTGAGAACAGTTGGAGGAGATACGAAGGAGTTTCCTATAACAGTGGGTCTACATCAAGGATCAGTCTTGAGCCCGTATTTGTTTACACTAGTAAGGATGAGTTAACTAGTTGTATCCAAGATGACATCCCATGATGTATGTTATTCGCAGATGATATTGTCCTTGTTAATGAGACTAGAGATGGAATTAATCAGAAGTTAAAGTTGTGGAGGAACACCCTTGAGAGTAGAGGCTTTAGTCTCAGTAGAAGTAAAATTGAATATATGCATTATAATTTTAGTCAAAGTAGGAGGGACAGAGGGGAAGTGATACTAGGCGGAGTGGTAGTGCATAAGTATAACAATTTTAAGTATCTAGGTTCCATTTTCCAAGAGGATGGAATGATCGATGAAGATGTATCCCATAGAAACTGAACATGATGGTTGAAATGGAGAAGTGCTACGGGTGTTTTATGTGATAAGAAGATGCCTAACAAAGTGAAGGGAAAGTTTTATAGAGCAGCTGATTAGACCGTAGTATTATCTGAGGAAGCGAGTGTTGTTAGGCAACTAAAGTTTAACATATCCAGAAGATGAATGTGGCAGAAATGAGTATGTTAAGATAGATGTATGGCCATACAAGGTTGGATAAGATTAGAAATGAACAGCGTTCGGCCGAGAAGGTCGCGTATTTACTTGCAATTGAAGATAAAAATAAGAGAAGGGCGTTTAAGGTGGTTTGGACACGTACATCTTAGACCCCTAGGTGCCTCGGTTAGAAAATGTGATAGTTTGGTAATAGAAGGTAAAAAAAGGGGTAGAGATAGATCGAGGATTATATGGAGATGTGTAGTGCCCAAGGACCTACGTTTATTAGATGTTGATCCGGATAGAGAATTCATATAGCCGACCCCATCTAGTATGGGATTAAGGCTTAGTTATTGTTGTTGTTGTGTTGTAAGGTGCATTTCACCTATCTATACCATTCATGTTTTATAACTTAATTTCCCTGAAACTTATTTAAAAATCCCTCTTTGAAAGTTAATCTTAACTGATACTTGATACTGGATATATTGTTGGTACAGCCACAAAGGTTATGCATGACCATTCTTACTGTTTTTTTCCTCCATTTGGTAATGTATGAGGTATAGGTCCTTTGATGGCTTCATTTAGATCAAAGATTTAATTTTGGTTGCTCTGCTATTCAAATTTTCAGGCTATTTTCTTAAACATCGCTTGCAAATTATCAAATTGAGCATTCTTGGCCAAAGGTTTTGCTTTTCTAATCAACTTTACGTAATGTCACCCAATAAAATATTCTTGTAATCTTTGAGTTTTCTATGTTTATATTAAACTTGTTTCTGTTTATAACTGTGCTCCTAACAACCCACCTGTATAGAATGAATGGATTGTTGATGGAGCTCGGGTCTTGGGGCTTGATGCTGCTAGTGAAATTGCATTCGTCTCAGAAAAAACAGCTGGCCTTGGAGGAGAGCATCTACTTAGTAAGGTGAAGCTTTATTTTTCAAGTTTGTTGATCTGCATTTAGTCTTTTGCTGGTGGTTATTTCCCTTAGGGAGAGCAGACTGATCTATACTCAATGTTTCTTTTCAATTTACCAGGTGGTTCCATATGAATCAGATAATTTATCGCTTTCTCCTAATACTGATCTTTACTTTTATATCTCTGTTTTCAGATAAGCCTGTTGTCTCCACATGAAATAGACAAGATCCAGCTTCCTCCAAATACTGGAGCTATTAGGGATCTGTGCATTCTTCCTGGTAGCCTAGCACTTATTGCATCACTGGGCAAAAAATTATCTCTCTTCAGGTTCTCTTAATTAATATAGTTTCCTTTAGATTAGCAGTGTTGCTATATTTTATTTTCTTCTGATATTGTTAGTTGATTGGGTTTGCCATTTTTCAGTACAGGGAGCCATCAAGTTGTCCTGAAGTATGACTTGCGGTATGTTTGGTTGTTTTTGTGTGATGGTTTATAATGTGCATTATCATTTTATGCATTAGTTTTAGAGCCATTTATGAGAAGACCTTTTAAGAGAATTACTATAGATCTTGAAGAACCATTTTCTATGATAATTGTTAACCCTATTTTTGCTGCACAGTGAATTACATGAATTTGATCGATTAACTGAAACATTGTTAGATTTAAATGGTATCCTGATTGGGCTTAAATTTCACATGATACACTCCTCAAGTATACATGCAAGCTTTTGACAAACAACATGGAATTCATATTTTCTTAATTAGTTCTATTTCCCACTATAACTTCTTATATGGTTGTCTCCCTTCCCTATTGTTATTGGAACTTAATGTTTATGCATATATTTGAATTTATCTGATGCATTAGTGGTAATCAGATTGGTGATACAAGGAATTGGTACCCTTTTTTGGGTGTCTTATTTTGGGCATGGCATGAACCTCTGATTACAAAGGACTATCTAGGGTTTTTGCCCTCACTCTAACATTTGCTTTGCATTGTCTGTTGCAGCCCTGACACATAATAAGATTTTTTTTTTTATTATTGTTTCCATCAGCAATTCATCACGAATGACTCAATTCATAATATTCCCATTTCCCACTACTAGGGATAGATTACCAACCACCCCCCTTATTTGATTCTACTTGGTCAATTAGAAGCTTTATTTCCATTTGAGGGCACTATAGATCTAATGAGCCCCTTCTCCAAGCTAATATTTTATCCTCAGGCGAGCCAAGCCTGTCTCAAGTTCTACTTGAACTGGTTTTTAGTCATTCAATCTCATCTTTAGCCCATGAAGGCTGAGCTGAACTTGAGCTGCTACAGAACTCAAATGGACCAACACCAAGTGCAACCAAAGGCCTTCAGCTTGGCTCACCTCTAACTTGTATAAAAAAAAGATTTAATCAGTCCAAAAGGCATTGGAACCTGGAGACCTTTGTTATGTGGAGCTTTAAAAGCACAGCTACTAGGCAACACACTTGTTTCTCTTGTGATCACGTATAGTTATTGTTTGTGTATAATAAAATATAGGTGGTAACCTCATTGGGATGAACTTGAACAAGCTGATCTGAGCTCGAGTTTGGCTCGAATTAATTTTGAGCTCAGAACATTAGCTTGAGTTTGGTTCATTCACTAAATGATTGAGTTGAGCTTGGGGTTAAATTGAATGGAGTCCGAGCAGCTCCTGAATCAGCTTATTTATTAACAATCCTAAATACTTGTGTGATTATTTTGACAAACTTAGTATGTGGGGTGGGTTGCAGGCAGGTCCTTAGCATAATTTTTTATTAAATCATGATACGATTGTAGAAATGTGTCAAGGAGGAGTTTACTATGATTTGATCCAAAATGTTATTTCAGCTTTCACTATTTAGCTCAATGTGTTATAATTATGGTATGCATTCCTATTATTGGAAAAGTCTATTGCTTTATTGTAAATCATGTGATATTTTATGATTAGAGCGTTAAAATTAACATCAACTCTTTATAGGTTCCTGTATGGTCATGTTCACATGATGTCAACGATCCAAATTATATCTATGCTGGGTTACAGGTTTCCTTCTCAACTTAGATATCACTTGGATATTGGAGTATATATATATATATATATATATATATATATATATATATATTTTTTTTTTTTTTGACATAGTTTTTATCTAACTCTTTCATTTAGATAATTTCTTGATTTAATGTTTTCTTCTTGTTACAGAATGGCATGCTTTTTATGTTTGATTTACGTCAAACTGAGAGATGTGTTGCATCTTTAGAGGGTTTATCTGGATTTCCAATTCATACCATCCACTCTATTGTGCATAATGATAATACCAGGAAAGTCCTCACTGCATCTTCTCTGGGTCCATGCATATGGGATCTCAGTGGTAATGAAGAACGGTGAGTAGAACTGTTTAAAGAAAAAAAAAACCATAATTGTTTAGTGACAATCTGAACTTTATATTGTTTACTTCTTTCTCTATTAGTTCATAATCGATTTACATGTACTGCATCATGCCTGTTGCTGTTGCTGGTCTTGCCAACTTATAGATCTGTTTGATATATCTCATAACACTGTTATACTTGCCGCTTGCTGCCTCATGCCTAAATACTATTCTTATACTTTGGTGTATTGCTGCCCTGTTTGTAGATTGTCCCTTAAATGTTCTACAATTCTTGTCCTTCCGTTTCAAACTTGCATGGTCCATGTATTCCACATCTTTATTTGTTTTTAGGGTCACACGGAGACACATTTTTATTTTAACCTTCTCATATGCTACAAAACTCTTGATTAAATTGGATTGACGAAGACAACACTTCAATCATTCTTTTTTATGGCTTTACCGCAGTCCATCTCTGATCCCTGGAATGGAGAACCAAGGCGTATGCATATCACTCGCCTGTAGCAGCTCAACCGATGAACTAATAGCTTCATACCGCCCTAAGGTCGGAGGTAATGACACCAGTAGTTCTCAATCTTCAGCATCTCCATCAACACCTATATCTGGATCTGGTAAGGTAGGAACTCATGTTCTCATCAAAAGGCTGAACGGCACACATTACATTCGGCGCAGAGATGGTTTTGGCTACGCGGAGTTTAATTACGCATGCAGAAATCTGCAATCATAAGCACAGAAGGTAGCAGCTACTCATTGTTTGCCTATGCCGATGAATTGACTCGTGGTGTTTGTTTGTCGGATTTACCCTCATTTCAGGTGGTTAATCATCTCATCCCCCATCCAAGTCATATTCTTGATTTGAAGTATGCAAAAGCCTCTGGCCCTGGTCTTCTTGGTACCATAAGTGATAAGAGGCTGCAAATTTTCACCTGTTCTAATCTTTGATACATCCTCTGCATCAAGGTACTTCAAAGCTTCAAAGTCATGCAATGTCTTAAATTTTTGAATAGAGCTTTTATTAAAATTTTAATATAATTTGATTTTGTAATTTTTTTAAACTTTTGAAGTAGTGTGTAGAAAAGTGTTAAGTGGGGGTGGAATAAGTTGGAAATGGAATAAATTTTGAAAATTTTCAAATGAAAGTTTATTTTGTGAAGTGGTGAAAATATTTAACTATCCCTTACTAGAATTAGTTAACCTTAATTAGATAGTGAAATTGCCAAAATATACCTCATTAAAATTAATCAACTCTAATAAAGGGTTGAAAATTTAAGTGGTTGTAAAAGGTTATTTTGGTGATTTCAATTATCGAGTTAAATTATAGTTAATGATGTGTATTAGTGATATAATCAATTTTGGTCCTAATGATTATATTGTTTTGGTGTGGTTTGAAAAAAAGAACTTAAGAGAGAGAATAAAAAAATTTAGAATTAATTAAATTAATAATAATTTTAAATTATTAAAAAACTTAACCTAAGAAAAAAATAGGTAAAATTGCGTATAATAGACCCAAGTGATCCGATTTTTCCTCGAATTCTGTGTATAGCGGGAGCTTTGAAGCACTGGGCAAAAACTTAACCCAAGAAATATCTATTTTTTATATTTAAGAGTTTTAAAAATTATGCAACATAAAACTAAGATAGTTTCTTGAATTCATTTCATGATTGACTTCTCATTAAATAATGAGAACATTATTCAACCACAATTCTTCATATATATTACTAATAATTTTCATATTATGTAAAAACTAATAAAAAAATATATAATTTTCACATCAAATGAGCATGAGATACCACCAGAAGTGAAAGAGAAATGTACCTATAAACACTCATTATTTCTGTTCTGACAAACTAAATTATAGAAAAATTAGAGAAAGTGATATTTCAAAATATTTATTTCGATGGAACGATGAATATTATCATTCTATGTTTGATATAATCAATCATAGTCATCGATCATTTTTGTCTTTTTTCTTGAATTATTTCTTGGTGCCTTGTCATCGTCGAGTTTCTAGTTTTTCTTTCTATTAAAAAAAAAAAAGATTTTAAGCTATATTTGTGTATTTATAGGGAAAATTTCACACAGGTCCTTAAACTAACTTTTCTTTATATTCTCATCCCTATGATTTCTGTTTTTTTACATCTATACCCTTACTAAATTTTTTTTATCAATATATATATACTCCTATAACATTCTTTTCCTCAAGCATATGGTCCCTAACTTCTATGATATTTGAAATTTCAAGTTATTTATGTAGGTATACATTCATAAAGGGTATACATGTAATATCATATATTTAAAAAGGTGAAAATATTTAGAGAAAATTGTGTATACCCGAAAAAGTGGATAATTACAACAACAACAACTAAGCCTTTATCCCATACTAGAAGGGGTCGGCTATATGGATTCTCTGTTTTCATGTCGCTCTCAAATATGAAATAAAAATAAAATAAACTAAAATAAAATAAAATAAAATAAAAAATAAAAATATATAAATAAATAATAATAACAACAGATAAAATTATATATATACCTATTGAGAAATTTAGAGTTATTTATGTAGGTATACATTCATAAAGGGTATACATGTAATATCAGATATTTTACAAAGGTGGAAATATTAGGGAAAATTGTGTATACCCAACAAAAAGTGAATATTTGATATCAAAATTATATATATATACATCTTGAATTTGTGCATCTATACCCCCATTGTCAAAATTAACTCATTTTATAAAAAATGACAATTTTACCCTTCTCTTCTCGAATAAGAGGTGTTTAGAGAAAAACTAAAGAGGACTTAGAGAAGAGAGAGGGAAGAAAAAAGCGAGGGATTAAAACGGTGTTTTACAAAAAATTATGTTTGATTTTCAAACTAAGATATATATGCACAAATCCAAGGTTTTTGGGGTTCCATACATGCAATTTTGTTATTTTCTATTTGTACATGTAATTTTAAATTTTTATAAAGGTACATATGCGCTTATTGATCCATTAATTACAATCTATAAAAATATAAAACAAACACAACAAGAACAATAACAATAACAACATGATACCGACCCAAAGGGTCTATAGGTATTCGGGTCCCTTATTAAGATGAGGGATTCTCCTACGAAGGTCCCAGGATTAAGTCTCCACTCTTACAAGATAAGAGTTATGATAGATGTATTAGTCTAAACACTCTGGCGTGAGTGAATGATCCTTATTATGATCCTTACAATAGTCATAGGTCATATAGTTCCTTTGAACCCACTGCATTACTTCATACTGTTTTGAACTCAAGCCCGAGCCCGATGATGATGCGGGGACAGGGTTGCAGGAGGCCGGTGCCGCCACCGAGCAGCCTCCGATGATGAACTTGGTTAAACTCGAGATGAATGGTTGATACTCATAGTTCACCTTGTATTTACCACCTTCTGTTGCCCAAGATGATGCATCCCAAATTGATCCATACACCCACATTTCTCTTTGAGGATATGTGCTCTCACTCTTTTTCGGGTATCTTCGTATTGGCATGTCGTCTACAAAAAATCTGCATGCGGAAAAAAAAACATTCATGCATTTTATCGATGTCGATATGAATATAAAAGTCTAGGCCTCTCTTCTTTTTGTTGCTTTCATGATGGTGATCTTAATATGTAAGTTAGGTTTTTTTCTTTTAAGTGAACATTGTTTTTATTCTCTATTAAGGAATGTTTCTTTTTATATATCATCAATTTATATTTATATAGATTTTATAGATTATACTCATGCCTTAGTATATAAGTAAGTTTGAGTGATCTCTACAACTTTTAGATTAAATAAAAAAAATTAGTTTATCTAGAAAAGTGATATAATTGATTTAATTTTTGCTTGGTAGCAATGATTGATTTTTCATGATTAATGACAATGATAGATACTACACAATGTTTGGTTCTTTGATAGAATAATATCACCAATACATGTCACAAGTTTATATTTATAGAAATTAGATTTTATAGATTTTTCTCTTCATTTTTTTCTTTTATTTTTGTTCTCTTCAATTGAATAACTCTCTCTCTTTTTGCTCACAAGAAAACAAACTAGTAAGAATCAAGCAATTAGTTTGCATGTCATGGTTCACAAAAACACCCACAAATACAAAGCTATCCCTTCTAACTTGTCAAAATCAAATGAAACAATGCATATCCTTGTAGTTATACTTCTCTTTCAAAACTACAACCACTTTGTTATCTATAGAAAGAAATACTATCATATAACTATTATTTTTTTATTTGATGGAGGCTCCCGACCTCTTATGTTTGTGAGAAAATGTGTTAGCCAACTTTCTTTATCGTATAATTCTTATTAATATATAGCAAGAATCTAGCAAGTTAATCATGGTTTTCACTTCTTAACATTTGTCAAAATCAATGAAAAGATTAACTCTTAATTTGGTTATCAATATATAGAAAGAGTAGACATGCAATGTGACGCTATTTTAAATTTATAATAAGAAAATTAACAACTTACATGATCTCATCAGAGTTCCAAAGGATTGCATAACTATGGAAGCCAGTAGTGGGATCAAACCACAAGTGAAACCTCATCTCCCTCCCTATAATTCTCACTCCATCTCCACTCCCTCTCACAAATACATTTGTTTGCAGTGTGTATGGCTGCCCCGGCGTCGTCCCGAGAAGTTCGATATCAACTTCATCATGGTATCCTTGATAAGCTTCACCATTTGAGAGCTGACAGAATCAAAGCATTTGCAACAATGCATAGTAATTTGATGAATATATATAGAGGTTCATATATATATACAGATGATCAGATTAGTGCACTGAGTTATAATATAACTCACATAGAATGCTGTGTTTACTCCAGCAGTGTATCCAGATTGAACCTTAATCGATGCCGCAAAGTACCCGTTTCGATATGATGATATCGACTTGAATCCACTGCCTAAATTCAGAAGAAGAAGAAAAAAAGATGAGTAGGAAGAATGGAATTACTTGTAGTTAGTTTTAGGAGGAATTGTATATGTTTACCAGAGTACTTATCAAGCCAAAGTGATAGTGTGGATTGGTCTTGTGACAAAGCTTGGTTTTGAGGACCCCAAAGGGTGTGATAGCCTTTATCGAAACTGAGAGAACTCAACTTTGAACTGGGGTAGTAGCCAGGAGAAGGTTGAGCTTTACTTGAATATAATTGGAACATGAGGAGAATGAATGAGAGGATGAGTGGTGAAGCCATTTAGGGTTAGGGCATGTAGTCCTACTAGGGATTAAGGTGGTATAAATAGCCTTAAATTTAAGGGTCCACCAAGAGACAAAGAAGAGGTGAGCGATAAGGAGGTTCATGGGAAGTTAATTAGGGTTTGCATGAAAGTGAATAGGAAAAGAACAATTTAAGCTTAGTAAAGATTTAATCTCTTAACATCCTTTAATATTTTTTACTTTGGTGTTGATTTGGAAGATTTTATAAACTTAATTAAAATGGGAATGAGGAATATAACATCTTAATTAATTTGGAGATAAGATTAGTTTATCGGTCGGTTAAGTTATTTTTGGCTTTAGGTTATGGAAAAGTTGATTCTAAATAAACACATTTTAACCAACGGCCTTGGTCTATTTGTATCGTCGGGTCTCTTGTGTAGAGGCGTTGGTTGGAACAATTTCGAGGTTGAACCCCAGCGACTACAAGGTGAGAATGCGACGCATACGAGTGCCTTGTTATCTACGCCTTTGTCAAAAAATATAAATAAATAAAATAAACACATTTTAAAGAGTTTATGGTTAAAAGTTATAATTTATAGTTTTTAGGCGGTTTTGGTTGAGTTTATATTTTTCCCTAGAAGTAAAATAAGCATCTCATAATACTCTCTTACGTTTGATGTAGGCTCATGTGTTTAAAAGGTCGATGCACGATCGAATAAAACCCATGCGTCGAGAAGAGCCTAACATTCACATGAGAGAAACCACCACATCATTCTCGGGGCATATTTCAAATGACACTTTCGGGGAGTGAACAAAGAGATCATATTGCATGGGGTCATCATACCCCCCTTGTATCAAATCCGCTAAAGGATCATATCATTGTACTATGTGTAAATACCAAAGGCCTCTTGGCCTAGCGGTATTGGTCCCTTGTGTCAGATAAGTGGTCTCGAGTTCAAGCCCCTACCTTCACAAGAACATGTACTCATTTTAGAAGTGCATCCGAGAGGTCTTTATCTATAAATTATATTTTGGTTTATTGTTAGGTTTTGATAAAGTATTTTTAGACCTATAAAAATAAGATTGTTGGAATCCAAAATAAATCTAGTTTATCTAAGAATAAAGTTGCCAAACAACTAAATTGGAGATACAAGGAGAATAAGCCAACTTCCTCAACTATCAATACACTTGAGGTGTAGAGATACACAACAAATTTGGTTTGGTGGTTGGTTTATGATCAATGTATGTTTGTGTCTCCCTGTTGATGGTGCTGTGCTTATAATGTCCTTTTCTAATTGCATTGCCATGAAGAAGGATGCATCCTAATTTGGATGCCAATCTTGTCAAGCATATGTGTCAATTGATTGTGATGCTTCACTTAACTTTATTCTCTTAAAATAGTTTTCAAGCTAACATTAATTTATGGCTTAGACTAACTATATAATGTTCAACATATTATAATCTCCAAGCTAACATAGACCAATGTTGATAATAACACAACCTTAATCCCAATATTTATAGAACTAATTAAGTTATATTTTGGGCATGCAATAACATATACCTACCCCTAAAACTAATACTTAATTGTGTAACTAATATTTGCTTATTTATCTTAATGATGGAATATCATCTTTTTTCATGAAAAAAATTTTATCCTTTTATTAAATTTTAAGTTGATTTCCTATATAGTTATAGTTTGCATTGATATACAATTAAACATGATTGTTACATCGAGATCAAAGTAATTATCCGCTTTTACAAAGGTATATATGTATATATAATTTTTTGATTTCCGTTGAGAAGATATATTATCAAAGGGTGACGCTATATAAACCGAAGAGATTGTCAGAATTTATTGTTTGAATCCGTTGATGATGTCTTGGGATCATCAACGTGGGCATCCCGAGGAATCATCAATGAATTCGGACAACCTTGTCGGTCCGTATAGCATTTTTCATTATCAAATGGGTACTAAAGGACCATTGGTCTAGCAGTATCTCAGGTCCCATGCGTTGTGTAATTCACTTGATTGAACATGCTCTTAGGTTTGCGTCCCTGCCCCTGTAAATGGGGGGAACAGTTTGGATAATTCACTTGGTTAGCACAAAGCTCTCAAGTTCGAGTCCCCACATTTGTATGCGCACGATGAGGGGTTGAGGGTGCTCATCACCTAAGGCCATACCCTTTAACACACTTCGGAGGAGGTCTTTATGGCCTATGTTTCTATTGGTGCATTTAATATGGACAAATTAAGTTGATTAATTGAGAGTATGATTTGCTTGTTTGATGAAAAATGTTTTGGTGGTGTGTCCTAACAATCAATAAAAAGGTCCATGCATCCAAGGACAATGCATCCAAGGACAAAAATACCGATATATCTAATTAGATTTGTTAGGGAGTAGCCTTCAATTAGATTTGGTAGGGAGTAGCCTTCAAATTGCTCTATTCACACAAATGCCGACATTTTATCCTTGAAAAATTTATGTAGATACCCCCACAAAAATACCAATATATCTAATTAAACATATATACCTTTGTGGTCAAAATCATTTGCCGCCCCTCTTTTTTCATTATAATATCACTATCAAATGTGACATAATAGAAAAAAGGGTGATGGTAACAAATTGTGGTGTAAAATATCATATTTATGAGTTTATATTCACAATTATACAAATTTCACTTTATAATTTTTGTTGTTCTTAGAGGTCATAGTGAAGAATATTAATTATAGGAATCCTTATTGTTAACTAAAAATACATGTTTTTAATGATAAAATTAGGATATTAATTATAGGTTTGAATTATTTCTTTTCATAATTAGTTATGTTTAATCACATATCATTACTATCATTTTCAACTTTTTTATTTATATTGTTAAGAAACATCCATTATGTATTTAATTACACCTTCATATGTTCAATTAAGCTAATTATAAGATATTTTCTAATAATAAGGTTAACAAAGATATAGGTTATTCCTAAATACCCATACTATATATATATGATAGGGATGAAAGTGGTAAGACACGTGACATTCATCCCAGTAGGCTACATGTCAAGGTAACAAGGCAAGATCCTCTAGTACCAACATATCAGTCCATAGTCGGATCATAATTGGGTCATTCCGATATAGTCCTTTCGTCTGGATCAGATCAACATGATATGATGTGTCTTATCGATCCGATGTGAAAACCCGATGGATCAGTATTATTGTATAACTCATCGGGATTGGAAAGAACTCCCCCAACCCGACACGTGTCAATCAGTAAAGGTACTTCTGGACTAATGGTTATCTATATCGGTTCCTACCTTCTAGAAGAAATACACCTGCAGACAGCCTGACCTTCTAGAAGAGTTGCGGTACCGAAGCTTTCATCGATTAGCTAGCGCTTAGTCGGGCCCTTAGCCGGTAAGTGCTTACGGATGAGCGGTGGCAAACACGTGACTAAATTAAGAGGCTCAGTAGCGACAGCTATAAAAGGCGAGGATCTTAGTTCATTTCGACAAGTTGAATTCTAGCAGCGAAGCTCTGCCCATTTGGAATAAGGATCCATTCTCTCTCTCTCCTTGTTCTTCCATTCAAGGAATCATTGTAAGATCTCTTGTACACATGATGATTGCTAGTGAGATCTCTCTTTCCCGTGGTTTTTTCCCCGTTGATTAGGGGTTTTTTCACGTAAATTCGGTTTCTCTCTTCTGTTTGGATTCTAGATTGATTTTCTACTGAGCTAGCCACCTAATCAATACAAATCCAATTGTTAATTTGGTGAAAACTGGGAACTCAGTCCGCTTTTAGCTCTAACAATATATATATATATATATATATATATATATATATATATATATATAATGGTGATAGGATCAGGACAGTGTGGCCGCCTGATCCTATCACTATTTTTTATATATAAAAAATATATATAATATATATATTATATATTTTATAATATATATATATATATATATAAATTATATATATATAAATTTTATAGATATATGTATATACAAAGGTGTTAGAGTCAGGCTGGCCGCAAATGCGGCCAGTCCACTCTAACACCCAAAACCAACCCTAAAAAAAAAGCCCAAACCAAAAACCCAGCGCCAGCTGAGTGGCCAACCGTAAATGCCGCCGACCTGACTGTAACATTTATATATATATATATATAAGATAATTTAAAAATTATATATACATATCTATATATATTATCTAAAATATATAGATAAATCTATCTATATAAATAGATTATAAAATATATAATATATATATATATACAGACGTGATAACACACGGTCGGCCGGATTACTATGCATTCCCACTCTCCTCCAGTTTGGCCCCTGGAGCATGTTTGAAGGATTTCCAAGCGTACAGATGGGAAGATCATCGAAAAATAAGCTAGCATGTCCATTTTCATACATTTTGGTAACTATTTGGTTCTCCCACTTAACAGTTCTTATTTTATAGAAATCTGAACGGTCCAAAATTTCAAGAGTGGGAGGACTAAACGGTTACCAAATTGTATGAAAATGGACATGTTAGCTTATTTTTCGATGATCTTCCCATCCATACGGTTGGAAATCCTTCAAACATGTTCCAGGGGGCCAAACGAGAGTCGACCGAAAATACACAGTGCATCTGGTCGACCGCATAATATCAGTACTCTATATATATTATATTTTTTATATATAAAAGTAGTGTTAGGATCAGGCGGCCCACTTGCGGCAGGCCTGATCCTAACACTCCTATATATATATATATATATATATATATAGAAAACTGATAGGATGAGGCTGGCCACAAGTGCGGCTGCCTCATTTTATCAGTGTTTATATATATATATATATATATATATATATATATATATATAAAAGTAGTGTTAGGATGAGTGCTGCCATAAACCCGACGAATATATCCTAAATAATAAAGTTAACAAAGATATAGGTTCTTCCTAAATATAATTGACAACATTAAATTATGATTTGGTTAATTTAATTTGTGGGAAATCATAGCCTATAAAAACAATTTTTTATAAATAATTATATTAAACTTGACTATTTAATTAGTCATTTTAAGGGTTATCAAGATAGAAATGGAGAGATAAAGAAAAAGATATCTTTATAATCGAAACAAAAACTTTGATTGATTTTGCAAGGAGTGGTTGAGCTTTCAAAGTTTCAATTTTCCATCATAATTAAATAATAAAAATACATGATTTCAATCTTCTCAATACTATAAGAGTAGATTTGATGCAAAAGACTTCATATATATAAGACTAAGTTTTTTCTTTTTTTGACATTTATTACCCCTACAAAGCCTGATAATAAAATAAGTAAATAATTTCGATATAATTTTTACACAATAAAAAATGTTACAAAACATATAATTTATTTTAATTACTTAGAAAAATTAATTAGACAAGTAAACCTAATTAGACAAGTAAACCTAATTAATGAAATATAATTGATTAACTTTAGATATATCATTACATCTAAATACACTATATATTGCTATATTAACAAAAAAAAAAAATAATGATAATAAAACTTGTTTCATTTAAATAAAATTATCGATAAATTGAATAAGCAAACAATGTTATACTACCAAGCCTAATACACACATTCTTATTATATACTATGATACTAATATTTTTTAAAAACATTTTAATTAAGTTGACATAAAAGCTTATTTTTCAAATAAAAGGAAAAATTAATTGAAATTAAACAAGATAGAGATCCATTCAAAATGGAATGCCCGAGTCCAAAGGGACTTAACCACAAACTTCTCCATATTCCTCCGCACCTTCATGTTATATAAAGGTCTCATTCATTCTTATCATTCTTCTCTTCTCTTCTCTCTAAATCAAACACTAAAAACTTATAAAATTGAACCTAAAGAAAACTTAGAAAGATGGGAGAAGGAGACATTTCTCCTAAAATGGAGCGAATTTTCAAGAGGTTCGATACCAATGGCGACGGAAAGATCTCATTGGCGGAGCTCGGGGAGGCATTACGCACCCTAGGCTCTACATCCTCTGATGACATACAATCGATGATGACCGAGATCGATACCGATGGCGATGGCTACATAGATTACAAAGAGTTCTGTGACTTACTGCGTACAAACCCTCGCATCATGGAGGACGTTGCCAAGGTCTTCTAATTCTCTACATGCATGGCTGCATGCAGTGCAATATTGTAATGTTCTTCACTTGATTTCTATTTTATTTTTGTATGTTTATTGTTTTAATGGTGTATGACTTTTGTTTTGTTGTGAATCATGATCGAATTATGTTATCTTTGGTTCTTAGTTTATGAAGTATATATATATATATAAAATAATTTTTTTAATCATATCAAATAATATAATAAAATAAAATTTCTACTAGATATATTGTATAGAATATATAATATTTTAATATATTATTATTATTATTATTATTATTATTATTATTATTATTATTATTATTATGATGTTATTATATATGACATTGAGCTTTCGAGTTGAGTTTAATCAAGCTAAGTGAGAAATTAATTTAATACTGAAAATTTAAACCTAAGCTCGGCTTTAAAGCTCAAATTTTGGAGTTGAGTTAGAGTTTTTACCGAACAAGTTCGAGTCGGTGACAATTGGATTAATCTAGGTAACTATATATTATAATCCCCATTTGAGAAAAGCTAGGAAAGTAAATTTAGTGGGAGGTTGAAAGAGAAGCCATTCCATCCATCTTTATTTTATTGATGGGATTAAAGCTTGAATTTCTTTATTCTCAAAGCACCAAAAAGCTCTACAATACAATACAAGTCTTTTGTGTATGGACCAATTATAGGGTTATAACTTTGGCTAAGGTGAGACATAAAACAACTATTGATGTAAGACTAGAGTACTAAAGTTGCAAGAATGGAATCACTTAGACCTCAATCTATACCAAAAGTCATCCATGAATTAATAAATAAAGCATGGTCAACAAATTAAGATTAATGCCTTTTATTGCATGTGTGTGTTTGTGTGTATATATATATTTTCAATACTTGACTTTTTATATATATATATAAATGGTACTAAATCTTCCGTTTAACAGAAAGTAGAGCCAAACAAATTAATAAATTAATGTTCTCTTTCTTTGATCACTTTAGATGGATTAAGTTAAGTTGTCTCTTGAGATCCCTCTAGCTCTACTATTATCCTTGGAGTGAGCATCATGCATGGATATATGGTATGACTCCATTAACAATGCTCTCAATGCCACTTTCAATCTCACCTTCATTTCCCACAACAGGAACCACAAAGTTGGTATATGGTATGACTCCATTAATACCACCATTTTGTATGATAATCAAAAGATGGCATCCGTCGAATCGCCGTCTTTTTTCCAACCGGAGAAGAGTAATACAACGATAAACGTCGGTGCGGTGGCTCAAGCTATTCTGTTGATGACCTCGGTGGTCGATAACCTAAAGAGAAATCGGACCTTCGGAAAGGTCATGTTGGAGGTGAAGTTGCATGCAAGAATAAGGTTCAAGATTGGGGCAATAAAGACAAAGCATTCTGTGATGAAGGTGGAGTGCTCGCCGCTGGTGTACTACCCGGAGCATATGCCGTTTAATCCTACGCACTGTGATGTTGATATGTGAATCTTGTTGTTGCTGGATCGGAGTTTGGTTAATTAGGGTTTTGTGTGAGAGTTTGCATGCATGCATACATGCATACATATATGGTTGAAGGTACTAACAACCTCTTGGTGATCTATTGCTATCGGGTCCCTTGTGTAGGGTTTCGTTCATTGACATAATCCCAAAAGTTCGAATCTCCACGATCACAAGGTGAGGGCACGCACACATGGGTGCTGTGTTGTCCGTCCCTGACTTTTGGGAGACGTTTGTCACCTTTGTCAAAAAAAAATAAATAAATAAATAAATAAATAATATATATATATATATATATATATATATATTTGGTTTCTTAATTTGTTCAACTTTGTATTGATCAGAGGGTGGGTGTGGGTTGCCCTTAATTGTTTCTTTGTCTGAGGAGATCAAAATAAATTGCAAGAGGAAAGTTTGTTTTTGCTTTTTTTTTTCATTTAATTTGATTTCATTAGATTTGGAAGAATTGGTGATGATATATATATATATATATATATATATATATATATATATATATATATTTGTAGTAGTTTAGTTTGTATTTTAATTTTTTATTTAGTGTTATTTTTAAATTTTATTTGGGTACTTCTCTTCTAAGTGCTTTTGAGAAGAAGTTAAAATGGTTGAAGAAATATCCCTCATGGATTTTTGTCCATAAAGAAAAATATTTGATGTTTATTTTTTATTATTATGTTTAATGATACACTCCAAATCTCGATGCCTATGTGTCAACATCCTTGCACCCTCTATTAATGTGGCACAAAACCCGAGAGGAGCCTCCATGCCTTTGCAGGGTGAGATCCCTCCCGCCTTACGTGCAAAAGGGTGACCCGCACGCCACCTCTCATGATCACCGACAAAAAGGTTATAGAGGTGATGTGACGGGGCTCGAGTCCTAAGGCATGAGTGAGCACCATAAAGGGTGAAGGGTGCTGGAGTAAAAGGTAAGTTGATTCTGAACAAAAGACCCTCAAAGACTAAATTCTCCCCCTCCTTCTATACCTTCTTCCCCGGTGAACTCCCGGCTAACTTGATCGTCGGATTGGGCTTGGGCATCTAGGCCCTCCCCCCTCTCACCGGTGCTTGTTCCTGTCCCTTTTCAAGTGAACTCTCCGAGAGGACACATTGACATCATCCTCAATCGGAGAAGACTTATTCGTTGGTTTGAACCGAAGACAGCCTCGACCCCAACCTGCTAACATTTTACATCCAAAAGTGGCTTTCTCAAAATCACCTACTCAACACTTAAAATAAATAAATAAATAAATAAATAAATAAAGGTGTTTCTTTTTCTTGGTTCTACCTCTTTGAGAAGCCAAAACAAATAACTTAAAAATAATTCAAAGTATATGTATATAGAGTGCGGTCGGCCCACTCCATCACTCATGCTCATGTGTGTGTGTGTGTGTGTGGGGGTTAGGAATACGAAAATTCGGCCCACTCCATCACTCATGCTCATGTGTGTGTGTGTGTGTGTGTGTGTGGGGGTTAGGAATACGAAAATTACATGAACAACCTATAAAATTTCAGGGTCTAAATAAAAGACAAATTTTAAACCTTACTGCTCATGACCCTCAAAATTGGACAGTATACTCGATGTTTGGAAGAATCATGTAGTTGCCGATTGTATAAGAAATTTTAATGAAGTTGGTGCAGAAGAAATGTATAGATATTTAGAAACTTTTCTTGGTGAAAGTGTTAAAGCATTATGGGAAGCATATAAAAATAAAGACCATAAGAATTTCAACATTTATTGAGTGTAGGACCAATTCCATATAATTTTGTTAACCGAATACAATATTTAGTAACAGGAAAAGATCCAAACTCTGGCTTTTCTGATCTACAAAAAGATGCAATGTTACAATTAGAACAATTAAGTTTACATGATTGGAATTATGTTAAAGAATTTGCACAAGACTACTTTTATTATTATTGTATCCCGGGAAATCCTTTTAATCATGAATTAGGTTTAAAGTTACTTAGAAAATTACACGTGCTTTAGGTAAAGAAATCAATCAAAATGGAATCAACTCACTATTACTTTGTTTACATCAATTGGTTATTATATTTCTTTTATTTTAGATGTTTTAAAGGAAAATGTACCAATGTACAAATACAACAATAGTTAAAAAGAGGTGAATACAGTTTTTGTAATAAGATTTATACTAGTCAAGCTTATGGGTTAGAAAAATATAAACCTTATAAACAAACTATAAACATAAAAATAATAAATATTTTAAAAAGAAGACATATTATATAAGGCGATCTGATTGTAGAAAACCATATTTAAATCCTAATAAACATGTACAAAAATATAAACCAACCAGAACCTACAAAAATAAACTGAAGTGTTATGCATGTGGTGCTCAAGATCATCTTAGTAATAGATGTCCAAGAAGATTAAATATGAATAACATGAGATCAACACTTATTGAAAATATACACGAAGATTTAATAGAAGTAGATGAACTAGTATCAGATACAGAATCCATATATAGTATAGTATCAACAACATTAGAGCAAACCCAAAACGATAGCGATAGCGAGAGTGATAATGAATTTATAAATCAAATATGTAACTTAAATCCTGAAGAACTGAATTTTGATCATGTCACGCCCCGAACTCAGGCCAGGTCATGTGGACAGACCGGCCCACCCAAATAGGGATGGGTCCCCATCCGAGCGCGAGGCCTTAGAGATTCCTGTACAATAAACATCTAGAGATAATAATAACAACGGAATAATATATAAAGGGGGAGTTTACACAACTCCCTACAAGTACTGAATAAAAGTACAATACTCAGGTCTATACGACCCATACAAGGATCCAGCCAAGTCACCCCTATAGAAGTCAATACAACATAAAGACAATACAAGTGTCACACACTCAGGATAAAAGGAGGTACGCAAACCTCAAGGGAAAAATAGCAAGCCCGAGGTAGCTACTTGGTATGTCCCTATCTAGGCCCAATCCTACTCCTAAATTAGTCACACGAGAAAATATCTATCAAGTGCATGAGCCTAAAGAATAGGCCCGATGAGGATCGCCAAATAAGCAATAAAAATGGCGAGAAGCCATAAGCAAGGAATAGAAAGTAAATCAAGTGCAAAAGCAAGTGAAGCAAAATCACAAGTAAGCAACATGTCTCTGGGATGTGAATAAATCACAGATGTACTGCATCTCGGGTATATGATACTACGATATCCTCGATATCGTACGATACCCTCGGTATTGTCTTCGGCCTAAGCCGGATATCGCTATAGCCTACATGTATACATAGTCAGAATATCTCACTCTCTGACTGAGCCTCCGTTCGATGTATCACGCCTGTCAAGAAGAGACTACCAATACCGAATACCTAACAACAGGTATTCCTGTATATATCCAAGGCACAACATCTCAAATATATATTAAAAATAATGATCTATCGGAAGCCAACAATACATGTTTAATGAGTAAACTCAACTCAAACATGTATAAGAGAATATGAAAGACAATGATCTCTTTGAGATCGGAAGCCAATACATATTTAAGGAGTAAACTTAACTCAAATATATATCAAAAGCATCACAAGAATAAAAACACAAGAATAAAAAACGAGGTAGGAGAAAGAAATACTCACAACCCATGTGCGAGAGCCTACTACCCAGAAACAAGTATCATGTCATATAAATAAGATGCATAGAATACAGGATGCATCACAGATACCAGAGTTCAAGAAAATAAGATACTCTTGAACAAGCAACAAGAATCTAGAATCAAAAAAAGAAATCAATGGAGGACTATGCGATAGAAATACTCACAGTACCAGTGCGAGAATCTACCTTTATTCGCTTCTAGGACCTTGTCGGGCCAAACCTTCCAGTTGGGTCCAAGATCACCTTATCATGTCCTAAACATGATAATGATCCATCACACGACAAGTCGTAATAATCGGGATGCATTACATGCATTTAAATACTCTAATAATGAATTTACCGAAATGTGGGCTTTTTAATTTATAACCAATGGATCCGGGCTCTTAGACACCTGTCCGCACAATTTTTATTAGTTTTAATAAGTCCCTGAACTATTAGGACGATTGGAATCAAATTCTGAGTTGTTTGGAAAAATGCCGAAGTTTACGGTTCTTGGTTAGTGTAGCAGCTACAGTAATTTGGCAGAGTTTCCTCTATTTTTAGAGCTCAAAAGAAGATATTGAAGTTCACAACTTAACCATTAAACTCAACCATCTCTGCCAATGGCTACTAAAAATTCAAATTGGGTTGCCACCACAGAAGTAACATGTAAAATCCAAGGATTTTAGGGGTTAAATTTTAGCTATTGGATTTAACCATGTGATTAATAAGGAAAGGTTCTCAAAGTTGGACTTGTTAGTATTTTCTCTTTAAGCAATTATTATGAATAAATGACTTCTAGTTCACTTTGATTATTATTTATTAATAGAAAGTTCCCAAGTTTGGGTTTAATTAGAAAGTGCGGATTAAAAGGATTAAACCTTAATTAAGTTTGTTGGGGACCAATGTGGAATTTGAAAACTTAAGGGGACTAAAAGGGAAATATTGTTAAGCTCATGAAATAAAAGAGTTAGGGACCTGCATGTAACCTTTTATAAAAGGAGTTAGTTGCAAATTGAAGAATTAAGATAAGATGAGCATTATATAATATATATAAATGCAGATAAGGAAATGGCAATTAGATAACCAATTGAATATATGGCACATACGATAATCATGTGGTAATTATTGATTGAAATAATCAAAATTTAAGGACTTTTATGAATATTTTTTTTAATGATGTGATTTGATTATAGATATTATATAAATAGTTTTGCTAAGTTGATTTGAATGAGGGAGTTGATTGATGGCATATATATATATATAAGGATTTGATTCAGATAAGGTAAGGTTTTGAAATTTTAAAAAATAAAATAAAGGAAGGGATGATTATGATTTGCTGCACCATGACTTTCCATATTCAAGCATCACACATGTGATTATAATATAGGTATGAGGAAAGTAGGAATATGAAAAGATCATGCATGACTGGCTTATGAATGAATCAATAATATTAAAATCATATTTAGTTGTATATAAATAAAGAATCCATCATTTTAGGGAAGCATGTGCATGACTGGGATTTAAACAAAAACGTGTGAACACTTTTGGGGCATGATAAAAATCAAGGGTTTGTGTAAAATAACTCACACATGAGTATGATGCAAAGGGGACCTTCATGTAGGAGTTTTAAAGAAGGAGGGTCTTTTTGGAAAATTTCACCGGCCAATTATGGGAGGATTTCGAACCACAACTATGGCAAGTTGGTGATTGTCGAATTAGATTCCTCCATCAAAGGGATTGACGACTGCCAAGTATACCTCCGGGAGCCCTATAAAGAGACGAAGCCGCCTCGACCGAGAGAGAGAAGTTTCACGACGAAGAGGTGCGTCGTAACGACGGCCTTGCTGTTCGGGCGCGGCGGCAAGCGTCTGCTGCTCACAAGGGAGGAAGGTCAAGAGGGTCGAGTGCCTCAGAGGTCGGGATCACCCTCAGTGAGGTGCGGGGTGACAACAGGGCTTCATTGTGGGAGTTTGACGGACGACCGTTCTCCGGTGAGCTCTTCTTATCTCTGTAAGATGCGTAGGAAATATTTAGGATGATGGAAATGGTTAAACACCGTGAACTTTCCCTTAGTTGCATGAAAAGTTATGAACATTTAGGTTGATGACAGTGCTTTTGATTTGGAGTAACTCGCCCATACTAATCATATGAGAGAATTGATCACAGTTAGGTAGTTATGTTTCACTTTGATCATGAAGACATAGTTAAGTGGTTATGGAGATCCATTCATGCACATCTCTAGATATCCTTACTTAGGTTCATGCAAGCATAATAGTTGACAGTATTATCTTCATTCTTAGCTGCTATTGACTGTGTGCATAGTATAATTTTAGAGAGAAGGGATTATAGTTTAGTTTAGAAAGGTGGATGCATGCTTGTGTGAACCCTGGTGAAGATGGATTTGATCTCATTCTAGTTCTGGTTTGAATCTGAGGATTTTGCTGTGATTGGTCATGTTCATAGTCATAAATTTTAGCATGAACGTTTGAAACTTTTATAACATTGTGGTTGTTGATGATGAAGATGATGATAAATAGAGAGGGGCTGGTGGATAATGTTTGGGTTTGATAAAATCTAGTTAATAGATTTTGGTCAAATAAACTAAATAATAAGGTTGGACTTTTAAATCAATTAGTTAATAAATTTTAATTATTAAATAAATCAACTGATAAAGTTTGATTAATAGATTTTAATTCAATAAGTAATTTGTAAAGTTTGGATTTAAATTGACTTGGGGTAGTCAATTAAAATGAGCTAGATGATGTAACATGGTTGGGTCAAGTCCGGTGGGTGGGCTTGATGGTTTGGGCTCAAGTGATGGATCATGGATTAAAATGAAAATTGGAGTAACTGAATCTAAACTTAATAACTCATGGATTGGTTAGTTGGAAGACTAATTAGTAATTAATTAATTGGTTAACTAATCAGTTGATTAGGTGAATAATTAGTTAATGACAATTAGTAATGACTAATTGATAATTAGACGGATGATTAATTTGTGGGCTTGGAGAATTAATCAAATAGCTCAACTAGTGAATTGAAATGGGCTTGGGCCCAATGGATTACTATGGGCTGGATTTAACTTAGAAGAAAGGATGGATTGTTTAATTAAAGATTAGTTAATTGGTTAGGATGGACCAAAACTATGGTTGGGTTCAGTTAAGTGGAAGTGACTAAGTCTAACCAAGTTAAATATTTAAAAAAGAAAAGAAAGGGTTGTGGTAAGGGGGATTTGAACTTGAGAGGCATACCGGGTGAGGCAGGTGGGCCTTAACCACAGGGGCCCTATCGCACATGTGATATATTGAGCCAAGTTTGGATAGATAAAACTATAAAAGGAAATAAAAGGGGAATAAGAGATAAGTGGAGAGAATCGAACCCAAGACATCTCCAAAGGAAATGGTGGGCCGTAATCACCAGGCTACCTAGGCCTTGCTGTACTAATAGACAAGTAAAATAATTTAAGAAAGTGGCTTAGAAACTCAGGGAGGGCCCATTAAGCTGGACTGGGCCCAAATTAGAACATCTTGCATCTAGAATCATACGATGTTGCGAATTTCTAATATAAGATATGTTATCAGGATTGACGTAGATCACGAAGGGAGTTGGTTCCTTGGGATACAGGACTTCGTGATTTGGTAAGTAAGTACTTGACCTAGTATCTTTACTCTTTGATGAGTATTCTTGACCTTGTCATCGCAGATGTTTCTTAGTAAGTGCACCGCCTAGTACTCCACCTTGATTTTGGGATTTCTTGATTTTATGCTTTTATTCTTTGTTGATCTCGATACTATTGAGTATCTTTGAGCTATTTCCTCATTAATTAATGGTTTTGATATCGCTATGTTTTGGATTGCATACACGTGTTCGAGATTCTTTCTTTATTGAACTCCGTGGTAGTGTATGCATATTGGTGTATAAGCTTTTGTTGGACATGTGTGTGTATGTTGATTACGCCTTCCTGTTGATCGGCACATGGCCGTGGAAACACGTGAGCCTGTGCTCCGTCCGGGTCGGTGTGTCAGCATTTCTTGAGTTGAAGATTCTCCTTCGGTAGACAATTGTGATAAGTTGTGGTCGACACTCTGACGCCACACTGTCGATGGACGCATCTGCCGCCGTAATGCGATACATGTGGGAGCTCCACGGACTCAAGGGTTTGGTTTATAAGATATAAGATCGGCTTAGGTCGATGGCTGCCAAGGAGATGACAAGTTTGATATTCAAGTTTGATTTGACTTCGTGCTTTAAGCCTGTGCTTTGTGATAGTGATCTCCTTATGTTTGAGCTTGGTCTCTTCCTATTATATTACTGTGTGTGTGGATCACTATTTTATGAATGTACTCATGACCTCTTCGCATTCCTTGCGGGAGTACTTACTGAGCTTTCCTTTCGAAAGCTCGTCCCACTTGTCTTCTTCTCTTTTCAGGTTTTAAAGTTTAGGTGATTACAACCAGGAGCTGCGCATAGAGGTTCGAGGACTCCAGCCTTCTTTACAGGAGACCTTATATATTTTGTAGGACCCTTGTAGGGCCAATATTTGTTTTACTAAGAGTAAAGTTCCGCTGTATAATAACTCTGAAATCATTTGTTGGACATTTCGGTTATCTGCTCATATACCGTCTCCACTCGGGTACGGCCGGTCTGTGAACGTGCCCGAGGTCCCGGGATCCGGGTCGGGGTGTTACATAACACACCTAATCCTTTAAATCAACAACTCCAACATCACATGATCAAATCTGGAATGGTACATGATGTATGGTTGGACTTTGCTAATGAAAAGCTTTTCATGATATCTTAACTTTTGAGGTTTGTGACTAATACAACATAGTCACAAGCTGGATCAAATAACAAGAACAATAGTGAATATAGAATATATGCTCAGTTATCAAAACAGGCTCTATAAAGAAAATCAGAAATTTCTTGAATCCAAAGAATCTGAGAATTTGAAGACATCTTAACAAGCTCTTTATATGATTTAAATCCTCATGCCATAATATCATAGTTCCAAGCAAACACTTGAAGAACTAAGAGACATAACAAAAATAAGGGCAAGGAAAGCATACATCAATTTCACGGCAGATGGATGGTCGGCCGACGTATAAAAAGTTTTGATCCCATGGGCTGGGTGCTATAGAATCATCCATGGAACCGAGCCCCGGCTGTTGGATAAAATGAGAGAAAGAGATTTCTTTTGTAGTGGAAACAATACAATGAGGAAGAGAAGAACAATTCAAAAGACATTCATTAACACAGAAACTAAAGACATGACTCTCAGATGTTCAGTCTTTTACAAAACTAAAAGAAAACATAACTAAAGATACCCACTACTACCACAACTACGCAACTGAACAACTGACTCTAAAACAAACATTTGACCTATTCTTTCGACACATGTTGCCACATAAGCTCCATGCTATCACAACATAATTGGCTTTCAATCTTCTCAACATTCCCTCCTTGATTGAAAGCTACTTACACCTAACAGAGACCTTAAATAACAATGCCTCTGAATTGAGAGGGCTTTGGTGAATATGTCAGCTTTTTGTTCATCTGTGCTGCAATGCGTCAAGGTTATCACTTCATCTGCAACAAGACTTCAAATGAAATGATATCTGATATCTATATGCTTTGTCCTTCCATGTAGTGTAGGAATATTTTTAGCCACTGCAATAACAGATCTATTATCACAATATATATATAGGTAGATGCAGCTTGTTTCTGGCCCATATCAGCTAACAACCTTCTCAACCAAACAGCTTGACATGCTGATGAAGTTACAGAAACATACTCTGCCTCTGTGTTGGATAAAGCAGTGATCTCCTGTTTCTTTGAGCTCCAAATAACAACACCTGATCCTAGGATGAATACACTACCGGATGTGCTTCTTCGATCATCCAACAAACGAGCCCAACCGTTGTCAGTAAAGCCACACAATATGAAGTCATTTGAACTGGGCAGCCAATGCAAGGAACACTCTCACTGTCTCCATCCTCGCAACCAGTGAGGATGTTTCATCAAAATCCACACCAGGAAGCTGTGAATATCCCTTTGCCATCAACAGGGCTTTATGCCTTTGAATACTCCCATTTGAATTGTATTTGGTCTTGTATATCCACTTCAAGCCCACTATTTTCTTCCCTTCAGGTAGTGTAACCAATTCCCATGTTCTATTCTTCTCGATTGCTGCAAGCTCTTCTCTCCTTTGTCTTTGCAGCTTCTGCATAGCTGATAGGATCTGAAACATTGAGTGCAAAAGTGCATGTTTCATAGATATCCTTTAGTAACCTGACCTTCCTGGAAGGAGTTTCTGGTGAAGATTCATTCCAAGAGAGTGAGCCACCTTCATTTGCTTCTATTCTTGAAGAGCTTGCTGAATTGTCTTTATTTGAGATTGGAGAAGTAATGTTTGATGGTGCCGAGGCTGAACTTGATGCACTGCAATCACTTGAGCTTGAATTTGGTGTTGCTTTGGTTGTAAGAGAGTCATTCAAATCATTTATTTGAATCTTCAGACTTGGTTCGTCATCCTTGTTCTAACTCCAGCATGCATATTCATCAAAGATTACATTTCTACTAATAATTATAGTACCAGTAATAGGATCCTCTTTATTTTTTAGAATTATTTTATAATTTTTTAGAATTTTTTAGAATTCTAACCAGATTTTTTAGATTTTTTTTTTTTGACATGTGGAAAGCCACATCTGCATGCCATGCCATGTACTAAAAATGGATTAAAAAAAAAAGATTTTTAAGAATTTTTTAGATTTTTTAGATTTTTTAGATTTTTTAGAATTTTTTAGATTGTTTTTATTTTTTTAGAATTTTTTCTTTTTTTATACTTTTTAGAATTTTTAGAATTCTAACTTGATTTTTTAGAATTTTTTTAAAAAATCATGTTTATTTGTTAAAATTTTTAAGATTTTTTTATAATTTTTTAGAATGATAACTGGATTTTTTAGAATTTTTTAAAAAATTATGTTTATTTTTTAGAATTTTTAGATTCTTTTAGAAGTTTTTAATTTTTTTTTTATTTTTTAGAATTTTTTTAGAATATTTTAGAATTTTTAGAATTTTTTTGACACGTGGCATGCTCATGTGGCGTGCCACATCATTATTAAATGATTAATATTTCGGAAGTTTAAATGTTTTACCACGTTAGCATGCCACGTAGGATGCCATGTCATATAAAAAATTCATGTATCAAGCCTGTATGCCAGCTGGCTACCACATCAGCTCCAGGGACTGTAATTGCCAAAAGTTTGAAAGTACAGGGACCATATTAAACATTTTCATAGTACAGGGACTAAAATGAACAATATACCATAGTACAGGGACCAAAATGCATTTTTGCCAAAGGAGAAATATCCCCTTGATGATCGTAGCCGGAGATCGTGGGATAAAGACCGAGAAGCGCACAGCCTTCCTCCAAGTGACGGCCAGTCTTAAGAGCACCAAGCACCGTTATCCTTTTGGTGAGCACTACAGACCTATTTTGTATCTTTTGAATTAATTTTTAATCCTCTATATAATTCTGAGAAAAGATGGGCCATTGGAGCAAAGAATGCAAGTAATAGGTGTGCAGCTGTGAGTTGATATCACACTGATTTATTATAGTAAGTTAGGTTGAGTCCCACATTTTTCTAATTGTATTATATAACAAGTAAATGCTTAACTCATTTATTGAGGGAACCATGTTCATATCCCAAAATCGGTACTATTTCATAGGGTTTATGGGTTCATAAGTTTTGTTAAACTGCAGTCAATAAATGATTATGTAGAAATGCCACAAAGAAATTTGTTACACCAATAGAAGTTGTGATTGTTTGGAATGACATTGTAATTGTCCCTATAGTATTTGGAATGTATTCCTAAGGATTGATATACGGTCCAGTTATAGATCAATTCTTAAGATTTAAAGGTTGCATCCCAATTTCTTGTTGAAATGTCTCCATGAACTTTGAACATAGCTAACAATCATAGATACTGTCAATAAGCTTAATTACCTCTTAATTGCTATAGAGCTAGGTGTTAATGAACTACATGTTAGTGAGTTTATATGCTAGAATAAGCTACTGAAATTCTCTAACTTATGTTATATAAATTGCTAATAAGGAACTAGTGAAATGGGAATTAAGTTAATGGCCTGCAGTCTGGCTGTCCCTTTATAAGGACAGTTTGGTCATTTATATTGCCCTGATCGGGATGTAAAGTATATAGTTAAAGATCTTTCTAATGAATCTTAGATCAGCAAGATCGGGCTTCTAGATTGGAAGATACAGTGACTCTCTTGCCATCAAGCAGAAACTCAAGTAGAATTCCTCGCATTAATATGAATGGTAATTACTGGATTTCTCCAAACGGCTCAGAATTTGTTTTCGATTGTCCCGATAGTTTGGGGATATGTTTAAACTTGGGAAAATAGTACGAACAGGTGTTTAAGAGCCCGGATTCGTCGGTTATGAAATTAAGAGCCGATATTTCGGTGAATGCACAGTTAGGGTATTTTAATGCATGTAATAAATCGAATTGGGCCAACAGAAGTGGGTTATGCATATACACCTATATATATATATATATATATATATATATATATATATATATATATATATATATATATATATATATATATATATAGAGGTGGTTAATGAACTCACAGCCCAGTTGAGGATAGGGCCAAACTACTATATAAGAATGGTTATTCCTTATGCATTCATATACATATTGAGGTTAAATCTTATTACCAGATCCCGACGTAGGGATGTGATACATGTCAAGAGTGGCACGTGCTGACCGGATAGAGCCTGAATGAGGTAAGTACTCTTGCCTAGTTCCCACTCTATGGAGTGTTTATTAGATTTGCTGCTACCATGTTTTGACATGTTCTTGCCTTGATTGCATACACATATTTGTTCCCATGCTTTGTTGGATTTTTATGATTGTGTATGCATATTTGTATGTTAGCATTCATTTGTGTATGATTGTGTTTGCTGAACATGCCTATCCGTTGATCAACAAGTGGCCGTGTGAAAACACGTGAGCCTGTGCTCTGTCTGGATAGGTGTATGTCAGCTTCTCCATTCTTGTAAATCCTTCTACCCGGTACAGTGGAGCGTTCAAGGCTGAGGACACCCTGGTGTTCTGAGATGGTACATGCCAGGGGAGGACACTTTGGCCGTCCAACCCATCAGTGAGACGATACGCTAACCGTGTTGACACGTACGAGAGGTGGCGCTAACCAATTCCGACCGGATGGTCGTTTCTAGCTGAGGCTGATGTTGCGGACCGAGGAATGTTTGAGAGTCTTCTTTAAATTACTCTTTCAGAGTTTGCGGCTGTAGTTGTGGGTAGAGGTCCCTACCGTTGATAATCCCTTGTGGTAGGTTTGAGACTTCCAGATGTCGGCTGGCTTGGGGGCGTACTTCCCATTTATTTGACTTAGTCATGTTGGTTGATTTGCTTTGTTTATTCTTGTCTTATCTTATTGCTTATTACATGACTTACTTGTGTTCTCTGCGGGGTGCTTACTGAGCTTTCCTTCCAAAAACTCATCTACTTGTTTGTTATCATACTTTTTCATATCCTAAGGAGTAGATGACTCGGACTCAAGAGAGACACGTGGGTTGGGGAGATCATTTGCTGAGGTTTGAGAACCTCTTTTTATTTGGAGTGAGGATGAGCTTATTAGGACCCTTGTAGGGCCTTGGCATTTACAGGGTGCATATACCCTTATGATTTATCTTCCGTTGGAAACTTTGATTATTTTATTATGTTTATCTTGATTTTTCGCTGCTTATCTGTTGTATGTTCATGATTACCTCGGCCTGGTATCCGAGTAGGGGCCATCTCCGCTTGGGTAAGGCTAATCTGTCACATGCTCAAGGCCCGAGATTTGGGTCGAGGCATGACACATTTAGTAAAGATGAACGGTGAGGAGCAGTTTTAGAAACTCTCTTGGATCCACCAATAAATACCTTCAAATCCCATCATTTCAGGTCGAAATCGAAACCCTAATTCTACTTTCTTCTTCGATTATGGTGCTAGGGTTCTTATCTTAATCCCAACCGGAAGATCAACAATGTCAGGCCGTGGCTAGGGAGGCAAGGGGTTGCGCAAGGATAGGGCAAAGCGCTATGTGACAACATCCAGGGCATCACCAAGCCGGCGATTCGCCACCTCACTCGCCGTAATTTACACGGAGACTCGTGGGGTGCTGAAGATTTTCCTCAAGAACATGGTCCGCGACCCCGTGATTTACACGGAGCATGCGAGGAGGAAGACGGTCACCACCATGGATGTTGTCTACGCTCTGAAACACGAAGGCCGCACTCTTTACGGCTTCGGTGGTTACAATTCTGATCAGGTGAGTCTTGCTGTCAAGAAGTGTCAATGTTGTTTGATTCAATGTTCCATCTTTGATTGTTAACTCTCAGAATTTCATTTATCCATGTTATGTTGATTCAATGTTTCATCTTTGATTCAATGGTATACCGATATATGTATGCAATTACTGTTCTTCTTCGGAACTATTGCAATGTTTATTATAAAGATTTTTTTATTCTGTGAATTTCTAAAAAAAAAATTAATTTTTGTATTTTGAAAATTTCAGATTGGATGATTTATATGAACTACTAGTGTTTCATGTTTAAAATAAAATAATAAAATAAAAAAGTAAAAAAAAAATATTTCCAGTATCTCGCAACTGTTTCGTAAACAATATTTTCAGTATCGCGTAGAGGGGGATTCAAACACGGGATTGTCCCTGAACGAACCCCACCTCTTAGCAGTGGACCTAGGTACTACATGTGCAAGTGGAGGCTCGAACCCGAGACCACTTGTCTAACACAAAAGGAATGGTAATACAAGGTGCTATCTTGTGCTTATATTAAGTTAACTTGTCTCTCCGTCTAGCTCTAGTATTATCCTTGGAGTGTGCATGAAGGATACCAAAACTCAAAGCACAAGCTAAACAAATTAAAGCCAACAAAAAAAGCTAAGAGAAGAACCTCCTCCAACTCGCAAAATCTCCAACTATGCAAATTCCCTCCCCCTTCTCATCTTTCTATATATAAAAACCATGCCAACCTCCATTAATCACAACATAAACATTCAAAATCAACTTACAACAAGACAAGCTTAATTGCCATGGCAAACCATCACCAAAACAAGCCATCTTCATATATCCCTCCTCCTCTTCCTCAGAGGCAGCCGACATATCCGCCGAGCCCTCTCCGGTGCGTCTGAATCGCCTTCCTCATCATCATCATATCTTCGACATCACAATTCTCATCACTTGGCTCATCATCCGTCCCTCAGCAATAGAGTACACCATTGAAGATGCCAAGATCCACAACTTCAACATCTCCTCCAACAATGATATAAAAGCTTATTTTTCAAATAAATTAAAGGAAAAAAGAAATTGAAATTATACAAGATAGAGATCCATTCAAAATGGAATGTCCCAGTCCAAAGGACTTAACCACAAACTTCTCCATATTCCTCTACACTTCATGTTATATAAAGGTCCCATTCATTCTTATCATTCTTCTCTTCTCTTCTCTCTACAAATCAAATACTAAAAACTTATAAAATTGAACCTAAAGAAAACTTAGAAAGAGATGGGAGAAGGAGACATATCTCCTAAAATATTGGAGAGAATTTTCAAGAGGTTCGATACCAATGGCGACGGGAAGATCTCATCGGCGGAGCTCGGGGAGGCTTTACGCACCCTAGGCTCTACCTCCTCTGATGACATACACCATATGATGACAGAGATCGATACCGATGGTGATGGCTACATAGATTACAAGGAGTTCTGTGACTTCTATCGTGCAAACCCTGGCATCATGGAGGACGTTGCCAAGGTCTTCTAATTCTCTACGTGCATGGTTGCATGCATGCAGTGCATTGCAATGCAATGTAATTGTTAGAAAGTGATCCATTTTCTAGAATCTTCAAGGAACTCCCACATCAACTAGAATCTTCTCCATCAAAGTAGAAGCTTGGAGGAGTTTGAATATACCTTAGAATATTCTCTATAATGTAAAAATAGAATGTACTAGAATGTGGAATGTTCTAGAATATGGAATGTCCTAGAATATAGTCTAGAAGGTTCTAAAGGTCCCTATATAAAGGAATGAGATGTAACTCTTTTGTAACAAGTCAAAAAGCTTCAAAGTGTAATACAAAGTTCTTCTACAAACTACTCCTCTTCTACTATTCTCTAGTCATCTACACTCCAAAGCCTAACACTAGTCTCTCAAATCCTTGTCCCCCAATACTGACAGTGGTATTAGAGATCGGTTTGGTTGGTAGAGAGCGTTTGTCCTAACCTTCTACTATTCACTATCCTCCAAGAATCATGTCCACATCTACCACTTTCGGTATTCCAATTCCCATTTTTGATGGGAACAACTATGATTATTGGAGTCTTATAAGATGACCACGTTTCTGATGGCCCAAGGTTTATGGGACATTGTTGAGAACGGATGCATGACTTCAAAAGAAGAAGCAAGCAGCTCTTCAGATCAACTACAAAAAGATGCAAGGGCCCTCTATATTATTCAACAAGCTTTGTCAGAGGATATATTTCCAAGGATTATTGGGGCAAAGACATCTAAAGAGGCTTGGAAGATTCTGCAAGAGGAGTTCCAAGGCACTGAGCAGGTACGAGCCATTAGACTACAGTCACTCAATGGAGAATTTGCAAAATATAAAAGTCAAAGAAAATGAAACTATTCAACAATATTGTGGTAGGATAAAACAACTAGTAAATCAAATGAGAGCCTATGGAGATGATATCACTGATAAAAGAATAGTACAAAAAATACTAATAACACTCACTAAAAAAATATAACTCTGTAGTTACGGCTATAGAGCAATCTAAAGATATAAAATCTTTATCAGTAAGTGAATTAATTGGTTCACTAGAAGCACATGAGAAAAGATTAATAGTGCAAGATGAAGAAAATTTAGAAAGTGCCTTCAAAACAAAAATGAATTTCAAACTTCAAAAATTTAAAAATGATAGGAATTTTGGAAAAAATATAAAAGGAGGAGGAAAATATCCACCTTGAAAATTTTGTAAAAAGAACAATCATTTAGAAAAAGATTGTTGGTTTCGTAATAACAAACAATGTAATTTTTGCAAAAAATATGGTCATATAAAAAAAGATTGTCGCTTTAAAATAAAAAATCAAGCTAATTATGCAGAAAAAAGTGAAAGTATACAAAATACGTTTTATGCTAATCAAGAAACAACTAATGAGAATAGTGATATTTGGTACATAGATAGTGGATGTAGTAATCATATGACTTCTAATGAGTCTATATTCAGTGATATTGATACTTCAGTAAAATCTAAAGTAAGAATGGGTAATGGTGCATTAGTTGACACAAAAGGAAAAGGAACTATAATACTAGAAACTAAAGAAGGTTCAAAACAAATTAAAGACGTATATCTAGTTCCTAGTCTGGCTCAAAATCTGCTCAGTGTGGGACAAATGATAGAGAATGGATATTCTCTATATTTTGAAGGAGATACTTGCACCATTTATGACAAAAGAAAGTTCTTGCCTCAATCAAGATGGAAAATAGAAATTTTCCAATTCAATAGAGATACACCAGAGACATAGCTATGAAGACTCAGGTTGATGAGTCATGGCTATGGCACCGGAGATTTGGCCATCTTATGATGAGAAACCTTCCATATATCTTAGAAACTTTAGAGATATGTAAAGGTTGTCTACTTGGAAAACAATGGAGACAATCCTTCCCATATGGTAAAGCATGGAGAGCCAAGAAGCCACTGGAGTTGGTGCATATAGACGTTTGTGGCCCACTGAAGACTCCTACACCCAGTCACAATAGGTATTTCATCCTATTCATCGATGACTATACAAGAATGACATGGGTATACTTTCTTCAAGAAAGATTAGAAGTTTTCTCTATATTCAAGAAATTGAAGAATCATGTGGAGAAACAAAGTGGCCATAGCATCAAAGTTTTCAGAAGTGATAGAGGCACAGAGTACAACTCTAATGAGTTCAAGAAATTTTGTCAAGATGAGGGCATTCATCACCAACAGACATTTGGCTATGCACCTGAGCAAAATGGAGTAGCAGAAAGAAAGAATAGAACTGTCATGGAAATGGCAAGACCAATGCTGAAGGAGAAAGGAGTCCAAACTTATTCTGGGCAGAAGCAGTTTACACAACAGTCTATCTACTAAACAGATGTCCAACCAAGGCAGTGCAAAACAAGACACCAATTGAAGCCTAGAGTGGAATGAAGCCTTTTGCAAAACACCTCAAAGTATTTAGCTGCATATGCTACATTCACATTTTAGATCAAAAAAGGAGTAAGCTTGAGGAGAAGACCGAGAAAGGAATTTTCATGGGCTACAGTAATCAATCCAAAGGTTATCGGATCTACAATATAAAAACTAAGAAGTTGATAATCAGCCGAGACGTGGAGTTTGATGAAGATGCAACATGGAACTGGGAGGAAGGAAAAATAGAAAAAAGGTATGTCACACTATCAGATATCCCACAGGAGGAGCAAACAATACGAGAAGAAAGAGAGACTCTCAGCTCTACACAAGAAGAATCTACTTCAGAATCCCCTATTCGAAAGGTGAAAGCTCTTAGAGAAATTTATGAAGCTTGCAATTTCACAACTCTAGAACTAGAAAATTATGAAGAAGCAGCTCAAGAAGAAGTTTGGAGGAAAGCTATGCAAGAAGAGATCAAGATGATCGAGAAGAATGGAACGTGGGAGCTGGTTGATTGTCCTAAGGACAAAGACATTATTGGAGTCAAGTGGGTCTACAAAACAAAGCTGAAGGCAGGCGGATCAATTCAAAAACATAAGGCGCGACTGGTGGCAAAAGGTTACTCTCAACAACCAGGTATAGACTATACTGAAACCTTTGCTCCTGTTGCTCGCTTAGACATAATTCGTGCTATTATTGCTTTAGCTGCATAAAAATAATGGAAGATTTATCAACTGGATGTGAAGTCTGCATTCTTAAATGGATATCTACAAGAAGAAATCTATGTGGAGCAGCTACACGGCTTCATTGTCAAAGGCAAAGAAGACAAAGTCTTAAAGCTCAAGAAGGCTCTATATGGATTAAAGCAAGCACCACGAGCATGGTACATCAAAATAGATGAATACTTCATGAAGCAAGGCTTCAGGAGGAGCATGAATGAACCAACTCTCTACATCAAATCCCAAGGTGACTCTGATCTTCTTATTATTTCTCTGTATGTAGATGATCTTATATATACAGGGAACAATAAGAAGATGATTCAAGAACTTAAAGAAGATCTGATGAAGACATTTGAGATGACAGACTTGGGCTTGATGCACTACTTTCTTGGCATAGAAGTCAATCAAAAAGAAGAAGGTATTTTCATCTCACAGAAGAAATATGCAGAGAACCTCCTGAAGAAGTTTAAGATGAATTACTGCAAAGTTGTACCAACACCGCTCGTGACAAATGAAAAACTACAAAAGGAAGATGGAGCAGAAAAAAGCTGATGCTTCTCTCTACACAAGTATCATTGGAAGCCTCTTATATCTCACGGCTACACGGCCGGATATAATATATGCTACAAGTCTGCTATCACGCTTCATGCAAAGTCCAAGCCAGATACACTATGGAGCTGTCAAAAGGGTTCTTTGGTACTTACGGGGAACAACAAATTATGGAATCTGGTATCAGTTCAATGAAACAGGAAAACTACTTGGGTATACAGATAATGATTGGGCAGGCTCTACTGATGACAGGAAAAGTACCTCTGGATATTCTTTCACACTTGGCTCCAGAATTTTTTCGTGGGTATCTAAGAAGCAGGAATCAGTAGCACAATCTACAACGGAGGCTGAATATATTGCAGCAGCTATCACAGCAAGTCAAGCTATATGGCTCCGCAGAATACTAGAAGATATTGGAGAAGTACAGGCAGCACCAACACCAATACTATGCGACAACAAATCAACTATTGTTATCTCAAAAATCTAGTATATCATGGAAGAACAAAGCACATATCTACAAAATATCACTTTGTATGAGAATTACAAAGTGAGAGGCAGATCAAACTGCCGTATTGCAAGACTGAAGACCAAATTGTAGATATATTCACAAAAGCTCTACCACAAAGTAAGTTTACAACACTTCGCAGCATGCTTGGCATATCGAAAATGGATCAAGGAGGAGAATGTTAGAAAGTGATCCATTTTCTAGAATCTTCAAGGAACTCCCACATCAACTAGAATCTTCTCCATCAAAGTATAAGCTTGGAGGAGCTTGAATATACCTTAGAATATTCTCTATAATGTAAAAATAGAATGTACTAGAATGTGGAATGTTCTAAAATATGGAATGTCCTAGAATATAGTCTAGAAGGTTCTAAAGGTCCCTATATAAAGGAATGAGATGTAACTCTTTTGTAACAAGTCAAAAAGCTTCAAAGTGTAATACAAAGTTCTTCTACAAACTACTCCTCTTGCACTATTCTCTAGTCATCTACACTCCAAAGCCTAACACTAGCCTCTCAAATCCTTGTCCCCAAATACTAACAGTAATGTTCTTCACTTGATTTCTATTTTGTTTCTTTATGTTTATTGTTTTAATGGTGTATGACTTTTTTTTTGTTGTCATCAATTATGTTATCTTTGGTTCTAATTAGTTTCGGAAGTATATTGATATACTTGTTCAAGATTGGAGAGTTGTTGTTTTGGTTCTTAGTACATGGAACTTTTTTTTTTGTGTTTATATGGAAACTTGATTAATATGTTTTTTTGAGAAAGGTGAGATGACCCCCCGTGAGGAAAGTCAAGGATGGACAACGCGGCACCCATGTATACGTGCTCTCTCACCTTGTGATCGTGGGGGTTCGAAACTGAAATTGTCCCAACTAATAAAGTCATATATAAGGGACCCAGTACCAATAGGCCAAGAGGCCGTTGGTGAAACTTGATTAATGTGTTAAGCTCTGAGTTCATGGTTGCATGCCATCCATGCAATGCATGCATGTTATGTATGTTCTTTAATTAATAGTTATTTAGTTTTATGACTTTATATATGTACAACATTGATTGGTTTGTCTAATATTGAAGTGCAGTTATTTTGAATAAGAAGACTTAGTGCATGTGTGTAGGATTGTACATGCTGAGTTTGATCGGTTGGGCCTCGGGATCAGTTCAAATTGTTTAGCTCAAGCTCAAGCTTGAAATTTGTCTAATATTAAAGTGCAGTTATTTCGAATAAGAAGACTTAGTGCGTGTGGGCAGGATTGTAAGCATGCTAAGTTGCTCAGTTGGTCTCAAGCTCGGTTCAAAATTGGTTAGCTCAAGCTCAAACTTGAAATTAACTTGAATATATTTGATCAAGTTTGGTTCGATTTTAATTTTGAAAGCTTAAATTCGACTCGATTTAGTTCAAATTTAAAACTGAATCAATTTAATTTCAAACCATAGCATATCTCAATTTAGTTCAAAATTAAAAGTTTATTTATAACTTGATTTTTTTTTCTATATTTCTATATAATAATAAAAAATATAAATTATATAATAGTTTTAATAAATAAAATTTCTACTAGACATATTATATATAGAATATATAATATTTTAATATATTTATTATTATTATTATTATTATTATTATTATTATGTTAATATATATAATTTTAAGCTTTTGAGATGAGTTTAATCGAGCTCGGCGAGAAATTAATTTCATGCTCGAAATTTAAACCTAGGCTCTATCTAAAGCTCAAATTTTGGAGTTGAGTTCGAGTTTTTACCGAACCAAGTTCGAGTCGGTGACAATTGGATAGATCTAGGTAACTATATATTCCCCATTTGAGAAAAGCTATGAAAGTAAATTTAGTGGGAGGTTGAAAGAGAAGCCATTCCATATTCCATCTTTATTTTATTGGTGAGATTCAAGCTTGGATTTCTTTATCCTCAAAGCACCAAAGCACTACAACTCAATAAAGATCTTTTGTGGGCCAATGAAGGGATAGCTTTGTTCTAAGGTGAGACATGATAAAACAACTATATGTTGATGTAAAACTTAGAGTAAAGTTGCAAGAATAGAATCACTTAGACGACAATCTATACCAAAATCCATCCAATTAAGAATTTATAAATAAAGCATGATCAACAAATTAAGATTAATGCCTTTTATTGTGTGAGTTTGCGTGTGTATAACAAAGTTGATGAGAATCATTTTATCGAAGTAATTACATCAATTCCTTGATATAAACTCTTTCATATTTTCCTCATATTCTCAAGATCCTTGTCTTATAACTTTTCATCAATACTTGACTTTATATATAACTCACACTCTCTCTCTCTCTCTCTCTCACTCTCTCTCTCTCTCTCAAACATATAATAATTCATACACATGTAACACCTAAACCCTAACCCTAATAACTCCTAGAAAATTACTCTTTTAGGTTTACATTATTTATACAACCAACCTTTTGAACACTACATGAAATATACCCTATAGCGGCAGATATATTACCCCCTTTATATGAGTACAACAACAGATATATAAATGTTGCTAATTAATCTTATGTCACTAGAGGTTTAACGACAGAAAGTATAGCCTAACAAATTAACAAATTAACAAATTAATGTTCTCTCTTTTATTACTTTAGCTTAGATCGATTAAGTTAAGTTGTCTCACCAACGACATAAGAGGCCTATTGGTATCAGGTTAATTTACTAAGAGGTTCTACTCTCCCGAGAAGAACTTGTGATAGAGCCCCACCTCTTGTAAAAGTGCAAAATAGGCGCATTAAGCAGAGTGCTTGTCACTTTTGTCAAAAAGAAGTTAAGTTGTCTCTTCTTCTAGCTCTAGAATTATCCTTGGGGTGAGCATATCAAGGATACCAAACTCAAAGCACAAGCTAAACAAATTAAAGCAAAAGAAAGCTAAAAAGAAGAACCTTCTCATCTCTATATATATAAAAACCATGCCAACCTCCATTGATCACAACATAAACATTCAAAATCAACTTACAACAAGACAAGCTTAATTTATTGCCATGGCAGACCATAGCCAAAACAAGCCATCTTCATATATCCCTCCTCCTCTTCCGACAAGGGCGCCGCCGACATCTCCACCGAGCCCTCTCCGGTGCATCTGCCTCACCTTCCTCCTCCTCATCATATTCTTCGGCATCACAATTCTCATCACTTGGCTCATCATCCGTCCCTCACCAATAGAGTACACCATTGAAGATGCAAAGATCAACAACTTCAACATTTCCTCCAACAATGCTCTCAATGCCACTTTCAATCTCACCTTCATGTCCCACAACAGGAACCACAAAATTGGCTTATGGTATGACTCCATTGATATCACCGTTTGGTATGATAATCAATTGGTGGCATTCGACGAATCATCGCCTTTTTTCCAACCGAAGAAGAATGAGACAACGATAAACATCGATGCGGTGGCTCAAGATACTCCATTGATGACCTCGGTGGTCAAGAACCTAAAGAGAGATCGGTCCTCCGGAAAGGTCGAGTTGGTGGTGAAGTTGCATGCAAGAATAAGGTTTAAGATTGGGGCAGTGAAGACAAGGCATTATGTGATGAAGGTGGAGTGCTCGCCGGTGGTGCACTTCCCGCCGGCGACGGCGTTTGATCGGACGTACTGTGATGTTGATATATGAATCTTGTTGTTGATTGAGTTTGCTTAATTAGGGTTTTGTGTGAATTTGCATGCATGCATGCATGCATGCATGCATGCATGTATGATTGAATCTGATGATTTGGTTTCTTTGTTTATTCAACTTTGTATTGATCAGACCAATGGTCATAAAAGTCTATTGATAGGAGGTTGCTTTCTTAGGAGATTTCGCTCTCCCAGGAAAAATCTGGGATCAAACCCCTCTTTTTTAAATGCGGTCTGTATGGGCCCCCCATCCTTGACATACCTCATGGGGGAGCTTGTCACCTTAGTCCACAAAAACAAAAAAAAAACTTTGTATTGATCATAGGGTGGGTGTGGTTGCCATTAATTGTTTCTTTGTGTAAGGAGAAAATAAATTGAAAGTTTGTTTTTTTTTTCCTTTTGTTTTTTTAATTTAATTTGATTTCAATAGATTTGGAACTATTAATGGTGATGATAATTTTTTTTTTATTGTAGTTTAGTTTTTATTTTAATTTTTTTTTATTTAGTGTTATTTTTAAAAATTTTATTTAGGTAGCTTCTTTTCTAAGCGCTTTTGAGAATAGTTAAAATGGTCGAAAAAATATTCCTCATGGATTTTTGTGCATAAAGAAAAATATTTGATGTCCCAATCAAAGTCAAAACAATAAGAAAAATATTTTTATTATTTTTAACACATATTTTATTTAGTTTTTATGTTAAGATCTATATCTTTTTAGTTATATTGAAACAAATATCTTGATATTTTGAAAATTAATATATAATTTTTTTAAAAAATATTAAATAAATTTATAAATTTTAGGGCCATTTTCCAATATAACCTTTTTTTTTTATCCCCAATACCATTTTATTTGTCAAAATGGCCTAGGGCTGCTTAGTCAACATCCATAATGCTGACTAGGATTAAAATAATTATATAAAGTTTTTTAAGGTTTTAAATGAAAAAAAAACATAACATTTTATAATTAACCCTCATAATAGATTCCCTGGAAGTAAGCAGCCTTTGGAAGGTCATTTAGCTCCAGCTCGAGCTGATTGAGGCTTGGTGGAGCTAAATGGCTTTTCAACCGCTTTTGAAAAGCCATTTAGCTCCAGAGAGCTGATTTCAGTGTTTTGGAAACTATTTAGCCTTATAGATAGGGCCCTTGGAGTGAAACAACCTTTAAAATGTTGTTTAGCTCCAAAGAGCTAATTTTATAGTACTCTCTAAAGCTAAACAGTGTTCCGCAGACCGTTTAGCCCATAAGATAGGGCCTTGGAGCTAAATGACCTTTTGTTTAGCTCCAGAGACCTAATTTAAGTGCTCTTTAGTGCTTAAGGTATTCCGTAGATCGTTTAGCTTTGAGATAGCCTTAGAACTAAACAGCCTTTCAAAGGTCATTTATTAGCTCTAGAGAGTTGATTATAGTACTCTTTAAAGCTAACCGGTATTCCACAGACTGTTTATCCTGAGAGATAGGCTCCTGGAGTTAAACGGCCTTTGAAAGGCCCTTTAGCTCCAGAAAGCTGATTTTAGTGTTCTTTGGAGCTAAACGGAGTTTCGTAAATCATTTAGCCCTAGAGATATGGCCCTTAGAGCTAAATGGCTTTTCAAAGGATGTTTAGCTCCAAAGAGCTAACTAGAAGAGCTAAACGGTGTTCCATAGATCGTTGCTAGAGGTTTAACGGTAGAAAGTAGGACCTAACAAATCAATGTTCTCTCTCTTTCCTCATTTTAGCTTAGATTAAGTAGTTTTTTTTTAATAAGCAACAAGCGCTCCCATGGGGATTTCAATGACTTGCACAGATGTACAAAACACCCCAAGGATTACATGCTGGTGGAACACCCGCAAGCTTAAGCGTGTTGTGCTCTCACTCCGCGTGGAGGGGGATTCGAACGCGGGTTTAACCTCACCTCTTAGCAGAGGACCTAGGTGCTACTTTATGCAAGTGGAAGCTTGAACCCAAGACCACTCATCTAACACAAGGGAACAATAATGTAAGGGTGCACTTTCTTGTGCTTAGATTAAGTTAACTTGTCTCTCCCCCTAGGCTCTAGTATTATCCTTGGAGTGTGCATGAAGGATACCAAAACTCAAAGCACAAGCTAAACAAAATAAAGCAAAAGAAAAAGCTAAGAAAAAGAACCTCCTCCAACTCACAAAATCTTCAACTATGCAAAATTCCCTTCTCCTTCTCATCTCTCTATATATAAAAAACATGCCAACCTCCATCACAACATGAACATTCAAAATCAACTTACAACAAGACAAGCTTAATTGTCATGGCAGACAATCGCCAAAACAAGCCATCTTCATATATCCCTCCTCCTCTTCCTCCGAGGCTGCCGACATATCCGCCAAGCCCTCTCCGGTGCATCTGCATCACCTTTCTCATCCTCATCATAATCTTCGGCATCACAATTCTCATCATTTGGCTCATCATCCGTCCAGCACCAATAGAGTACACCATTGAAGATGCCAAGGTCCACAACTTCAACATCTCCTCCAACAATGCTCTCAATGCCACTTTCAATCTCACATTCATGTCCAACAACAGGAACAACAAAATTGGCTTATGGTATGACTCCATTGATATCACCATTTGGTATGATAATCAAATGGTGGCATTCGGCGAATCGTCGCCTTTTTTCCAACCGAAGAAGAATGAAACAACAATAAACGTCGATGCGGTGGCTCAATCTACTCCGTTGATGACCTCGGTGGCCAAGAACCTCAAGAAAGATCGGTCCTTCAGCGAGGTCAACTTGGTGGTGAAGTTGCATGCAAGAATTAGGTTCAAGGTTGGGGCAGTGAAGACAAAACATTATGTGATGAGGGTGGAGTGCTCGCCGGTGACGGTGAACTTCTCGTCTAAAGCGCGGTTTGATCGGAAGTCCTGTGATGTTGATATATGAATCTTGTTGTTGGAGTTTGGTTAATTAGGGTTTTGTTTGTGTGAGAGTTTGCATCCATGCATGCATGGTTGAAGTTGATAATAACTTGGTTTGTTTGTTAATTTGGTCAACTTTGTAATGAGGGGGTGGGTGTGGTTGCCATTGTTTCTTTCTCTAACATTACGGAAGTTTATTTTTGCTTTTTTTTTCTTTTCATTTAATTTGATTATGATTTTTTTTATTGAAGTTTAGTTCTTATTTTAATTTTTTTTATTTAGTGTTATTTTTAAGTTTTATTTAAGTATTTTTTTTAAGTGCTTCTCAGAATAAATTAAAATAGTCTGGAAAAAAATATTAAAAATCCATAAAGAAAAACGTTTGATGTTTATTTTTTATTTTTTTATTATTATGTTTTAAATTTAAAAGTGTTTTTCTCAAAATAAATAAATCAATCAATCAAATTGTTTCTTTTTATTGGTTCTATCCCTCTTAGAAGCCAAAACAAACAACTTAAAAAATGATTATCGTGTTTTTCTCATACTTACTCATTATTGTGTGAGGAGAGAAAAATTAAGATCACTTTTCTCTGAGGCGGCACAATTTTAGGGGAGAGACAGAATACACGGCGAAGCTTCACCGGAAACCACACAGTGAGGAAGTGCGGGCAGATATGGCCAGGGAGTGGAAGAGGACTTCTTTTGGGACCAAAGCGGAAACCAAACCCCTCTAGCTCCCAAGAAGCCCACAGGATCGGCGGTCCATGCAGAGAAGGCGTTTCATGTCTTTGATCACGATGCTTAGGTGGAAGGAGAGCAACCTTCATCGCTGAGGCCTTGTCTATACCAAGAGTATCACCAAATGCGAGTTCAGAGGAGGAAGAGGGATGACGTGAAGTACACTTTAAGTGTCGAGGAGGAGGTGAGGGAAGAGGGATGCGCTGTAGCGAGAAACCCACCAGCCTCAAGACCACCGCTAGATATGCTAGAATCAAGGCCCTAGTCACCACCGTATATCAGGATACCGGATGGCCTCGTTGAAGTCTGTGGGCAGTGCCATAAGATAAGGCATATTACCGTTGACTCTGAGCACGCCATGACTGTAGAGTTTGTTGAGTATGAGTCACACCTTCAAGACAAAGGAGTGGGGCGAAGCTCAGGTCGCAAAGCTTCGGATACTTGAAGGATACCCGTGGAGAGCAGACCTACATACTCGAAGACACACAAAACATCAACTGAACCGAAAGACCTGAAGAGGAAACCAGGTAAAGGGAAGAAGAAGGAGCATGTTGGTGAAGCACCGATGAGGAGAGGAATCGAGCACACCATGTATTGCTTGCCTTGGATAGTGATATGATGAATGGAAAAGAGGAGATGAAAAAGATACACTGTCACGACAATCACGACAGTCACAACAGTCTTTGAGGGGGTGGCGAGTGGAGCTACTGTTTCAGCCGCACTACGAGAGGTATTAGGAGATGAAGGGGCATGACTGACCAAAGAACTTTGCGATGGTTGTCTGATCATCATATGCAGGTCCGTGATCGAGATGAGGAAGGTTGAAGCCGTCAGGGAGATTCACCTCCCCAGTACCTTCTCTCTGAAGTGTGAGACTTATGGAAGACGAAGCTCGCGGATGACAAGATTAGGTGGCTCGAGACCAGAAGACTACCCATGTTCTGTTGGAGTAAGGGGCTGTGGCTGAAGTTTTGAAAAAGTGGGGACCTCATTTACATGGATCATCATGGAGGCCAGTATGGCGATAATGTCCGCGTGGCGGTGAGAGTGTGTCGTGGCCGCACCATGCCCTGCATTATCTAATGTAATATCAGTCCACGCAAGCATAAGATCCTTATCAGCATGGAGTGGGGACAAATCCTACTGCCATAGAACGAATTAAGGAGGAACTGGAGAAATAACATACAACATGGAGGAGATGACGTGCAAAGAGAGAGGACGAAAACAAACTACAAACCGGGATAGGGTGAAGAAGAAGATCTCCAAGGAAGCGTAGATGGGTAGAAGAAGCATCGGAAGCACCAGAGTCGCTGGAATCATCGGACAGGGTGTAGGTGAGGAAACAAGACTCACACGGACTGGTCTTGCAACTAAGCAGGACCGGTATATGGCTCAGCCATGAGGCCGTACCAAGACCAAGTCAGAAGCAATTGGTCACGTTGACCCGATTGAGATTTCTCGGAGATAGGTTTTGGATGAACAACTACATAGCGTGGAAGATGCATAGGTTGACTCAGACGTGGATGAGAGACCGACTTGGGCTCTCGTGTCACTTAAACTAGGTGGAATAGGGTTGAAGGGTAAGTAGGTGAAACCAGCAACCCGAACCCAAGATGCTGACACGATCGCGGCCCCGGGCGAGTTGAATCTTAGTTTCTCATCAAATATGCAGCAGATGGTTGCTAGCAGAGGGGCAAAAGAGCTCAACAAGGAGTAGAGAGTGGGTGACAATCAAGGTCCACAATCTCCTGACTCAATACTCCTGGCTTAACAACAAACCAAAACGGTTTAGTATAATGGAAATGAAGTGGTTTTTGAGCCCAATCCAATGGGCTCACATGAACCTACTCACATACACTAGCAATCACATAGGGGACCTCCTTAAAGCAAGAGTTGGCTATTATACCCAACCCACATGTAACTCAGTGGCCAACTCATTCTAATACAAGCTGTAATAGTCTCAAGCCCACTGGACGGACACAACACCACTTGCTACCAACCAAGGATTTATTAGTAATGCACAAGCATTACCACTAATCCAGGAGACTAATAGTGATCTAAAAAATATAAACCCATAGAGGTAACAAATTCTGGACTTGATCAACCATGGCATTTTAGACCTTAACAACTCAACTCTAAAATACATGAATTGTCGATGGAATTTGATTCATAACTCAACATGGGCCAATACAAAAGGGTTTCCAGTGCAAGAACCAATAGAAAGGGAGCAAGGAACTCAAACTTAGAAGAATATGGACAACTCTCAAAATGTTACAAAGGAAAGGGAGGTGTCATAGGGGCACCAAGCAGTCCAATTAAGGGGACCCCCCGCAAAGTAAAAGCCACCGAGAGTACAGAGGATGTGGCACCACCCACTACCACCAAGCGAAATGTGGAACACATTGTTCCAAATGGTATGAACTCGACACACCCCTCTATTTCTCAAACATTATCTGATTGGGTGACAAGGAACTTCGAGGAGTTGATATAGACCAAGCCGATGATATTAACATATACCCACACCAAATGCCGCTAAAGGAAGCCGCAATGGTAGGAAAGGCCAAGGATGAAAACTAAGCCATTCAAGGGGCATAAATTAGGGCAGAATATTGTGTTTTCATGAAGTTAATCTCATGGAATGGAACGCAAGGGTATTAGGGAAGCGTAAAAAACGTTTCTTGCGAGGGACTTTCTAGGAAGCCAGAAGCCGGACCTATTTTTTCTACAAGAGACAAAACTGGCCAATATAGACAACCACATATGGCGAAGTATAGGGGGAGCTATTTATGACCCAAGATTAACCCTCTTGGCGACAACCACCAGGGGAGGTTGTTGCATGGGATGTAGTAGTGACCGTTTTAATCTCATCAACAACTATATCGACACATTCAACATAATGACCGTCTTTGAGGACCGCGCTAGTCAAAAGAGATGAATGTGCACCACGGTCTACGGTCCCTGCGAGAGGCTGCTCAAACAAGACTTATGGGATGATTTTCACCGGTGTACTCACGGTAGGAGAGGGTATGGATAGTAGGAGGAGACTTCAATGCTACCATATCCAAGCCGAAGACCGTAATAGTGCATCACACAACACACAAAGTAGGGAAGGGTTCAGCCACCTTATTGATAATCGACAACTATGGGACCCACCACTATTGGGCCAAAAGTACACGTGGACGGACGACCGTGATAACCCAAAGCTAATAAGACTAGACAGTTTCTTGCTCTCTGGCACATGGACAACATAATTCCCACACATTGGAGGGGACCATGCCCCCATGTATCGGATTCGCTAAGGATCCACCTATGTTAACCTTTTGTACCCTTATTATTTTATGATAAATAAAAGAATATGATTTATTTATTTTTATCAAAAATAAAATAAAATCACCTACTCAACACTTGAAATAAATAAATAAAAACTATTTCTTTTAATTGGTTCGACTTTTTTTTGAGAACCCAACACAAATAACTTAAAAATGATTAAAAAGTATATATATATATATATATATATATATATATATATATATATATAGCGCTGATGACATCAGGCCGGTTGGATGCACTATGCATTCCCGGTCGTCTCCCATTTGACCCTTGGAGCATGTTTGAAGGATTTCCAACCGTACAAACGGTAACCAAATTGTATGAAAATGGATATGCTAGCTTATTTTTCGATGATCTTCCCATCCGTACGGTTGAAAATCCTTCAAACATGCTTCAGAGGGCCAAATGGGAGGTGATTGAGAATCTGTGATATTCTGGTGGCACGATGTTATGATGACTGATATAGAGCGGTGTTGAAAAAAATATACATTTTTTATATATATAAATATGATAGTAGAAATATGTTTAAGGTGTGTTTCGGTCAATCAATCTCTTCTTGTTCGAGGAAATGTGATAGCCAAAAGTGGACTTCTAGGCCTTAAAAAAAAATACCTTGTATTTTTATTTTCAGTTGAAAATGCCCTTATTTTGTCTAATTTTATTATTATTATTATTATAAGTGCTTCTATAATGATTCGTAAGCTGTTTAACTTATAAAAGTATTTAAAGACACTTGTTATAGATTTATTGCATCTAATTCAGAAAATTATATCAATATAAATCACCGTATTATAATTATTCTAAAAATATAATTATGAATTTATTAATACAAGTTTGTATTATTGTATATGACCATGCCTTTGATTATGAATAATTAAATAAATAATATTTTGAAAAATATATTATTAATATTAATCATTAATTGAATTATATATATATATATATATATATATATATATATATATATATATATATATATATATATATATATATATAGGGAAAATATTTGAGGACACGTGACATAATGAGGGACCAACTATCATCATAAATTTGATATCTAGTGGAGGATAGATTCGGAAGGCACTAAAATTGGCAACTAATGTCTCAGGACTTGCAAACTAATGGTCTCCTGTGCTCTGAGGTGTAATCGCTCCGAGTTATAAAAGGAGTTCCACTACTTATAAAGAAAATAACTTGATTCCATTGAGATTGAGCGCTAGCTATCTCCTCTTTCTACAGTTCCTTATCTTGTGAAGCTGAAGGAGCAAACCAAATAAGTCGTTGATCACAACCAATCTCTCCCTCAAAATCAACTGAAGCACTTCAACTTTCACTGATCTCGCTGATCAAGCTCCATAAATCTCGATATCAATATATATATATATATATATATATATATATATATATATATATATATATATATAATTTAAATTTAAATTTTAAAGTCTTTAACTCAATTTATTCCAACTCTAACTAAACACTAGATAGGCAGAATGACTCTTTTTTTATGGGAATAATATTTTTTGCAAATCTATTTATAGTTTTCGATTAACCAAAACCAAGTTTTTGTCAAACTAAACATTATTTAGCACCACCAATAATTAAATCACAAAAAAAAAATAAAAAATAAAAAAGGGGGACACGACAACAAGGTGCAGAATCTTCAGTTCACAACACAGTTCATATTTTTTTCAATATTTAATTCACAATGTTTTGATTTAAAGCTCATGTTTAATTTATAGTTAAATAAAATTAATTTTAATTTATTTAATTAGTTAAACTTTTCAACTCATTTAACATTTCTTAGTGATATATTAATATTACATGCTTCATTTTCTGATTTCAACCAAATATTTTGTAATTAGTGAATAATAACAAATGACCATTTACTCATACTTTCAAAAAAAAACAATAGTTATATAATAACAAATGCCACTTGTATTGTATTGTATTGCTTACAACTTTCATAAAAATAATAATTATATAGATAAGAATATCTTTGATGGTGTAACATAACTTGCCTTAACAATTATCAAAATATGAATATCGGGTTAAAATGTGGTTTTCCAAGTAGTTGTTATAATTTTTTAAATTAAAAAATATATATTTACGAAAAAATTCCAAAATTTCAACCTAATTTTTTGGTTTTTAATTTTTTTTAAATTAAAATTAATATACTTCGGCATAGTCATATAGATAGATATGATAAATAATCATGTTAATAAGTAAATTAATTATTTTTTAACACATATTTTATTAATATATAATTAAGTATCTTTTTAGGTATATTGAAAAAATATCTTGATATTTTGAAAATTAATATATAATTTTTTAAAATATAAAAATTTATAAAATATTTGATTAAAATTTTTCATAGATTTCACACGGAGTATCCCACTGGAACAGGAACTTCCAAAAAAAAAAAAGAAAAAAAAAACTAAACAGAGTTTTAACAACTTTTTAAAATTAATTTGTAAGATTTTTGACAAATCTAAAACATAATAAATCCTCATATTAAAATAAATATTTATTTTATACTAATTAAAATGGAACAGGACCTTCCAACAAAAAAAAAATAATTTTAATATTTTAACAAATCTAAAACATAATAACTCCTCGAATTAAAATAAATATTTGGAAATTTTTTAAATATAATTTATAAATTTTTTTTAATGGATATTGATTATTATATTCATTATTTTACTAATTAAAAAATTAATAAAAAAAATGTAATTTGATTGATTATTCCCATGTGCGGTTAAACCGGATAAAGCTAAAGCTGACGTCATTTTTTAAAAATAATTTATTTAAAATTATTATTATTATTATTTGAAAAAAATTCTATATAATTTTTTTTTGTTCGTGTCTCTTTTCAAACCCTCCTCATCTCTTCTTCAAATCTCTGTTTTTCTCTCTTTGTCGCGCTCTCCCTGAGCTTCGAATAGGAGCTCTTGGGGGGAGTTTTGTTGCTTGGTTTTGCAGGGTTTCGACGCGCGGGGGAGCTGTGAAGCGAGGGGTTGTTTGTGGTTGTCGCTGGGTTTGAGGAGGAGTTGGGATTCAGTGGTTTGATCTTGATGGAGTAAGCATTTTGTCTTTGATTTGTTTAAATGAAGTTCCTTTTTGCATTTTGTATGAATGTAGAGTTTCTTGTGGCTGTGAAGATGTTTTGATTGGTAGGTAGTGTGTTTATTTTGGTGTAATTGTGATTTCAAAGCATTTGAAGGAAAAAAAATTGTTTTTGATGATGATAGTCCCTTTCTGTGTGGCTCCCTAGTGAGGAAATCTTTGCTACATAATTGGTTTGGTTTGACATTGTGAGTGGAAAGATTTAGATGAAGAGTACGTGGAATGTTGCCTGGTTTAGTCAGAACTTGCTGAAATTCGTGACAAGTTTGCATTGATATCGTTAAGTGGAATTTCGTTTTTTGGTTGCATAACTCTTGTGCTCTGCAATCTCAAAAACTTAGATTCTGATATTCTTTTCACTTGAAGCACCTGAATGATCATACTTGAATGTACCTGGGTTCCTTTATCCATTAGAATTATACTACAATTATCTCCTTGAGCCAAAAAGAAAGAAAAAAGGTCTTTACATTATCGCATAAAAGAATGTTGCATTTCTCTTAGGTTATGCTGAATGGATTAGCTTGAAAATTTCTGGTTTGTTTGATGATGAGCTTATGAACTTCAACATTGAGATAGAGCTATTGGATGGATTCTTGTCATCTCAAGCATGTTTATGAGTATTATCTCTGGCTGAGTTGCCTGATAATAATTCAGTCTTTATTTTCTTTGCTTGTGCATTAAATTTCAGAAATTTGCATAAATCAGGGACAGTTCCTTCTATATCCAAAATGCCATCATGGTGGAGTAAGTCTTCTTCTAAAGAAGTGAAGAAAAAGACAGCAAAAGAAAATATATTAGGTAGCCCAAATCGACTTGTAAGTCCAACGGAGCAAAGAGATGGTAGTATGAGAGAGGGAGGAAAACAGACAATTAGCAACTCAATTTCACAAGAAGGATCACGATCAAGAGTTGAATCACTATCTACATCACCTTCTTGTAAAGTACCAAACTTTGACAGATTTACAGACGGGTCGCATGCACAGCCACTTCCAGTTCCTGTTCTGTCATGTGCACCATCTGGGGTCATTGCCTCAACGTCAATGCTGGAAAAACATGGCAAAGCCCAGCTGCATCTTCCACTTCCTGAACCTAGTCATCTTTGTAGAAAGCCAGATGCTACTGATTTAAGTGCCCCTGATAGTTCAATGTCAAGTCCTTGTAGAAGTCTGATGAGAGTAGTTTGCCCTGAGCAAATTCTCACAGCAGCTTTTTTGACACCAAAGTCCTATCCAGATGTAAACTTCCTTGGATCTGGACAGTGTTCTAGTTCTGGTTCTGGTCAGACTTCTGGACACAATTCCATGGGAGGAGACATCTCTGGACACTTACTTTGGCCACAAGGCAGGGGTAGTCCAGAATGTTCACCAACACCCAGCCCTAGATTGGCTAGTCCTGGTTCTGGATCTAGGATTCATAGTCGTGCTGTTTCTCCAAGGCATCCACGAGCTGGAGGACCTGCACCAGAATTGCCTACAAGTCGGCATGACGAGGGGAAGATGCTGCGCCACCCTCTACCATTACCTCCAATTAATATATATAATGCTTCTCCTTTCTCTTCGAACAATTCAACTCCGAATACACTTTCCTCAATATCTCGAAGCCCTGGAAGGACAGATAGTCCTGGCCCTGGATCAGGTTGGAAGAAGGGAAAACTGATTGGCCGTGGCACATTTGGGCATGTTTATGTTGGTTTTAACAGGTACAAATTATAGCTTTCTGGGAAGTGGCTCTATGAACATCTTTTTTTCTTTATTTGCAAGTTGATTGTAAAGCTTTGTGACCTTCGTCAACCAATTTCAAAGGCTTTCAGCGCCAGTTACTCATCCCCCCCCCCCCCACACACACACACACAAAAGGAGAAAATAGATAAAATGACCCAACTTCGGGGGTTTTGCAAAATAAAAGATTAGATATTTTTCTGTGTGACAATTTTTAATGTTCCATTCTATTAAATGAACTGGCAACTCTACTTAACTATTTAAATTTTAGAAGGATATAGCTATTGGGTATTAGGATCCATTCTGGTTCACTAGAGTTTTATAACTGTAGTTATCTTATTGGAATGGTTATCAATTTAAATTTAGCTTGTTTCATCATTGCTTTGTGATTCCAATCTAACATGGATATGCTTTGGTGCATTTCAGCCATAATGGTGATCATTCCTAGTATTTTTCTCAACATTGATATGACTGGTTAAATTTCTTCTTTTTTATTAATCAATTTTCTCATATATTATAGTGATAGAGGGAAAATGTGTGCAATGAAGGAGGTCACACTTTTCTCTGATGATGCCAAGTCAAAAGAGAGTGCAAAGCAGTTGGGGCAAGTAAGCTCTATTGTCCTGTATACATGGAGATGTGTTAGTGGCATGTCAGTTATCAACTGTAGGTTCTCTTCTGAAAGAATTTTATTCACCTTTCTATGGCAGGAAATATCTCTTCTGAGACGACTGCGGCATCCAAATATCGTGCAGTACTATGGATGTGAAGTGGTACATTTATGTTTATATCTAATAAACTGTCTTTTTATGCAGCGATTTTTATATGGATTATCAATTATTCTGCATTACAAAAGTATGTCACTTCTGTCAATGCTCTTTCAGCACTATTTCATGCATTAGTTTCCAGTATTTAACATATTATTTATGCCTATATAATAAAATCTTCTTCAATCAGTGGTGAAGTATCTAGATCTGGTACGCTGGAGACCTTTAGGGTGTATGTTTGGATTGAGAGGAAATAGATGAAAAGAATGGAAAATGATGGGGAAAAATTAAAGAATATTTTTTCAACATTTTCTTCCATTTGCCTGTCGAATCTCTTTTCTTTGTTTCATCAATAGCAAGAATATAATCTTCTTCTTGTTTTCTTTGTTTCCCTCTATTTACCCTCGTTTTGAAGGCACCCTTAAGCTCCACTAAATTTTTTCAGTTTATCATGTCATTTCTCAACATTATGGTGAAATTCTACTTCTCTAGTTCTATTGTAGCTTATTTATTAATGAATGAATTTGGAATTTGACCCTCAGGAGAGAAATTATATTAAAATTTCACAGTTGATAGATTTGCACATAATGTAATAGGAGTATTTCCTCATTTTATATTTTGTCTGTGCTTTAAATGGTTTTTTAATCTCTAGAATGTGTTTTGTGATTCTGGTTCCTTCTTTAACAGGGACCAATGCCTATCTAAGAAAAAAAAAAAATACTCATCATCAAGTATCAATTATTTAAGAGTTTACTCTTTAAAGTTGATATTCTGGCCCTTTTGGTGATCTGCATCTGCAGATTCTCATCTATTTCCAAGAGCTTTAAACCTCATAGACCGGCTACTGCAGGTTACCATTGGAACCAAAGCAACCATTTTTCATGAGTTGCATGAATGGATTATGATTAAGTGGGCGGTCCAAAACAAAATCCTCAATTTATCAGTCCAGTATTTGAAGAGAATTAATTTCCCTGTCATACACAATTATTTTGAACAATTTAAAGTTGGAGTTCAATGTTGCCATTTTTCCACTGGAATGATACTTGATGCAATATTCTTCTCTGGAGAAAAAGACACCCCTGTGAAACATGATTGTTATCTTAGTTTTCTCAGACTTATTTTGCTCTTTCCTGTGGAGTCAAACAGTGGCTTGAGCAGTATGTTTTTTGAGCAGATTGATGATAAATTTCACATCTACCTGGAATATGTGGCTGGTGGTTCTATACATAAATTGCTTGAAGAGTACGGCCAACTTGGTGAGGAAGCAATTCGTAGCTTTACCCAACAAATCCTTTCTGGTCTGGCTTATTTGCATGCTAAGAACACTGTTCATAGGTATTGCATGGCTTCAAATTGACTTTACTTGGTTTTATGTTCATGCACATGATTAGTGTGGAACTGTCTTAATTGCCATTGATTGTTTTTCTCTGAGATATTCTGTCGGTTTGATCTTATTGCCCACACAGAGACATTAAAGGTGCAAACATACTTGTTGACCCTACTGGCCGTGTAAAGCTTGCGGATTTTGGGATGGCAAAACATGTAAGGATTTGATTTTCCATTTTGAATTCAGTATTCATCCTGTGTGTTCTAATTTCATTTCACATGCTGGTGCTTCCCCTTTTCAAGATAATTAAATCTGATGCTTATATTAATAATTTGATGTCCTTGATGATGTTAAAATGTAAAGATGTGTGCGCTTTATATTATTGGTGGTTATCTGTGATTTTGTATGTTCTAACCCTCTTCATATGTGGTTACTTTTACTTTATATTTTTATTATTTGATGGAACTTCCCATTTATCCCTAAACAAGGATCACATATGTTAGCACTTAATTTTTTTTAAATGTAGTTTTATTTATCAAGGCATGTGAAGTCATCTCAACCTCTCAAAGCTAGTGAACAAGCAATGGTATAGTTTTTATAGATGCCTCCACATCTAAACAGCTCTTGGAGGAATTCTGTTTAATGAAAATGAGAACAAGGCGTCCCATGGATTGTTTATTGGTTTAAGTGTTCATGGCATTTCAAATAACATAATATTTTATGACTCTTTTCCAGATCAATGGACAATCATGCCCCTTCTCATTGAAGGGAAGTCCCTACTGGATGGCACCTGAGGTACTATTGTAATCACTAATTAACTTCACCTTCATGCTTCTTTTTTATCTGTCCATTAGTTGTTTCTTACCTATATTATTCATTCAGGTTATTAGAAACACAAATGGCTGTAATCTTGCTGTGGATATATGGAGCCTTGGATGTACTGTTTTGGAAATGGCTACATCAAAACCACCTTGGAGCCAATTTGAAGGGGTTAGTTATTCAGACTATCAGACTATGTCATTATCTTTCATCCTTTCTTTAGTGCACTCTTAGACAAATTCTGTTCTACTTATAGTCATATTCTGACATGCAAACATTTATACATCCATGTATATACATGTAGGTCAAACACACATTTTCATTTTGAGATGTGCCTATCAATTAAGGGTGGTTTTGATTTGGGAATAAGTTGGAATAAACCCACCCATTCCAACCAAACACCACTTTTGGAATAACTATGAATAAATTTTTTTTTTTTTTTTTAAAAATAATTTTAATTAATTAAATAATTATAATCATATAGATGTTAAAAATCATTAAGTATTAATAAAAATAAATCATTAATTAGAAAAATATGAATTTAATTACACAATTTTTTTTAATTAGTTTAATTAAATTAAAGTGATATCCACATGACACCAAAGTTCTCTCAAAATCAAATTCAAAACTTAAAACCCCAAACTCAACTTATTCCAATTTACTCCGATCTCAACCAAACATCTCTGAGAATTTGTTGGATGGATTATTAGATAATTAAAGAGTATAGGGTTTTTTATGCATGCATCCCTGAAATCTTCCATATTTGCAGATCACTCTCTGACATCTTCCTGATTAAGTATAACTTCCTGAAATCTTCATCCCTTACATAGTTACCTGCTTGAGTGTAGTTAAGGAATATTCCTAGAATATGCTTGCAAATGCTTTTAAGTTAAATTTTTCTTCCAACAATACCCTTATGATTTAAATTAATTATCTCTTCTACTTCTCTTCCTTCCATGTTGCTTTGCCCTCAGACCCTTGTCTCTTTGCTATCTTCATCTGCTTGTCTTCAAACCTTCCTTGCTTCTCTTTAAGCATAAAAAAAAAAAATAACTTCTCTTCAGATTTTCTTAAAGTGTTATTAAGTGTTATTTTGGTAACATTATCATCATTGTCAAAGCACATACTTTGTCATTTTTCTTGAGTAGAAGTGCTTGTTTTCACTATGCTTTATGTTCAACATTGCCTTGACACAGTAGATTGGCCACATTGTCTTCTCACACCAGGATATGGTATATTGGTTCTTTTACATGCAATTACTTTGGGATCCTAGAGAGAGTTTTTTTCTTTATGCATTCATACTAAATGGAAGCCCTTGGTAGCAATGGTGGCTGTCCTTTCCTCCCCTTCGTTTCCTTTTTAACTACTATTTTTGGCATAATTTGGTTTTACAGATAGCAGCTATGTTTAAGATTGGGAATAGCAAGCAGCTACCACCCATACCTGATCATCTATCGGAAGTTGGTAAGGATTTTATAAGGTGTTGTCTACAGCGTGACCCTTCTCAACGACCAACAGCTGTTAAGCTTTTGCAACATCCATTTGTGAGGAATGTGGTTCCTGTGGTAAAATCTATACTAAGTTCTGAATTTATAGATCAGCACACGGATGTTTCTATTGGAAGAAATTTCAGGGTATTCATCTCCCCTTTGCCCTATGGATCTCTTCCATTGTCAGAATCATATTATTTGCTGTAACTTCCATGCAATGATGTTGTATACATGACTTATTTCATGAACTGTTTTACTTTTTTCTCTGAACAGGTATTGACATTATTGAATTATTCTTTTCTATGCTAGCCTTGTGTTGGAATAACTATTGGCCTTTAAGTGAGATCAATGCCATGGGAACAACTTCCCTTGACCCAATTAACTAAAATAATACATTATATACTTTTAGTAAAGGTGGGAATCAAATTCATGTTTTGATTTAGCTTGATGAAATTTTGACCTAAATATTCCTTTTTTTAGCTTTGTAATCGGAGATTTGCATGTTATTATTTGAGTGAAAATGTCCCAGTTACTATATAGGTCAAAACTCAAAAGAAGAAGGATTACATTTCCCTATTTATCTGTGTTACATGCAAACAAAACCTGCCTTGTTTAGATCAGGCTGAGAGGTCATGGATTGAACAAAATGGAACAGGAAAGAGTCCATATTCACCTGAAAGCCAAGATGTCATCTCCCTAAATGATTTACCTTTGCATTCCTTTTTTTCTTTATCATGATTATTGTTGCTATGGTAAATTCAGGGTGTTGGCCATGTGGGAAATTTTTCTCCTCTGGACACTGGACAGATGACTCATCAGCTGAAAGGTGCAAGAACTGCTCTAATGATTAGGTAAAGTTTTCTTCTTTGTTTCTTTTTATAGTTTCTAAAATGTGTTGTACATGAAAAGATGATGGAGAAGGCTGCGTATGATGCATATCTTCTATTTTTCAATGCCCCATGGAAGAAGTAAATCTTAAAGTAATTCTAAATTTTACATTTTGCCACCAGCAAGACAATTTATGTGCCAGAAGACAACCTAGCTTCTATTGTCCCTTTCTATAGGAATATTTGCTTGTTGTTTTCCTTGATAAACTATAAGGTATGTGTTTAGTTAATTTGGGAGACAAAAATGACTCGTGACAGTGTAAGCTCATTCATCATGTGCAGGTCTTTCTTTGGACAGCAGAGAAAAAAAAAATTACCTTCTTTTCTGAGAATCTCTTTTTATAAATATTCCTTGTAAAATTGAATATTATGATGTTTATGCATAATATGTGAGATTAAGATTCCACAAGGTTAATATCTGCAAAGTTCTGATTGTGGACTGCAACATTAGCATTTGTAGGCTATAGGATAAGGTTTCACTGTCTGATGGGAAGTTTTGCTAAACTGTAAATCTAGTTGGGATCTTCTTTTTTACAATAATTACTCTTCCTTTTCTTATGTTGGTGACAATGATACTTATTTTCATTCAAATTGCTATGATTTGGAGGACATAGCTCCTAAATATGAACCCTGTCCATGTAGTGAGACGAAGCTATATATGGTAGACCTTAAAAAGAATAAAGAGTAAATAGCTTCTTTTTTGTTGTCTTCAAATGTTCAAGACATTTCTATGTATGAAACTGAAAATTCTTTTACCATTGGATAGACACATCAACAGACCATGCAATCGTATTATCATGTCTCCGTATCTTTATTTACAGATTTTTCATGTGACAGTTCTGGATTGGACAACTGCGTCAATGTTAAACAAATCTTAGAATTGATGTTTTCATGTACTTGGACAGCAATATATGTTGCCGGTGATGAAAATATATCACTTTGTTTGTTTCATTTGCAGTGGTACTCATCCAACAGGGATCATGTCCTGCCCGGTCTCTCCTGTTTGGAGCCCACTGTTAAATCCAGGGTCTCTGCATCATAGCAATCGTAAGAAGTCTGCTTCTCCAATATCAAGTCCTATAACCATCTCAGGCTCTTCCACACCTCTGACTGGTGGTAATGGTTTTACTCCGTTTAATCAACTGAAGCCGTTGGGTTTTTTTCATGAGTGCTACAGCAACAAACCAAAACCTAACCATCCCTTGGGACCAACCCCAAAGCTTGATCTTTATCATGGAGGCCAAAAAGGATCCACTGTTTCCCGTGAGCAAGGAACATCTGAAAGTGAAATTCGCACCCATCAGCTTGGAACTGCGACACATGTTAATCTCTGGAAACCAAATGATAAACATTCTATGTGGGTTGACCATGTTTCCCATCAGCTGTTACGAGAGCATGCACCGCTGGAACCATCACTGGATCTCAGTTGTAGTTCTCCGATGCTTGCCCACACATGTGGGACCTGATCTTGTAAAGATGTTCGCCTAGGGAGGCTTTTTTTGGCGCTGGCTGAATTAATATGTTTTGTTGCCAGCAAGATTAAAGTAATGCAAATAGCAGCAGGGAAATCCGATCTTATATGATGAGGCCCGGTGTTGACAACCAAATGGATATTTTGATTTTTGAGGCTGAAGCTGGATGCACAAAGTTTCATCTTCAGCAAATTCAGATCGGTAAGTTATTTACCTTTATTATGTAAATTTCCATGTCCAGACAATTAAATCACAAGTGTTCCGATAGTGAATTTTAGCAAATTATATTGTCTTTCATCATTTTCGTCTATCTAATCAAGGTTTTTATTTAGGTTTGTTGATTATGCCGAGCAATTTGCAGGTTTGTGACCTTAAATGCTTCCCTTTTTCAATAGCAACTTTTTTAAAGCTTAACAACTAATCTTTGCTTGGTTTTCCTTTTTGCCTATTTTATTTTTTTCCATAATCTTCACTTCAGAACATCATCGGTTACCGACTGAACTGTTTTTTTTTATCTTATTGTTATTCGCGTCATTCTTGCCATCAGTTATCGACTGACACTCACCCTTCAATGTAACCTGTAGTCTTTCAGATGAACAAGTTCTGCTCTTTTGTACTAAAGAACAAAACTGTCGACCCATCACCGACGAAGCATGGTTCAAATGTTTTTGCATATTGCTCATGATTTTACATCAGAAGCATGGAAGTTTCAGCTCATCCTGGTTGTTCATCTCTGTCTCGTGGTTGCTCGAGTAATATTTCTTGTAAAGTTGCTGCGTGATACATCTCCCTGACAACCATTTTGATGTAAAGCGCTTGCTCGTTTTGATGTATATACTTCTAATCGGTATCACGCCGCAAGTGTCAGTGTATCTGTAACCAGATCTCAGTGACCAAACTATGAAGCAGTAGTCATATATATAAGTTTATTATCTGTACTGCTGTGTCCTAGTTGAAATGTTATGTTTCAGAAGCTAAAAAACAATTTTCTAATCATTGAAAATTATCAAGATGTTAATTAAAATTGAACTTAAAATTTCCATGTTTAAAATTGCAACTTAAATTAAAACCTGAAGTGGTTTTGTATGATTTTGATTAAAACATTATATATATATGAATTAGATTTAATTCATATATATGAATTAGATTTAAGTCGGCTACCTCTTCGGATAGAGATAGAATAGAGAGCAAAAGAGAAAGAAAAGAGAGTTGATCGAAGTGTACTCATCAAGGATCTTGATATCCTTATCTTCTTCATCTTCAGCTTTCAAGTCTTCTTCTATCTTTCATGGTTCTTTCTTCAGTTATCTGATCTTTGTTTTACTAATACTTGGATCTTGATATCCAGGATGATGAAGATGAAGATGAGAATGGTGAGATGGGAGAACCTTTCATCAGACATCATTGAGACCATATCTGATCTTCTTCCCAATGGCACAGACTACATCAGCTTCTACTCAGTGTGTCTCTTGGCGTGCGGCTACACCGAAGAAACATAACATCCCTTTCCTGATCATTCCCGGCGAGATAAGCCGGAATGCCCACAATGTCTTCCGGGTGAGCGACCAAGAGACCCGCAAGATTATGATCTGTCAGGAGATCTTGGGAAAGAAATGCTGCGGAGCCTCCAATGGTTATCTGATCATGGTTCATACGAGAAACAGAGATGTGGTTCTCTGGAACCCGATGAACACCCACATCATCCCAGTCCCGCCATTGATCACCGGATGGAAAATCCCCAACAATGGCCAAGGTGGTTTTCCAAACCTCCCAACAAGACAATAGAGCATGAAGAAGTTTAACCTGCACAAGGCCATCCTGACTTCAAACCCTTACAAATATCGTGAATCAGATGTTTATCTCTTTGCAATCTTCAACTGTCTGTCAAAGAGTTCCAAGCTGGCCTACCATAAGATTGGCTCTAATCACTGGATGGTTCTCTTGCATGGCTCTTACGTCAAAGATGTCATCTTCACATGTGAGCCATTGACGCGTCATGGAACATTTTCATTTGTAATTTCTACAATGAGACTACTGTGATGGTGACTAAGGTCACTACTGTCAATGCTCCTATGAACATTGATCACTTGTACTTGGTTGAGGTGGATTGTCACCTGTGGGTTGCTTTGAGGTACAAGTATTCTGGTTCGGAGAATTTTGGGGTAAAGAAGGGTGCATTCAGGTTTGCCACGATTCTGATGGTGAGCCCAATGATTGTGGCAATTGAAGAGGTTACTGATTTGGAAGGCATAGCTTTTTTCTTTGAATTGAATCAATCTTTTTGGACGTCAGCTGAAGAGCACACTCAGTTGAAGAAGAATTGCGTCTACTACACAAACTTTCCGCTGAAGAGATTTGATGACGTTTATGGCCACCAAGATTTTGGTATCTATGATATTGCGAAACGTAGGATTGAGCGTGTTCCTGGTTGTCCCTTTGAGTACCCATTTACATGGGCTAGCTTTGCATGGCTGATGCCCCACGTGCACCATAATATCCAGTAAGGGCTTCTTTATATGTTACGTTTGTTTATTGTTTTTATCGATCGAGTTTGTAGGTCCTATTTTTGTCAAGTTCTCGTTGAATTTGTACATAGTGTTTTTGTTGAGTTAATTTGAAGATATTGTTTTAATTTTTTGAGGTTTCTTAAATTTGTAGACATTGTTTTTGTCGTGTTCTTGTTGAGTTTGTAGATATTATTCCTTTTTTAGTTAATAATTAGTGGATACTATATTTGTCAACATCGATCTTCTTGACTTAATGGACCATGTTTTTGTCAAGTTCTCTTTAAGTTTGTACATACTGTTCTTATCGAGTTTTTAGATATTGTCTTAATTTGTGAAGGCCTTTTTAAGGTTATAGATCTTGTTTTTGTCAACTTTTAGTAAAGTTTGTAAATTCTGCTTCATAGAGTTTCTAGATATTATTTTTGCTGAGATCTTCTTGAGTTTGTAGATTTTTTATTTGTCGACTTCTAGTAAAAATTTATGTTTTTTGTTTTTGTCATGTTTTAGTCTAGTTGTTTTTGTTGAGATTGTAGAGTATTGTTTTTGTCAAGGTTGTCAGTTCTTGTCTTGTTTTTGTCGAGTTTATAAATCCACATATTTATTAAGTATGAGGGAATAAGAGGAGGATTATGTTTTTATTTTATAATAAAGAGTCGAATGCTCCAAACATATTTTATTTTAGTTTAAAAACATTATTTCAGAGTAAATTTTCATTCAATATAAGTTTATATCAACACTCCACATTTTTTAGTTTGTTTCTAAATTACCAAAAGCTAAACACACAAGTACTTTAGTAGTTTTACTTCATATGAGATTGTGTTTTTAAATAGTGAGGGTAGAAGAAACCTAAGGCTAGAAGCAACGTAGGGCCTGGTCAAAAGAAACCTTTGAATTCACAAAGAAACCTTGGCACAAGGAATTTGGAGAGACAAGGAACCAAAAGACACCTTGCCGCCAGAAGAAACCAATTGATGCTACCTCAATGCCCTGGGATTACTGTTTTTGTTGACAAATCTTTTGTATCACAAGAATGAATATATCAAATGATCTATATTATTATATATAAAACATGGTTTATCCATTTTTTTTAAAAAATAGTGAGGATAGATTGATATTTAAGATGGAAAAAAAGTTTTATTATTATTTTATTGTCGATTAAAGTCTCTCTATCTCTGGGAAGATCTTTGATTCTAGCATATAATACTTATTGTACATATTGTTTTTGTGGAGTTAATTTGTAGATACTATTGGGATTTAAACAATATCTTAAATTTTATGCTTAAAACTCATATTTGTCTCCATTGAAGAGCGGGATCATAGGTTGGGAAGAGTTCATGTTCACTGCCATCGCTCAACTCGGTCAAATGGCCAGTTCATGATATAACTTGGCTCTGATACCACTATGTTGGAAAATCTGAGAAGATTTAACAAATTAAAACTTAATGAGAACTCAAGTTTATGCAGGAAACTTATTCACTTTTGTAGCTATTTTGTATGCATATAAAATGTTTATTATATAGGCAATATGTACAACTAAATGTAAGAAAACATGTAGCACAACAACACACATAACAAAAAAGAATAAAAAAAAGGAGAAATAAGTACGCACACAATAGAAAAATAGGAACAAAAAGAGCTTAAAGTTTGTATCAGTCCTAAACAAAGAGAGTATGACGAAGCTTAACTTGCACAAGGCCATCCTGACATCAAACCCTTACAACTATCTAGAATCAATGCTTATCTCTTTGCAATCTTCAACTGTCTGTCAAAAAGTTCCAAGGTGGCCTACCACAAGGTTAATGGCTCTGATCGCCGGATTGTACTCGTGCATGGCTCTTACTTCAAAGATGTCATCTTCGCTTGTGACTATGTGTGCACCATCGACGTGTTGTGGAACATTTACATATGTAACATCCACAATGAGACTATTGTGATGGTGACTAAGGTCACTATTGTCAATGCTCCCATGAACTTTGATCATCTGTACTTGGTTAAGGTGGATTGTCAGCAGTGAGCTGCTTTGAGGTACAAGTATCCTGATCCTGAGAATTCTTAGGTGAAGAAGGGTGCATTCATGTATGCCGCAATACTGATGGTGAGCCTAATGAATGTGGCTATCGAAAAGGTTAATGATTTGAAGGGTAGAACTTTTTTCTTTGGACTGAATCAATCTTTTTGGATGTCAAATGAAGAGCACACTCAGCTGAAGAAGAATTGCATCTAATACACAAACTTTCCTCTGAGGAGAGAAGATGATGTTTATGGTCACCAGGATTTTGGTATCTTTGATACCATGACCCTCAAGATTGAGCGTGTTCTTGGTTGTCCCTTGGAGTACTCATTTACTCTTGTTTCCTCTACATGGCTGATGTCGCGCCATAATATCTAGTAAGGGCTTATTTATATGTTATGTTTGTTTATTATTTTTACCGATCAAGTTTGTAGCTCCTATTTTTATCGAGTTCTTGTTAAGTTTGTATATATTGTTTGTATCGAGTTATTTTTTAGACACTGTTTTAATTTTTTGAGGTTTTTTAAATTTGCAGATATTGTTTTTGCCGAGTTCTTGTTGAGTTTGTGGATACTGTTTTTTTTTTTTAAGTTAATATATTTATGGATATGATATTTGTTGAGTGCTCCAACCATATTTTATTTTAGGTCAAAACCATTATTTTGAAATAATTTTTTTCATTTAATATAAGTTAGTATCAACACTTCATTTTTTTTGTTTGTTTCTAAATTACCAAGAGCTAAACACACATGGACTTTAGTAGTTTTACTTCATTTGATATTGTGTTGTTAAATAGTGAGGGTAGAAGAAACCTAAGGCTAGAAGCAACATAGGGCTTGGTAAAAAGAATCCTTAAATTCACAAGAGACACCATGGCGCAGGGAATTGGGAGAGACGAGGAACCAAAAGACAACTTGCTGCCAGAAGAAACCAATTGATGCTACCTCCAGGCCATGTGGTTACTGTTTTTGTTGACAGGTCTTTAGTAGCACAGGAATGAATATATCAAATGATATATATTATTATATATAAAACATGGTTTATCCATTTTATTTAAAAAAATAGTGAGGATAGATTGGTATTTAAGATGGACAAAAAGTTTTATTATTATTTTATTCTCTATTAAAGTCTCTCTACCTCTTGGAAGATCTTTGATTCTAGCATATAATACTTACTGTACATATTGTTTTTGTGGAGTTAATTTGTAGATACTATTGGGATTTAAACAATATCTTAATTTGTATGCTTAAGAACTCATATTTGTCTCCATTGAAGGGTGGGATCATAGGTTGGGAAGAGGAGTTCATGTTCACTTTCATCACTCAACTCAGTCAATGGCCCAGTTCATGATACAACTTGGCTCTAATACCACTTTGTTGGAAAATCTAAGAAGAATTAACAAGTTGAAACTTAACAAGAACTCAAGTTTATGCAGGAAACTTATTCACTTTTGCAGCTCTTTTATTTGCATATAAAGTGTTTGTTGTATAGGCAAGATGTACAACTAAATGAGAGAAAACATGTAGCACAACAACGATGATGACAAAAAAGAATAAAAACAGGAGCAATAAGTGCACATGAAATAGAAAAATGGGAACAAAAAGAGCTTAATGTTTGTATCAGTCCTCAACAAAGAAAGTATGAAAAAGCTTAACATGCACAAGGCCATCCTGACATCAAACCCTTACAACTATCGAGAATCAATGCCTATCTCTTTGCAATCTTCAATTGTCTGTCAAAGATTTCCAAGCTGTCCTATCACCAGGTTGGCTCTGATCGCTAGATGGTACTCGTACACGGCTCTTACTTCAAAGATGTCATCTTCACATGTGACCATGTGTGCACCATTGACGAGTTCTGGAACATTTACATCTGTAATATCCACAATGAAACTACTATGATGGTGAGTAAGGTCACTATTGATAATGCTCCAATGAACTTGGTTGTGGTGGATTGTTAGCAGTGGGCTAATTTGAGGTACAAGTATCCTGTTCCTAAGAATTCTGAGGTGAAGAAGGGTGCATTCATATCTGCCATGATACTGATGGTGAGCCCAATGAATTTGGCTATCGAAGAGGTTAATGATTTGGAGGGTAGAGCTTAATTCTTTGGTCTGAATCAATCTTTTTGGATATCAACTAAAGATCACACTCAGCAAAAGAAGAATTGCATCTAATACACAAACTTTCCACTGAGGAGAGAAGATGATGTTTATGGTTACCAGGATTTTGGTATCTTTGATACCGCGACCTGCAAGATTGAGTGTGTTCTTGGATGTCCCATGGAGTACTCATTTACTTGGGTTCCCTCTACATGGCTGATGTAGTGCCATAATATCCAGTAAGAGCTTCTTTATATGTTATGTTTGTTTATTATTTTTATCGATCAAGTTTGTAGGTCTTTTTTGTGTGGATATTCTCGTTTGGTTTGTCTATATTGTTTGTATCGAGTTATTATGTAGATATTGTTTTAATTTTTTGAGGTTTCTTAAATTTGTAGATATTGTTTTTGTTGAGTTCTTGTTGAGTTTGTAGATACTTTTTTTTTTATGTTAATAATTTGTGGATATGATATTTGTTGAGTGCTCAACCATATTTTATTTTAGGTTAAAAACATTATTTTGTAGTAACTTTTTTCATTCAATATAAGTTAGTATCAATACTTCACATTTTTTTTGTTTGTTTCTAAATTACAAAGAGCTAAACACACAAGGACTTTAGTAGTTTTACTTTATTTGAGATTGTGAGGGTAGAAGAAACCTAAGGCTAGAAGCAGCGTAGGGCCTGATCAAAAGAAAACCTTAAATTCACAAGAGACACCATGGCACAGGAAATTGGGAGAGACGAGGAACCAAAAGACACCTTGCCACCAGAAGAAACCAATTGATGCTACCTCCATGCCCTGTAATTACTTTTTTTGTTGACAAATATTTTGTAACACAGGAATGAATATATCAAATGATCTATATTATTATAAATAAAACATGGTTTATCAATTTTATTTAAAAAATAGTGAGGATAGGTTGATATTTAAGATGGACAAAAGGTATTATTATTATTTTATTCTCAATTAAAGTCTCTCTACCTCTGGGAAGATCTTTGATTCTAGCATATAATACTTACTGTACATATTGTTTTTGTGGAGTTAATTTGTAGATACTATTGGGATTTAAACAATATCTTTTTATGCTTAAGAACTCATAAATGTGGTGGGTTGTGCATGCTCCTCAACGTGTCCTCTCTCTCTTTCCTTCTCTACAAATGCCATTCTCAAGTTCCTTGCATTGCACCAAGCCATTGAGAGCAACAGAGAAAGTACAAAGAGTTGATCTAAGTACTCATCAAGAAGAAGGTAATTCTTATCTTCTTCATCTTCAACTTTCAAGTGTTCTATGTTTTGGGGTACTTTAATTTCTTGAGTTATCTAATCTTTTTTTCTTCTAATACTTGAATCTTGATATCTAGGATGATGAATGTGAGAATGGTGAGCTGAGAGACACTTCCATCCTGCATCATTAAGAACATATCTTATCGTCTTCCCAATGGCACAGACTTCCGCTCAGTGTGCACCTCTTGGAGTGCAGCTACACCAAAGAAACATAACATCCCTTTGCTGATCATCCCTGGAGAGATAAGCCGGAATGCCTACAATGTCTTCCGGCAGAGCGACAAAGAGATCCGCAATATTATCATCCCTCAAGAGATCTTGGGAAAGAAATGCTGCGGAGCCTCCCATGGTTTTCTAGATCATGGTTCATCCTAAAAACCAAGATTTGGTTCTCTGGAACCCGATGACCACCGACATCATCCCAGTCCGGCTACTAATCATCGGCTGGAAAATCCCCAAAAATGGCCAAGGTGCTTTTCCAAACCTCCCAACAAAACAAGAGAGCATAAAGAAGCTTAAGCTATTCAAGGCCATCCTGATTTCAAACCCATACAAGCATAGAGAATCAGATGTTTATCTCTTTGCTATCTTCAACAGTATGTCAAGGAATTCCAAGATGGCCTACCATAAGGTTGGCTCTTATCGCTGGATGGTACTCGTGCATGGCTCTTACTTTAAAGATGTCATCTTCGCATGTGTACACCATTGACGGGTTCTGGAACATTTTCATCTATGACATCCACAATGAGAATACTGTGATGGTGACTAAGGTCACTACTCTCAATGCTCCCATGAACTATGATCAATTGTACTTGGTTGAGGTGGATTGTCAAATTTGGACTGCTATGAGGTTCTAGTATCCTCATCCTGAGAATCCTGCATTGAAGAAGGGTGAATTCAGGTTTGTCAAGATTCGGAGGGTGAGCCCAATGTATGTGACCCTTGCAGAGGTTAATGATTTGGAGGATAGAGTTTTTCTTAGGACTGAATCAGTCTTTATGGGTGTCAACTGCGGAGCACACTTAGCTGAAGAAGAACTACATCTACTACACAGAATTTCCGTTGAAGAGAGATGGTGACGTTTATGGTCACCAAAATTTTGGTATCTTTGATATTGAGACCCATGAGATTGATCACGTTCCTGGCTGTCCGTTGGAGTACCCATTTACATGGGTTCCCTCTGCATGGCTGATGCCTCACCAAAATTTATAGTAAGGGCTTCTTTATGTGTTATGCTTGTTTATTGTTTTTATCAAGTTTGTAGATTCTGTTTTTGTTGAGTTAATTTGTTAAGGTCTCTTAACTTTGTTGAATTTGTTTTTGTCGACTTCTTATCAAGTTTGTAGGTCCTGTTTTGTTGAGTTTGTCAATACTTTTTTTTTTTTTTTTTTTGAGATTTTCTTGAGTTTGTAGATTCTGTATTTGTCGACTTCTGGTAAAAGTTTATATCAAGTTTGTAGATCCTGTTTTTGTCAACTTTTGGTAAAAGTTATATCAAGTCTGTAGAACCTGTTTTTTTCTAGTTAATTTGTCGAGGCCTCTTAAGTTTGTTCATCCTGTTTTTGTCGACTTCGTACCAAGTTTGTAGATCCTATTTTGTCGAGTTTGTTGATGCTACTTTTTTGTGATTTTCTTGAGTTTGTAGATTATGTACTTGTCCACTTCCGGTAAAGGTTTAAATTTTCTGTTTTTGTCGAGTTCTGGTCTACTTTGTATGTGCTATTCTAGTTTAACATACTGTGTTTGTTGAGATTGTAGATCATGTTTTTGTGGAGTTTATAAATACACATATTTAATTATTAATTGGGAAGGAATAAGAGAAGGATTAAATTTTTTATTTTATAATAAAGAGTCAATGTTCCAAACATTTTATTTCAGGTTAATTAAAGACATTATTTCCATGTAAAGTTTTCATACAATATGAGTTAATATCAAAACTCCACATTTCTTAGTTTGTTTCTAAATTACCATGAGTTAAACACACACAGTTAGGACTTTTTTTTACTTCATAGAAGTTTTATTATTATTTTATTCTCAATAAAGTCTCTCAAGTAAGGTCTTCGATTTAAAATGGTTAAACCTACCTGTATTTCTTATCCAATTCTATGGTGATCACTTGCATTTTCATTCTACAATAGACTAGAAACATAGTTTATTTTTTCATGTTCTATGCAGGAAATCATGACTATTAAATTGAAGGATGCCCTTTGACTTAATACTAGCCGATGGCCACTTGACCAGGGGCTCTTTATGTAAAAAAAAAACGACAAGCTGAAAAATTAAACACATTTACCTGAAGGTGTATGTTACACCAATTGAAGATAAAATAAAAGAAAAACGTTTAAGATAGTTTGGACATATACGTTATAAACTCCAGATGCTCCGGTTTGAAAGTATGATAGTTTGATATAAGATAAGAAGAAAGGTAGATGTAGGCATAAGATTATATGGAGAGAGATAATGTCTAAGGACTTATGTATATTAGATATTGAGCCGGATCTTATATATGATAGTGGGATATGGCGACAAAGAATCCATATCGCCGATCCCATCTGGTATGAGATTAAGACTTTGTTGTTGTTGTTGTTGTTGTTGTTGTTGTTGATAAGTCACTAGAAACACGCGTAGTTCGATTTCTCAACCTCTCTTTGTGAGAAGGAATGGACTAGTTAATTTTTTTTTGTGAAAATTGGTGACCAAAAAATTGTTATATAGTACTGGTTCACTTAATCACCTGCTCCTCAAGTCAATCTAGAACTTGAAAGTCCTAACTTTCACATTAGGAGCTCAAATCCAAGTATGATCATGGATCATTATGTTAATGATTTAATCTAGAATATTTTGGAGTTTTGAAAAAGTAGCAAATACAATTAATATAAAACATCCTTTTCCAAACTAAGACAAGTCATCAACAACTACCCACTATAAGTTAGTTGACCACAAGTCAGTCAAGTGAGGGAGATGACCGGAGATGGGAACAATAAGAAGAGGGGCGGCTGCAACTCCACTATTGTATTATCAAGCTTGAATATTACAAAACCCTAAAAAACATGTATATATATACAATCCTTATAAACCGGATCCGTTAACTCGGATCCGTTAATGAACTCGAACCCGGATCCAATATGACTCACACTGACACTCCCCCTCAAGTTGGAGCATACATATCAATCATGCCCAACTTGCTTAGTGAGTCATAAAACGCCTTCTTGGAGACTCCCTTTGTAAGTATATCTGCAAGTTGATCTTCAGTGGGAACAAAGGGAAAGCTGATAATCTTGGCATCTAACTTCTCTTTTATAAAATGACGATCAACTTCCACATGCTTGGTACGGTCATGTTGCACTGGATTTCGTGATATATCAATGGCGGCTTTATTGTCACAATACAGTTGCATAGTATCTTTGGGTTCAAAACCCAAATCACATAGCAAGTTCCTCAGCCACAACAATTCACACACTCCATGAGCCATACCTCTATACTCAGCCTCAGCACTTGATCGTGCTACAACCTTCTGTTTCTTGCTCTTCCATGTAACCAAGTTACCTCCTACAAAAGTGAAGTAACCTGACGTCGACCTCCTATCGGTAATACTTCCAGCCCAATCTGCATCTGTGAAGCCACAAACTTCCAGAATCTTGTTATGTTTGGAAAACAAGATTCCCCTTCCTGGAGCTGACTTCAAATATCTTAAAATTCGTACAACAGCATCCATGTGACTCACACTTGGGTTGTGCATGAACTGACTTACTACACTTACTGCATACGCAACATCTGGTCTAGTATGGGCCAAATAAATCAAGCGCCCAACTAACCGTTGATAGCGAGCTCTGTCAGTAGGTACTTGGTCCGGATACTCAGCCAAACAATGGTTCTGCTCAATAGGAGTATCAATAGGTTTGCAATCCAACATACCTGTCTCTGTCAGCAAGTCAAGAACATACTTTCTCTGGCACAGGTAGATCCCTTCTCTCCCCCTGGCCACCTCAATTCCTAGGAAATACTTGAGTTCCCCTAAGTCCTTCATCTCAAACTCAGAGGCTAGTTGTTTCTGCAGTCTATCTATCTCAATATGATTATTTCCAGTTATTACCATATCATCTACATAGATGATTAGAGCTGTTACTTTTCCTTGTTGGTGTTGGAGAAACAAGGTATGATCTGAGTTGCTCTGTCTGTAACCAATTTGGTGCATGAACCGGGAGAACCTTCCAAACCAAGCACGTGGAGACTGCTTGAGACCATATAAGGATTTCCTCAATCTGCATACAAATTCACCAGGAGAAGCAGCTACATACCCGGGTGGAAGACTCATGTACACCTCCTCAGCTAATTCTCCATGAAGGAATGCATTCTTGACATCAAACTGTCGGAGTGGCCAGTTCAGACTTGCGGCAAATGAGAGCAGTACTCGAATGGTGTTCATCTTAGCCACAGGCGCAAAAGTTTCTTCATAATCAATGCCATAGGTCTGGGTAAAACCTTTTGCAACAAGGCGTGCCTTATATCTATTCATGGAACCATCAACATTATATTTCACTGTAAACACCCAGCGGCAACCTACAGCCTTTTTTCCTTGTGGTAGAGGTACCAGCCGCCATGTATCATTCTTTTGCAAGGCCTCCATTTCTTCCTCCATTGCCCTCCTCCACTTTGGATCTCCCAATGCATCCTGTACTTTGTTAGGTACTGATACAGCAGATATATGATTCACAAATGATGCATATGACTTAGATAACCTCCTAGTGGACATGTAGTTGGCTACTGGGTACTTTGACTTTGCATGAACAGTGGGTTCATACCTTTTTGGGGGTTGACCACGAGTAGACCTATTTGGCAAAACATATTGATCATTATGACTAGGACTAGTAGGTGGACATACCTCGGATGGGTGATCTTCTTGATTGCAGGGGGAGGAGCTGTGAGTCGGGGGTAGGAGTTATAACTGAGGGAGGAGCAGATGTATCTTCAGCTCCTTCAACTGCATCTTCAACTACATCTTCAGCTCCTTCAACCGCATCTTCAACTGGACAAGTGGGAGGATTGAGAATGTCAACTGAGTCTGTCTCTTCCTCACCATGATACAGATCTTCAAAATAAGAATTCTCCCCCTGAAGAGCAGTATCAGGGGAGGTAAAATAGCTCATATCTTCAAAGAAGGTAACGTCCATGGTAACATAGTATTTCCTAGTAGGGGGATGAAAACACTTGTACCCTTTTTGAGATTTGCCATAGCCAACAAATACACACTTGATGGCCCGGGCATCCAACTTAGTCCTCTGGTTCTTGGGAATGTGAACAAAAGCAACACAACCAAAAACACGAGCAGGAAGATTATGAAATAGCGGAATAGAAATATGAGATGCAAGAACCTCAAAGGGAATTTTGCCTTGAAGGACACTGGATGGGAGACGATTGATAAGGTGAGCGGAGGTTTCTACCGCATCACCCCAAAGATACTTAGGCATATGAGCACTGAAGAGAATGGAGCGAGTCATATCAAGTAGGTGACGATTTTTCCTTTCGGACACACCGTTCTGTTCAGGTGTCTGTGGACACGTAGTTTGGTGAATGATCCCATGTGTTGTGAAAAACTCCTGAAAAGCATGATTGACATATTCTCCCCCATTGTCAGAGCGCAAAACCCGAATGGGGCTATTATACTGTGTTTGAACAAGAGTATGAAATGCTTGAAAAGCAGGGAAAACTTCATCTTTAGTTTTAAGGAGCGCGACCCATGATAATCGTGTACAATCATCAATAAATAAGGCAAAATATCGCATACCCGAGACAGTGGGCTCGCGAGAAGGACCCCAAACATCAGAATGAATAAGTTCAAAAGGAATGCTACTTCGATTGGAAATACTTAGAGAATAGGTAGCACGATGGCTTTTGGCCAAAATACAAGTTTCACAATGCAAGGTAGACTCATCCACACCAATGAACAAGGTAGGCATGGTTTTTTTCATAAGACTAAAAGATGGATGCCCTAAACGACGATGCCACAACCAAACATCACTTAGTTGATCAGAACTCAAAGTCAAAGCGGTGCGGGACGGTGCTCCTGGTTTCTCGCCTGCGTATGTCAGATCCAGATGGAACAGTCTGCTCCTCATATACCCCCGACCGATTATCTCCCTGGTGAGAAGATCCTAAAAAATTACAGACACAGGGAAAAAGGTTACAGAACACTTAGACTCAGTATTCAATTGTGGGACGAATATCAAGTGGTGAGACAGGGAAGGCACATATAACACATTATGAAGTTCTAAAGATGGTGTAACGCAAATTGACCCTATTCCTAATACTGGAAAAGCTTCACCATTGCTATTTGTAACATAAGACACAGGTGGAGGAGAGTGTTTAGTAAAATAAGTTTTATCATAAGTCATATGATCAGATGCACCTGAATCAATGATCCAACAATCAGAACCAACAAAATTTGAAACTTGTAAGGCCATACCAATTTTACCACGACCAGCAATAGAGGCAATAGGAGGATGCCCTCCTGGTGTAGAATGATCTTGTGCACTAACACCAAAGAAATCGGGTTCTTGGACTAGCTGAACCGCGGCTGCTTTCGCCTTTTGACGATACCCCTGCTTCTTGGGCTTGAGGTGTGGGTGCAATTTCCAACATGTATCTTTAGTATGCCCAACATCATGGCAGTAAGAACACTGAGGACGAGGACGGTGAGGAACCCCGGGTGAAGGCCCTCGCTGATAGGGAGGCAGGGAGTCTGGTGTCTTTGCTTGGACCGCTAGGCATGAGACTTCAACTTGTGCTTGATTAAGACTTTCTTGTTGTGACTCATCCTTACGAATATAGGTAAAAGCCATAGTTAAGCTAGGAGGTTTTGGCATGCGAAGCAGCTCACCTTTAGCATTATTATGCTTTGCATCAAGCCCTCTCAAGAATACATGGACCCGCTCAAGCTCCTTCTCTTTCTGGTACCATGTAAGTGCCTTTGAATCCTCAATCATGCAAGGGCGCTTCTGGTCAATTTCAGCCCATATATTCTTCAATTTGGTGTAGAACACCGACACTGATTGTCCATTCTGTCTTAGTTCTGCAGCCTTGCACATTAGCTCATCAACCTGTATAAAATCAGACTCATTGGCATAAAGATCTTCTAGTGTCTTCATTGCTTTCAAAGGATTTGCACATTGGTCCACTAGCTGCAACACTTCATCAGTCACGGCTCTAAATAGTATCCCCATGACAAGCCCATCACTATCGCCCCATTTGGCATATGCCTCGATGTCTTTTGCATTAGGAGGTTTGGTGGTTCCTGTCACATGCCCGAGTAGATGCATTCCACGAAGGGTAGCTGATATAACATTCTTCCATGTTCGATAATTTTCTCCATTGAGTTTGGGACCTCCTCCAATAGATCCACCATCTTTGACTGAAATTTCAAACTTTGAGACCTCAAATAATTTGGAATTTTCATCCATCACAACAATATGGAGTTTGAATGAAATCAAGTTGAAACTCTTGAGATGTATAGTTGCAATTTGATGGGTTAAAAGCAACACTGAAACACTAAATCAATTAATAATATACTAAAGCATTTGTCAACTTTGTCAACTTTTTCAAAAAGAGGATCAGCCAATTTTTTTCTCAAAAAAATAGGCGTCTGCCACTTGATGTGAAGCCTTGCTCTGACAAAGGACAAGCTTTGTTGAAAAAGTTTTGCTGTGAGCCTGTCTGATGTGACAACACACTGAAGTGAATTGTTTTGAAAAAACTCAGCCCAAAGCTATTGACAGCCGGAGAAGGAGAGCATAGTGCTCATCCAACACCGAATTAAGCCGATCAGTGCTCGTCCCTTTGTTGGGATGATAAGCTACTGTGGCAGTCCCGAGTACTTCGCCGGAATCACTGCACTTTCAAAGCTCTGATCTCGCCTTGCTCAGCAAACTTCTCAGCTGGGTTCAGTCTGGTGGCTGCAAATCCAGAGTGCTTCTGACCTCGACCTTCGTTCTCAATTGAAGGACCAAATTCCCGAGCAACAGGAGCGTTTGAAGAAAATAAAATCAGAATATGGAAAAGTTCAGCTTGGGAACATCACTGTTGATATGGTCTTCAAGTGCTGACGAGCGGTCTTCAAGTGCAGACAGGTATTCAAGTGCAGATCTGGTCTTCAGAAGCTCGAAAGCTTGGTCCGGCGGTCTTCCAAGCTGACGTGCTTGGACGGAGACGAAGCCGAGAGTAGGCGGTCTTGGAGAGAGACGAAGCCAACTGGTGGGCAGCGGTCTTGAAAGGAGACGAAGCTGACGCACCTCTGCAGAGACAACTGGAGCAGCAACGGTGAAACAATCCCTAGGCTCGCCGGAGATCGTCCTTGCTTTGATACCAAGTCAAGTGAGGGAGATGACCGGAGATGGGAACAATAAGAAGAGGGGCGGCTGCAACTCCACTATTGTATTATCAAGCTTGAATATTACAAAACCCTAAAAAACATGTATATATATACAATCCTTATAAACCGGATCCGTTAACTCGGATCCGTTAATGAACTCGAACCCGGATCCAATATGACTCACACTGACAAAGTCTACTGTCAACTTTCCTTATGAAAATTGGTGGCCGAAAAATTGTTACGTAGTACCCGCTTCACTTCCTCACATGCTCCTCAAGTCGATCTCCTCAACAAGAGAAGAAAAGAGACCATGCATTGCCATCACCTCCTCTCCCTTGTATCTCTTCTTACCTTGTTCTCATGCATCATCCCCATTGCTCAATCTAAAGTCCTTGCTCATGTTTGCTCACTTGATTCAAACTACACAAGTAACAGCACATTCAAAGCCAACCTCAACCTCCTCCTCTCCTCCTTATCCTCCAGCACTCCCACCACTGGTTACTTCAACAACACAAAAGGCAATGCGCCAGACCGAGTTTTCGGCTTTGCGCTATGCCGAGATGACATCTCCTCCATTCAGTGTCAGCGCTGTGTTAACAACACAGTTCAAGAAATCACCCAAACATGCTCAAGAAATAAGAAGGCTCTCATATGGTACAAGATGGACGATGATGAAGTATCAGAATGTCTCGTTCGATACTCCGATGAGAATTTCTTCTCCTCCGCTGATAACTCAGTCCCACTTTATTCATGGGACAGGGGTAATTCAACAGAACCCCAAAGATTTGGCCAGTTGGTGGTGCAGCTCATGAATGATCTTACTGACGAAGCCTGCAACTCTAATCGCTTTTTCGCTACTGGATCGAAGGAAATCAATAGCTTTGACAAGATATATGGTCTGGTGATGTGCTCTAGGGACTTGTCCAATGATAGCTGCAAACTATCTCTCCGCAATTTCATTGCGAGCATTCACAAGTTGACTGGGAGTAGGGAAGGAGTGAGGCTCTTTGGAAGTAGTTGTTATCTGAGATTTGAACCATATTCTTTCTACAATCTCCCGGCTGTTACCAATATAACTCCGTCACCGGTTTCTTCATCGACCGGTAAGTTATGTTGCAGGTAACAAACAATTCCATTAATCACTGAATTTCACCATTACATTTTGTGCAGGGAAGAGTAAGAAGAATGCAAGAACAGTTGTTATTACTGTCGTGCTTTTAGTTCGCGGCAGTTTTTCTCATCTCAGGCACTTGCATTTTATTTCTGGAGAAGAAGGAAGCCTGTAAGAAAAACACAGTGTGAGTTCTCTAGTATAAAGCTAATTCATCAAGTTTCTTTTTTCTCTGGTGATTTGTAGATGAATTTATTAAGAAAACATACCTGAACTTGTGATTATTTCTAGCAGATAATGGAGATGTACAAGAATTCGGAAATGCAGAATCTCTGTTACTTGATTTGGCTACTCTCAAACATGCCACTAATAACTTCTCTGAAGCTAATAAACTAGGAGAAGGTGGATTTGGTTCAGTTTACAAGGTAAAACTCTATGCTTAAACAAAGAAGACATACATGTATATAATACTACCCGCATGTGAATCGATTACTTGAAGCAGGGAGTGCTAGTTGATGGACAGGAAATAGCCGTGAAAAGGCTTTCGGGGACCTCAGCTCAAGGATTAATTGAGCTAAAAAATGAGGTGGTTTTGGTTGCTAAGCTTCAGCACAGAAACCTTGTAAGGCTTTTGGGTTGCTGCTTAGAAGACAATGAGAAGCTCCTTGTCTATGAGTACCTTCCTAATGGAAGCCTCGACAAATTCTTGTTTGGTATGTCAAGCACAAGTAAATTCTATGTATTGCTAACTATCATGCAGATTGAGTTCTTTGTTTGCATGGATTCATAGATCCTATAAGACGAGTTCAATTGGAATGGAGTAGGCGGTACAAGATCATAGAAGGCATTGCTCGAGGACTTCTCTATCTTCATGAAGATTCACGTCTCAGGATAATACACAGAGACCTGAAAGAAAGCAACATATTGTTGGATGAGGATATGAATCCTAAAATTTCAGACTTTGGCTTCGCAAAACTTTTCGATGTAGATGAAACACAAGGAAGCACTAGTCGAATTGCAGGGACACAGTTAGTATCTAAATTTGCATAAAGCCAATGAATAATCTCACTATTGAATATTGATCACCTAAATCATGCAATGCTTGCAGAGGATACATGGCACCAGAATATGCTCTGCATGGCGCGTTCTCAACTAAATCGGATGTTTACAGTTATGGAGTGTTGGTTTTGGAGATTGTGACCGGTCGGAAGAACTTCGGGTTCCAAGCATCTGGGAATGCTCCCGATCTTCTTGGTTATGTTAGTGCTAACAAAATTCCTTTTGTGCGTGTGTGCGTGTATACATATGAACAAACATATGATTAAACTGCACTTTGTTTTTCTTCTTTTCTGGTTGAATAGATTTGGCAGTACTGGAATGAAGGAAGAGCATTAGAGTTGAAGGATCAGAGTCTAGGAGATGTGTTCCATGCAGAGGAAGTACTGAGATGCATCCACATTGGGCTGCTTTGTGTGCAGGAGGAGGCAGTACAAAGGCCGAGCATGGCAACTGTGGTTCTCGCACTTAGCAGTTACTCTGTTTCTCTTGCAATACCTTCTCCTCCTGCTTTCTATTTTTCGAGCAGCATGGCCGCAGACTTTGTTTCGTCCTCAAGGGATGAAACTCTGTCATTGAAAACAGGGAACAGTAACAGAGATAGAAGGGATTCAAGCTTATGCTCTCCAAATGATGTCTCCATTTCTGAGATGGAAGCTCGATAGTGGTTTGATGTGTAAAAAGGCTTCTTGTGTGTAGAATTGATTTACTCGGAGATTTAATTTTGCTTTTTGAACTCTAGCTTGATGATTTTGTGGCAGTGTGGTATGACTCTGATGTACAATGCAGAGCTTAATTTTATAAGGCAAATATGTTCTTTTAATTCATTGAATTGAGGTTGTAAGTAACTATTGTATCTTCTTCTTGGCCCCTAAAATTTTCTGTTAAAAGTTACAAAATGTGAAAGAAAGGAAGGTAAGAATATCCATGATAAAATAAATGGTCATATCGATCCCAAATAAAGATTATGAAAGTGGACTATGTTGTGATTATTCAGATTTAAAACCTAGTTAGGTTTAATTTTACTTTTATTATGAATAGTGGAAAGGTATAAGAACAGGCTAGAGTGATCCCATAGATTGTCTAACACGTCTAATGAATTACTGAAACAAAAGTGTTTGGAATAGTTTGGATTGTTGGTTGGATAAAACCCATAATAACATTATGAAAGGTTGATTTTGGAAGTGTTCAGAAGCGAAATGAATCGTTTGCTATTGGAACTTACTGTAAGTTTCTGTCCGCCTTCTAATATATATTTGATAAATGAATTGATCGGACAAAAAATGTTTTACTTGATTGACATATGCCAAATGACTCGATTTATGAACATTGAACTTTGCATACCATTGTTTGGACACCAAAATCGATTAATTTTATTGGATTTTAGTGTTTTAGATTAAATGAATTTTCAGGCTGTGATTGATGGCCTACTAATGGGGATAACATTAGAATCAATACCCTGCTAATAAGGATAAATATTGGAATCGACACCTAGTTGACATATTGGATTCCTAGCCTTAAGGAATAGTGTGAACTTAGCCTGATTATGATTTTAACATTGTATTGTGGGTGTCTATTATTGATTCATGGTCATTGGATTTATTTTAACATGTTTCTCAAAACCATTATTTTTTGAGATATTATGTACTATTGTGAGCATGCTTTGGATTGTGGCATTAAATTGCATTGAAATCGAATTGAATTGAGCAACATGTCTTCTGTTGTATCTATCGTGTTGTTTAAACATATGTTTGATCCAGCTAAATAAGTTGTTGGTCACTTATTGGCCCCTTTCATTTTCAAATCCATACCATGAGGCATGAGTATCGATGAATCATGTTGCAGTCAAATAGAATTATCTTATACTAGGTTTATATAGAGTAGTGTAATATAAGCAATATTTCTCATTAATGAATGAATTGTTTCATATATTTATTGTACAATCAAGAATCTTGAAAACAATTTTGATTGGAAAATCAAGTAAAAAATGTTTATTATTCCGTGCATACCTGCAGGAGAAACCCTATAAGTATGCAGTGTTGTCCTGTGCTCGAGCCCAAGCAAGATTAAAGCAAACTATCAAAATTTGGGAGTCTAGTTGAAATCAAACTCAAGCTAAAATCCCATAATTTCCTCCCAAGCTCTGGATTATCGCATTTGTCGCTTGGTTTAGATAAATTACTGTAGCTGAAATACCTTCCGGTCACTCCTTCGACTTGAGGGTGCAGCGCCACATAACAAGTAGTTGCAGCCCCCTGTTCAGAAGAAAAAAAGAAGAAAATGGGTTATCATTTCTGCATTACAAATTAAGCAGTGATTTCAATGAAAAGAAGATGAATTGACACTCACCTGCTGAACATTTTGCAGTAGTAGCTTTCCAAGAGTATTGTTGAATACTGTAGTTCGAACAAAGGATGATTAGATCATTGATAAAATTGGATGCTAATATCATCAGTAAAAAGCTGGCGAAATTTTATCCACTGTAAGTTGATTCAAATCTTTCAGTTGACTGAATTTATCGATACACATGTTAGTAAACATTTGAAATATGAATGTGGCAATACGAATGAATGCAAATTCACTGTAAAATAATATGTTCGATGATTTAGATATTTAGGAGCAGTAACAACATGGAACATTGGTATACAATGAAGTGATAAGAGGAGATGCTTGTCTTTTACCACTTAAAAAGCTCCTGTGTCTGGGGAGATTGGTCAAAATTTCTCCTGGATGGAGAGAATTAGCCGTTATCTTCACATCATCTTCCTATTTACAATAGAAAAGATCGATTATGACATCTATAAGCTCAATCATAAAATCCTTCTAATCTCATTATAGACATTGATTGAAGTATTCATGAAACTATGCATTCAAGTTGATAAGTCTGCTTGTTTTTTTTGGACATTAAGAGCCAACTGGCTAGAGAAGAAACTCATAAGATCCACGGGCGTGCTTCGGCGCGGGATCGAGGCCAGAGCACGGGAATTTGGTTTCTATAACCTCCACATGTCTGGAAATCCTCGCCACACACCGAAACCCTCAGCGCATCCTCGAACCCGGGTGGGTGTCGAGGAAGGAGCTTGTGACCCGTTCACGCCTTCCGGTGAGATGCCTTTGTCAATAAGTCTGCTTGTTGGACCCATTTTATGAAGTAACAAGTTACTGTAGTATCAATTACAATATTTGAAGTTAATGTAGTGAGGAAAACACTTAACAAATGTAGCCAATAATTTGATGATCAAATTTTGAATCCTTCTCCATTTACATAATTTTGATTGAAAGTGTCCATGAAAGCATGATTCAAATTGTAGTTCAGTTGATGGAACGATTTTACAAAGTGACAACTGTAGTACCAAAATTTAATATTTCAGTAATGAATATGGAGATCATTTTATATGATGTAGCAAGTTACTGTAGTGACAAAAGCACTAAATTATTCATTAATTTGGCGAACATTTTTTATCAGATATATAGTGATGTACCTTGAAACGTCTTGAAAGCTCATTTGCGTGCAATATATTAGCAAATTTTGATTGTCCATATGCATTCCATCCATTATATCTGCAAAAAATAATAATAAATAGTTGAATTTTTCCATATTATGCAGTGTTGATTCAAGTAGCAGATAGTTTTCAGCCAAATTACATCGACTCATCATTAATCTTATTGAAACGAATCCCTTCTGAATATGTGATCCGGTGACCCATCGATGAAACATTAACAATCCTCCCTTCTATGCCACTTTCATTTGATGTCTTCTTCATTTTCTCCAACAAAAGATAAGTTAGGAGAAAATGTCCTGCAAAAATATGAAAAATCTATAACCTCAGTACATTTGAAACTCAAGGGAAGTCATACTCTGAAATATTCAGTGAAGATATGAAGTCAATAAGGTCAAAATCATTTAATTTTGACCATAGAGCTATTTATTGACTGTACACATGAAACTTACTTAATGAATTGAAGAGAAGATATAATGATAGCATACCGATATGATTGGTTGCAAACTGCAGTTCTATTCCATCATGTGAAAGTGAGAAAGGAGTTCCAAAAATTCCTGCATTATTACTTCAGATACAGAAATTTAAAAAAAAATAGTCAATCTTCTATTTTCTGAATTTGTTTCTGAAGAACAAGCAGTCTTCTACTCACACTAATACAAAGAAAAAATACAAATGAAGAGAAGCGATGAAAGTGATAGAAAGTTCCGTAATAGCTTACATGAGAATGTTCAATGGAAGATTCAACGATTTAAATTCTGAAGCAAATTGTGCCACTGATGCCATTGAACTGAGGTCTAACTCCAAGACATCAATTTTAGCAGTGGGGACTTGCTCGATTATCGATCTTTTGATGCCATTGCCTGCTGAGACTTTTCTGACTCCAATTATCACATGGACACCACGCAGTGCGAGAACACGAGCAGTTTCAGTGCCTATGCCACTAGTGGCACCTAAGGAGTAATTGAGTAAGTCTCTGACAAGCATAAGCAACATGACGGTGTTTGTGCAAACAAGGAACCCATGTGAAAAGTTAACTCCTAATTAACAGTTTTAATCGTCCACAACATTTGAAAAGTTCGATCCTTTCTATTTCATGACCGGAAAATAATCATAAAATTTCAGCTGCTTGGCAATTATTCATGAAAATCCAAACATTTACAAGTTCACATTATCAAGAGAATGCATACAAGAAATTATCTGATTTCCAGAAACATCAGCCAGTAAAAATTCCTTTCTTTTCCATGTAGAAAAATTCAGAAAAATTCAGTTTGTTGATAAAATTTAAAGAGACTTTAACCATCCACATGTTCAACATCATCAATAGAATGATATAAAAGCAATTATCTGGTTTTAAGAAACATCAGCCAGTAAAAATTAGCAGGACATTTAACAAGATGAACTCAATACTCTATATTTCCATGTCCAGGAAAAACTCAGAAAAAAAGAAGAAAATCTAAACATTCACAAGGTTGACATCATCAACAGGGGAAAAAAAAAAAGATTCAATATTAACCAAATAGAAAGCAAATGGTGAGCCTGTGAATGGTCTAGACAAAGAGAGTACCATAAAAGCAACTATCTGGTTTTCAGAAACACCAGCCTAACAGAAAATTTAACAAGATGACCTCTTGCAGCATCAAGAATACAGAAAGACAATAAAAAAAAACAATAAATTGATTCAATTTCAACCAAATAGAAAGAAAAATAAAGTGAAACTGTTTCAGCAAACATCAGCCATTAAAGCTTAACAGAAAAGGAATACTCTTTCAGCATCAAGAAAAGTTAGAGCAGAACCTGTGACAATGGCAGTAAGACCAGTTCCATCTACTCCTTCAGAGACTTCCTCTGCTGTGGACCATGATGAAAATCCTGATGGTCCCTTCCAATTCAATAGCCACATCCTCCTCCTCCTCCTTTTTCTTCTTCCCTCTTTATAGGTCTATATGCAAAAGGAAAAGACCTTTAATTTATGAAAGTTTTTTATTTAATCAATTTACAAAACACTCTTATCAATGGGTGATATATTATGAATAAAAAGGATTTTTTTCCTAAAAATAATAAAAATATAATTTTAATAGGAAATGTAACTATAGTGTAGAGTATTCACCCTTTTTTAATTAATTTATTTATTTATTTATTTATTTGAAGTCAAGTGGTGCACTATAATAACCATCATTGCATTTTTTAAGTGACCAAACTCTTTGGCTGCGGTAGGTTGAGTCCATGGAGGTGCTTACGAGGGAGCTGTGCAGAACAGAGAACTGGCGAGATTATGGCATGCATATGAAAATGAAAGGGAACACTAGTAGGGAATGACTCCGGAGACAAGGCTGGCAAAGCCACTTCCTGGTCATGTGAAGGGCCTAGAAGTAACGACAACATCTGATAGGAGCCGAATTTCATCGATTTGGCTCTCACAACACCTCACTACATATCGGAGGAGGGCTCCAATGAGAGTGAATAGACTGAGGTCCATTTTAGACATCGACGTCGTTAGAATAGCGTTGAGAGCCCTTGATGACTGAAGGAACGATAGGAGCACCAATGATGTTCGCAACCCATAATCCAAACACCAACGAGGCTCATCCAAGTATGTGGCCATTGCCTGAGGCTAGGCCATAAAGATGACGGATGTCACAGAGTGATGACATGCCATCGTTATGGCAGTTCCAACAATAAAGCAAGCGAATGCAGAGGAGATAGAGTCTGGAGTGAAGAAAAAGGCCGGAAAGGCACCAAGGTGTTTTGAAAACCAGCAAAGGAGGCATTCAACCCGATTGCCAACCGCGAACAAGGGATCCAGTAGATAAACGAGCCCTGTTGGTCCCTGATTGAAATTCACAGGAAAAGAAAACAAAGTAGAATGTCAACCATATCTTCCTCTTACTAGACAGTGAGATGGTGAGGGGGAAAGAGGCGCTCAAGAGCTTCTCCATTGCAACTATAACAGAGCTTAGGGAAGGCATGACGGACAATAATGCGTTCGCGGCCGATTTTCAAGAATCGTTTGACAGAAACTTACACTGGAGCTTCAAGAAAATTCTGTAACGACTACTTACCCGTCACTAGAGAAGGCTCGTGAAATTGAGAATGCGGGGACCATCTACCTCCAAAAATTCAACCTGAATTTTGAACCGTGGGCAGCCAATCTATGGCTATGGGAGAAGGCAGAAAGAGAGCAGTGATAGGTCGAGATAAAGGGTCTCCCCCTCTTCTACTAGCACAGGGACACTGCAACCCGTCTCTTGAAGCTAATCGGTGAACTTATTTTATGAATGAGGAGGTATAGAGTATGCCGACGACGTCCAGGCCGTTATTAGAATCCAACGAGGAAAACAACTCTTAGCCACTATTAAAGCCAGTATTGGCAACTGAAAGCACACCTTCACAGTGGAGATGGAGAAAGGATAACAAATGCTGCCCTGGGAGGGCAGCAAGGTCTGGTTGGAGCAATCAGCAACTTTAGCTTCGACGAGGACCTCACGAAGAGAGGAAACTCAATTAGATGAGCTCGAAAGGCCGGAGAAACGTCACCTGACCAGATAGGAGAAAAGGAAAGGTGCTATGGTAGAAAAGATTGAACTTCAGAGAGCCAAGGTTAGATATCATCGGCTGGAATCATCATTAGGGATGATGGGCGACGATCCACCAATCCATACAGGTAAGGGAACAACAAAGATTGGTCCCAAGCTTCCTATTGACCAACAGTTCTAAGGGTGGCGTGAACTAGTGCATTGAGGCTGCCGATCGTGTCGCATCAGTTGCTGGACCGGAGCACGGGGTTGAGATAAGGTACGAAGAATGGCGACATGCGCCATCTCGCGATGGGCTCAAAGGTACTGATAAAGCAGCTAACATGGAAAACTTAAACAGCGTGGCAACGCTTTTTGCCACAGTATTTGAGGATGATCTCGTTGAGTGAGGGGACACTGCGTGGACCCAAGTTGACCATCTGAGGAAGCGCTAGATAGTGCATTAATTGCTACGAGCACACCCTAATCTGAGCTAGCGCCTAGTCGACAAAGCCAAACAAACCACAAGGCGCTAACGGGAGGGTGTAGGGTGGGTGCTCAATTCGCTCAGGATGGGTGCTCAATTCGCTCACCTAGGAGCGCTATGACGAGGCGAGGACCGACCAATCCAAAGGTCATACTCGGAGAAATGGGGGACCCAAAGACCCACCACTGAGGTTGGGCTTGTGGGCGGGCGGGCCCAAGGAAATTAAACTTGAATGACCCGAAAGATCCCATAAACGTTGTATTGCGCTCAGACTTGAATCCGACCCAATCTAATAGCCTAGTAAGAAGGAAATGGATCAATTGAAGGCCCACCAAACCAATTAAACTACATCACTTCTAATGACAATACTAATAACAATCAGTTAAACGTTATTAAAGATAAAACAAGAGGGAATAGAACCCAAATTACAGGGGCTAATTATCTACTCATTGCCAATAACCCACACATAATTAAAATGGGTGAAGATTGTAACATTGGTTTAAGGAAGATTACCCTAAGATTTATTAGGGGCTTGTAGGACTTGGAATTGGATGAAGCTTGGATGCAGTTAGCAGAGAAAGAGGTGCACCTAAAGAACAGAAATGACTAGAATACCACTACTAAAGAGCCAACCCAAAAAGAAGGGAAAAGGGTTGCGGCACCTCCAAGACCCAGGGGAAGACCAAGGAAATCTAACCAGGATACCCCAAGCACTGAACAACAAAGTCAAACACCATATAAAGAAACACTTGGAACCAAAGGAGGCTAGATAGAATTAACCTTGAAGGTATGAACCCAACTCTATCTATTTTTCCACTAACATTATCTTAATGGCCCAACAAAGACCTCATATTAGCAGTACTCATGGCAGGAGTGAATGTAGGATGGTCCGGAGACGATATGAACACATACTTGGCACATATGAGAAACCTGGAAGCCAAAAAAACCAAAAGGGCTTATAGGAGAAACAACTAAGCTGCGATTAAAAATCATTCCATAAAGGCAATAAACTAGTGATAATATGAAGCTCATCACATGGAATGTAAGGGGACTGGAGAAAAGGAAAAAGAGATACCTCATTTGTGATGATCTCCAACTCTAAAAGGCAGACATTTTTTGTATAAGCGAAACAAAACTTGCCACGATCAACAATAGAGTATGGAGATCACTAGGATGCACCATATACAATGAGAACATCATCATATTAGTAGACAACACAAGGGAGGATTGCTATATTGGCTGGAGCAACATCAAATTCAAAACGATCAACAAATATACTGATATCTTCTCGATCACGGTCATCTTGGAGAAGATCTCAACAACTACACTTGGATGCTCACAAATGTCTACGGACATGCGATAGACACCAAAAAGATAGATTGTGGGATGAAATCAAATCCATAAGAACAAGATGGATGGGCCATGGATAATAGGGGGTGACTTCAATGCCACAAGATCCAAAAGTGAATGCAATAGAGGACATCAAAATAATTCGGATTTGGAAAGATTTGATCATACAATTCAAACTCTACAGTTATTTGATCCACCACTACAGGGTTACCAATTCACATGGACAAATGGATGATCAAGGATGACCATGGAAGGACTAGATCATTTCCTATTATCAATAGTATGGATGACAAACTTCCCTAGAATCTGGCAATCATCTCTTCCATGAATCAGATTTGATCATGCACCTATAAGCCTTGAATGTGGAGCTCATGATAAGCAAAAAGGGCCATTTAGATTCAACAGGGAGAAGTCTTTTGGCAGATACTGAAAGAATGGTAGACATGAAACTTCTTTGAGGGAAACAAGACCTATCTTATAGCCAAGAAACTGACACTTATTAGGGGTAGACTATGGGAATAGAGCCAAGAAATACTCAGAAAATTAATTGAAAAGGAGGAAATACTTGCCAAATTGGAATCTTTTGACAAGATTCAAAGGACAAGGGCCTTCAGTTAATAAAAATTGAAGAATAACTCACACTATAATGAACCTACGATGATATCATCAAAACGGAGAAGGTGCACTGGCGCCAATGCCAACAGATCACCTGGTTAAGAGAAGGGGACAATAATACCAAATTCTTCCACACAGTCGCAAACTAACAAAGAAGCAGCAATTGGATCCACAACATAGACATCAACAACGCATCCTCACCGAGGAAGAATTCACCAACCACTTCAAAGAACTCGTAGGCACGAGGCGTAACTTCAGTTACACGGTATTGTTCTCGCATAAAATGAGACAGGATCTCCATCTCTTAGAGAGGCCTTTCTCCGTGGAAGAAATCAAATAGACAATTAATGAACTAAATCCGTACAAGGTCTCATGTCCTAATGGATTCCAAATGTTCCTCTTCCAAAATAGATGGGAATTCATTAAGGATGATATCATCACATTGATTGAGGACTTCTACAGAGGACAAGCACAGGTGGAAATAATTAATTAGGCACACATCATTTTCATACCAAAGAAGGAATCACCCAAGTTAATTAAAGACTACTAACCGATTAGCCTAATTAATTGCTCAATGAAAATAATCACTAAGATTCTAGCCAACAAATTCCAAACAGTTATGAACTCTTTGGTTGGCGAATCCCAAACGATATTCATAAAAGGGAAGTGCATTCAAGACAACATCATTGTCATAGAGAAAATAATACAAGAATGAAAACACACAACCAAAATAAGGTGAGAATTAAAGTAGACTTCGAAAAGGTTTTCAATATGAGGACTAGAACTTCCTGTTGGAGGTCCTTGCGACTAGAGGCTTTGGACTAAGACAAATCTCATGGATGAAGGCTACACTATACTTATCCAAGTCAAACCTCCTTATCAATGGAAAATCATAGGGATATATAAAACACAAGAGGGGGTTGAGGTAGGGTGACCCCCTCTCACCATTACTCTTTGTCATAGTGGTTGAAGTTTTCAGTGTCATGTTGACCAAGGCAACCATTGAAAACATCTACATGAGCATCAGATGTGGAGAGCAGGAGGAGAAACAAATCACATCCTTCTAATATGTGGATGACCTCCTAGTTCTATATTAGGGTGAGGTTAACCACCTAAGAAACCTATAGCTTATCTTCTACTTGTATGAAGGCCTCTCAAGGCTCAACATAAATTACCACAAAAGTTCCCTTATCCCAATAAGGCCACCAGAGGAGAACACTGAGGCATTGACAAACACATTAAACTGCAAAGTGGAAAGCCTACCCATCAATTACCTTGGCATCCCTCATATCAAAGCCCGGGAAAGAAGAATGGCTCCTACTCATAGACAAGGTGAAAAAGAGAATTGACAGATACAAAGGCCGCTTACTCTCCCTGGGAGGTGGAATCACTCTCATAATCTTAGTCATCTCTGCCATCATGAACTAATGGTTAACAATTTATCAACTACTAGAATGGGTGGTCAAATGTATTGATAGCCTCGGAAGGGGCTTCCTAAGGCAAGGACTATAACTAAAGGATAAGGGATATACCGTTTGGTCAGCTGGCAACGACTATGTATACCCAAAGAATAAGGAGGTTGGGCATTACTGACATGAAAGGTTTCAATGAGGCAATGATCAGAAAATGGTGGTGGAGACTCATTACGGGACAGGCTGGAATATGTCACAAAATCATACAACAAAACTACTTTTGAAACTCATACACCAACCCCCACAAGAAGCTCCACTAAGAGCCTCCTGCTTTTGGAAAGGAATCAACACTCAATAGAAGACCTTGGAAATGGGTATCAAAGTAAATACCGAAAAAGGAAACACCGTTAACCTTTATCACGGCCAATGGTTGAATGTTCAAGAACTAAGCGCCCTGTTCCAGTCACTTCAAGAATCAATCAAAGAGCATCAAATATCCCTCCAAAATGCAAGGAGCGGTTAGCAAAGAGGCATCCCACTACTAAAACGAGGACCGCTTATAAGGGAAAGAATGAGAGAACTTAGAGAACTGGTGGAAGCCATGGAGTCAACACCAATAAACAATGAAGATGTAAGTACATGAACTCTAGGGCTCGGAAACAAATTCTTAGTAAAATCACTCTACACCTTCATAGTGGACGACGTAACGAGAAGTGCAATCCAGAACAGCTTATAGAAACTCCATTGCCCCAAAAAAGATCAAACTATTTACATGCCATGTATGAGATAATAAATTGCTAACCCTGAACAACTTAGCTAAATGACAATGAAAAGGTGATCGCACATTATGTCACGCCCCGAACCCGGTCCCGGGCCCTTCGAGCACATGACAGACCGGCCGCACCCGGACCAAGGACAAGCCCTGGCCCGAATGCAAGGCCTAAGTGCTATATCAACCTGATTACAAACATGCAGTATAATAACAATACTGATATTCAATCTTATAATAAGCGGAAGCAAAAAGGGTTCTACAAAACCCTACAATAAACCACGACACCAAGTGTCTCAAATACATAACAACCCTATAGTGTTCATACAACTCACACACAATAACAGGACACAACAACCCCACTACGGTGCTACCAACCTCGCCGGGGTGTAGCAAGGTCCCGAAGCCTGCACGCGACTCCCTCCTAGTCCGCGCCTAGTACTCTACTCCTCCTGATCTGCAAGGAGTAACAACTGGGTATCTGAGCCAAACAATTATGGCTCAGTGGGCACTACATACAAATCTCATGCATAAAGAAATGTAAGAATAATAAACAGCCCACAAATATGAACATAGGGCCCACGGCCCAAAACATCATCAATATAGATATACATCTCTGGGGCCCGCGGCCCAAAATATCTATAAACCCTGGACCCACGGTCCAAAATACCAAAACTGTGCCAACAAGCACCCGGTGCTATCCAGCACCCACACTGCCGATCACCGAGTGGCCACTCGGTTCACGGCCCTTACCGGCCCCCGCGAAGCTTGCTCAAGCCCCCAGTGCGGCCCCCGGTTAGTCACCCCGTCGGGTGGAGCTCACTGGCCCGTGTCGTCACACGTCCTGACCCTCAAACCCACAATAGACCGAGTCTACACAACTCTCAATCCTCAATGCGGTTTGAGTCCGACTCCAATCCCAAGATGGATCGAGTCAACCCTCGAACCCTGATCCCGGGTGGAACGAGTCCACTCCCCGTATCGAGTCGAGTCTCAAAACACGAATATGATAATCACGTAAAATAGATTTTCATACATTCACACATGAACATAATCATACCTTTTGGAAAAGATCTTTACATACAAGGTTTAGAAAGCACATACCGTGCGTTTTTCCATAATTTTTACCCACCTGTATTCGCGTTTGGAACCTACTCGAGTCCAAGCTATCCAGTCGAGTCCTCGACCATGTTACCACGTCCTAAGACATGGAAACTACTCATCACTAATACATTCATAAAAATAGAATGTATTATACTCATTTAATTACCCTAATCACAATCCTAAGAGTTTACCGATCCATATGATCACCAACTCGGATCATGTGCGCAGTCTCGAAGGACTGGTCATAACTCTCAATCCGCCAGTCGGATTTGGTCGATCCAGGATTCGTTAGCAAGATAACTTCATCATCATTCTAACGATAAATAAACATCTCGATCAGGGTAACATTACTGACTAAAATGCCCCTCTATAGGGACAACCAAAAAACTGTATTTTCAAGGAATTTTGACAGCATTACCTCTATTTATAGGCTTTAAACATATACAAGCATTCACTCATTCAACCTAATTTTCATAACACATATGCTCATCAATGCATATACAAGTCTTAGCCATTTAATTCTACACTAGACATACAATTTATCATGCCTCTTTCCAAGCATACAACATGCAAATATTTAGCCCATAACTTCTTCAATTCTACACAAACCCCCAATATTTCTGAGGTTATTCATCAATCCCTTGTTCCAAGCTTACTTGAAGAAGTAGAGGAGTTCGTCGGAGGAAAAGGGGTATTTGGATCCACACTTTCGGCGGCCGGATCTGGGGATCGGCTGGTGTAAACTCACCGCATGGGAGATCGTTGTGCTGCTTGAGGGATAGAGAATTTTGGCCTTGGACGTCGGAGGACCGAGGAGCGGGGAGCCCCAGGGAGCCTTGAGTGCTTGTGAGACGAGGGGCTTGCGTGTGTCTTTGGCGTTGTCTGCTTGGCTTCTTGTATGATCTTCCTTGTTGCTTGTATGATCTTTGGCCTTCAGTCTTTGTGGCCCAGGCTAGCTTCTTCTTTGGTAGGTGGCAGATTCTTTAGGCGGCTAGGGTTTCTTTTTCTTTTGGGTTGGATGAATGGGAGAGGGGAGGGAGATGAGTGGAATTCTCGTTTTCTCTCTCTCTCTCTCTCTCTCTCCTCTCATCCCTAACTTATAATTATCATTTAATATATTTTAATTTAAAACATTAAAACCATAATATCTTAAATTAAAATAACTCATTACTATAGTCCCACATATGGTACTGTGGAATCACTTGATTCCTGTAGCCTCACATGCCCGATAATGGAATCCTGGTTTCAAATAGGGGTAAAACCATTTCTGGTCCCTGAAAACGGGACCAATGTTCATTTCCATCCCAAAATTAAAAATTTGTTCAATATGGTCCCTATGTATTGCATATTTTGACATGTTGGGTCCATATATATTCCGTATTTTGGCATTTTTGGTCACATTGGCGTGGCGGTCATGTGGAATACCAATGAAATGCATATAATCTTTTTATTATTATGTTTACGTCGTTATTTTGCTGATGTGAAGTGATAAGTGGCAGTATATGCTGATGTGGACCGTATTGAATAAATTTTAAATTTTTGGGATGGAAATGAACATTGGCCCTATTTTCAGGGACCAAAAATGACTTTAACCCTTTCAAATAAGGGCTCGACCGAGATCCACCTTTCTCGGCTCCTTTGTCTACTCATACTGTTTGTCTCTTTAATTAATCAGTTGATTAATACTTAACTAGTTTAATCAACCCAATTAATCATTAACCATTATCTTAAGCTTGTCAGTCATTTACTCAAGACCACAGTACATCTTAGATTGGAACAATACATTAAAAGGGGCGGTTTTTACACATTATGCTACCTCTTTAACGAGAAGGTCGAAACGGTAGAACACATATTGACCGTATGCTTACTGACAAAGCAAATCTAGGAGCACTTCTGCCCACTATTTAATTTCAACTTTTGCCTCCAATCCATTAGAGATCTCTAGGACCCAAAACACCTTGGTAAAAAGCTTCACAAAGAAGCACACATAAGATGGAATCTCGCTGCGATGGTCATCACCTAGAGCACCTAGTTTGAAAGGAACAAATATGCTTATGAAATAAATAACGCGTTTGCTCTAGAATTATCCATGAGATAAAATTCCTAATGCTATCTTAGTTTGATGCAGCTAAAGCTTCCAAGAAGTTTAAGCTGGTGTCGATGATGACTTCGACAAGGCCACACCCAAACAAACCTCTCATGAGTTACCATACAAATCTACTTGTAATCCTCAAGTATCTGGGTCGCGTGAGAGTAGTCTCTATGTTATTTGGCTCATCTATCAATAAATGAATGTGATTTATCCACTTATAAAATAAAAAAAAAATGGTGTACTAAAATTAATAGAGTTTGATAATTTAATACTAAGCTCGTGGAGCATACAATCAAAAGATATTTTTAATAAGTCCCTCTCATGCTTTTTTTAAGAAAAAGAAAAAAGTGGTGCATTAAAATTAATAGAGTTCGATAATTTAATACTAAGCTCGTGGAGCATACAATCAAAAGATATTTTTTAATAAGTCCCTCATATGCTTTAAATATAGTCCCTCTCATGCTTTAATTTATGAACATTGAAAAGTGAGCTTGGACTTTGAATAAAATATTTTAATTAGAATAAGGTATATACGAAATTAAAAGGCTTACAGGGGTATCAATGCAAAAACCCCTTTATAACTTTTTTTAGATGAAATTTTTTTTAGATGAAATTAATCTGATTTTCTTATGTAACTTGTAAGTAACACAAATTTATTGTGTGAGGGAGTTCATTATGTTATTTTTTAATTTATTTGAAACATAAGATATTAATCTTTTTACTATATATTTTTAACATTTTTTTTGTTGTGAAAACTGACTGAATGATCGGTTTTCAGCTTTATATAATCTAAATTTTTTAGTGTCTAAGGATCTACTTAGATCTGCCTTTGACAGATGGAAATGAAGACAGAGAATCCATATAGCCGACCCCATCTACTATGAGATTAAGGCTTAGTTGTTGTTGTTATTGTATAATTTTAACAAAATCTTGATATTTAACTAGAGCTTCTATAGTAAATCCTAGAAAAAACACTTATGATAATCAGAATATTAATCATGATAATAGGACTGATTCCATCATTCACACATTCTTTCCATAATTCTCAATAAATTGTTTAGCATTTGCCTTACACTGTGCACAACCCTAAATTATTTATATATAAGAAAACAAACATTTTGAAGTATCAGCATACAATATTAATGACATTGTTTCACATTGACAGTTAATTGGGAACTGGTTTCACAACTTCATCAATCTCTTCTTGAATTCTAAAGTTAGATTTCAGTAATCCTAGTACTAATCTCTTTATTTTTTCTATCTTCATCTCTTGATAACTAGACTCTAAGATCAAACCTTTCTCCATGGCTCTCTCTTCAATCTCCTTGATTCCTTTCTCATTGTCTTCTTCTCTTAGATCCAATGCCAAACTTCACCACATTGTTTTTGGTCATGCATTCAAAACTTTGAATTCCAACAATGGCAAGCCACATCAGATCTCTTCTCTCTCTCTTTCAAATGAAGACCCATTATTGCAGCTTGATTCATCCTCTGCTCATGATACAATCACCGGTATCGATCGAACATCAAGTTCAAACTCTAACACTTGCCAAGCTACTAGAGAAGGGTGGAGTGACTCTGATATCGGTTTGCGGGGATCTTCAAGTACCGATCACCGGAATCAAGAATGACTCAAGGAAGGTGATCGCCGGAGATGTATTTGTTTCGTGTTTTGGTTACAAGACCAATGGGCATCTCTATATCAATGATGCCATTAGAAGGGGAGCAGTTGCAGTTGTGATTAGTGAAGGAATGGAAGTAGATGAATTACTTGATTGCAAGACTGTTGTTGTGGTGAAGAACACCAATGAAATCACCCCGGTCCTCGCCGCGACATTCTACAACAATCCATCAAAGAGCTTGAAAGTGATCGGTATCACCGGCACAAACGGCAAAACAACAACAGCGCACTTAGTTCAGTCTCTCCTCAATGCCCTTGCGGTGAAAACCGGTATGTTAGGCTCAGTTGGATACTATGTTGATGGTGAGAATAAGAACAAGTTGGAAGCTCCAAACACAACTCCAGATGCAGTGACAGTGCAAGAGCTAATGGCGAAGATGGTACAATACAAACATACTGTTAAGATATAATAGTATGCTACTTTGCACAATAATGTACATTGTATTTTTTTTATTGTTAACAGGTAAAAAACGGGACTGAGGCGATGGTCATGGAGGTCTCATCGATCGGTCTAGCTGTCGGGAGATGCAATGAGATCGATTTCGATATTGCAGTGTTCATGAACTTCACAAGAGATCACCATGACTTCCATGGCAGTGAGGAAGAGTACAAGAAGAGCAAGGCCAAGCTCTTTGAGAAGATGACAGATAAAAGGCGGCACCGGAAAGTTATAAACACTGATGATCCGAACGCCGACTTCTTTGCTGCTCAAGGGAATCCAGAGGTTCCAGTGGTGAGCTTTGCAATGGAGGACAAGAATGCAGATGTGCATCCTGTGAAGATTGAGCTCAATATGTTCAAAACCAAAGTGTGGGTGAAAACTCCAAATGGAGTTGTGGAGATCTCTTCAGGGTTGATCGGGAGGTACAATGTATATAACATTTTGGCAAGTGTTGCTGTTGGTGTGGCCATTGGAGCTCCATTGAAGGACATTGCAAGGGGGATCGAAAATGTGGAAGGAGTTTCAGGTATTAGTTTGCCATTGGTTAATTTACTAAATGTTGATATGCACATGCAATGAAATCAGCTAATATATGTTTGGTTTGCATCTAACAACAACAGGGAGGTTTGAACTCATTGACGAAGGACAAGATTTTGCTGTTGTTGTTGATTATGCTCATTCTCTGGATTCTTTTTCTAGACTTTTGGATGCTGGAAGGGAGCTTGGTGCGAAGAGGATTATAACTGGTATTTTATCTTTGATCAATTTAGATTAGCATTTATGAGCATATTCCGGATAAAATATTTATGTACCTTGTCATCAGTTATGTTGTGATGCACGTGTTCTGATCCTGTGATTCGTTCTTTAGTCTTCGGATGTGCTGGAGAAACTGATAAAGGGAAGAGACCGATGCTGGTGAAGATTGCGACAGAGAAAAGCGATGTTGTTGTGTTGACCTGCGGTAATCCGAAGACGGAGAATCAGTGTATGCACATTTAATCAACTACTCAGCTCAACTCTGTATGAATCTGCAGTAATTCGACCACCCAATTTACTGTTTTGTATTTTTGTTTCACATCCTCTCAGTGCACATCTTCAACGACATGTTGGCTGGCATAGGATGGAACCTGCGGGATTTTTTACAGTATAGTCAAAATGATCAGTACCTATCTCATGCAAATGGCCACAGACTTTTCTTACATGATATCAGAAGAGTAGCGATTCGTGCTGCAATAGCAATGGGCAAGAAAGGTGATATGATTGTAAGTTCCTCATGACCAATATAATGTATCCTCGACTCAAATGTTTCATACAAACAGATGGATCTAACATGATGATCGATTTCTAGTTTTTTCTCGCAAGAGGCCATGAAGCATATCAACTCGAAGGTGATCAGAGGAGGTACATTGATGACCGAGAAGAATGCAGAGATGCATTGCAGAATATTGAGATGTTGTACAGAGCAGGGATGCACAAGAAGTTCCCAATGGCAATGAGTTGAATCACAACAATTTATTTTCGGTATGTTTCATACATTTCAGAAAAGGGACAAGAAAGAAAAATTAATTTCATTTTTGGCACAAGGAGTTCAGAGATGACAATGCCGATGTCGATGACTTTATTTCTGCACCTACAAGCCCTAGTGAGAGAGATGTCATGCATTGTGAGGTATGATCAGAGCATGACTATAAAGTTTGAGCATATTAAGTGTTCCTCTGATTGTTGGCCATTCTTCTAGCAGGTTATCATGGAACCTATGGTGTCCATTTACGACGAAGATGAAGTTTTGCATTAATTAGCAGGAAGAAAGTGACTTCCATCATCTGAACCATTAGCATAGATGGACTTTTTCAGCAATCTTTTTCTGTAAGCAATAAACTCAACATGTTCATAATTCTTTTGAAACATAAAGTACCTAAAGAACCTAAAGAACCTGACCATTATTGAGTCATTTGGTACTGTTAGAATAACCGATAACTAATAATGCATGATCAAATATTTTAAGCTACTAAAAGAATGATTTTTTTTTTATTTCATTATTTCGTGTACAAAGAACATTATAAGCACTCGTAGATGATCTATCATCTTTATTGTCAGCCGAATCCACATTGGAAAAAAACATTAAGGTGAAGGAAAGGGTGACAACAAAGCAAGAGACCATGAGAAGGCGTACCAGCCAAGTAACGAAGAACCCGCTTAACAGCGGACCAATGATTTGTAGTTGGACAATGTGTAAATTGCGAAAGCTTGCTCACAACAAAAGTAATATCCGGTCGAGTTAACTGTAAATACTGGAGACTTACAACAATAGTATGAAACTCTATGGGATCATCAAGAGAGGAACTATCAGCCAAGGAAAGAGTGTTACTTATTGCCAAGTGTGTGCGAACTACCTTTGTCCTCATCATGTTGGCTCGATATAGAATGTCCAAGATGTATTTCTGCTGTGAAAGAAAGATACCAGTGGTTGTTCGAGTAACCTCAGCACCCAAAAAGTAATTAAAAGGCCCCAAGGCTTTAATAGAAATTTTCTTCCCAAGCTGCTTAATAAACTCATCAACCAAATGGGCACGATTACCAGTAACAGTTAAATCATCTACATAGACAACCAAATAGATTACCACCCCAGATTTGCTAAGGGTGAATAAGCAATGATCATACTGAGAATTTATAAATCCCAAAGGAAGCAAAAAAATGGTACAGCTCATCATACCAGGCTTGAGGTGCTTGCTTCAGACCATAGATTGTTGTGTGAAGTTTGCAAACATGATTGGGGAACTTCTTGTTGACGAAACCAGGTGGTTGAGCCATATAAACTTCCTCAGTAAGAACGTCATGCAAAGCATTGTTCACATCTAATTGATGAAAATGCCAGTCATGAGAAATAGAAATAGAGAGAATAACCCTGATAGTAGTATGCTTGGCAACTGGGGAAAAAATCTCAATATAATCGATCCCTAGACGTTGATGGAACCCTTTGGCAACTAACCTTGCCTTATGCTTATTGAGAGAGCCATCCGAATTGTATTTGATTCTAAATATTCATTTACAACCAACTAAATTTGTTGCAGAAGTCTAGGGAACAAGTCACCAAGTTTGTTGATGAGATAAAGTAGCAAGTTCAGCAAGCATAGCCTCATTGTAAGAGAATAGGAAAGAATCAAAACATGCTATTTTGATTCTCTCCTATTAGCCAAAACCCTAAACTTTAGAGTAAAATGGTATTCTAAAAGTTGTTTTGCTCCATTGGACCAAAACAAATTTTCAAAGGTCATTTTGGAGCCCACTATGCCTAATCATCACCTAAAGTGATTAGGTGCCTAGAGTTTGATAATTAATACTAAGCTCATGGAGCATACAATCAAAAGATATTGTTAATAAGTTCCTTCAAAGCATGAGAACATTGAGAAGTGAGCTTGGACTTTGAATAAAATATTTTAATTAGAATAAGGTATATATGCAATTAAAAGGCTTACAGGGGTATAAATGCAAAAACCCTTTATAACTTCTTTTAGATGAAATTTTAATCTGATTTTCTTATGTAACTTGTAAGTAACACAAATTTATTATGTGAGTTCATTATGTTATTTATGAATTTATTTGAAATGTAAGATATTCATCTTTTTACTATATATCTTTAATCAATTTTTTTTTATATGTATATTTTAACAAAATCTTGATATATAACTAGAGCTTCTGTCGGTAAATCCTAGAAAAAACACAAATGATAATCAAAATATACAGTTTTCTTTTTCGACAATTTAACATCACAAATATATATATATAAGATGAAATACAGTGTTCTTATAGAACCAATCAAAGCTTAAACCAAACTTTAACCTTGAAGGATGCCATATAAGTACACAAGCATCGGTCATTTTTGAAGTTCTTGTATGAAAAGTGTTGATCATAAACAGCAAATTCTGTCAACTTCAAGGTCAATCTGAGATCAAATTCATGCTGAAATCCCAGAATTTCTTCGATAACTCTTCGTCAGTAGCTTTGTTGGTTGGTGTGGCCAAGTTACTGTTACTGAAGTACTTCCCTGTTAATCCTTTAACTTGTGGATTGAGTGCTACATAGCATGTAGTGGCAGCCCCCTGTGGAAATAGATGAAGATATAATGAGAAAATATAATTATTTTTTTTCATCAGATTCATTGGTATTAGTGTTTGACCAAGAAAGAAAAAGCTTTAAGCAACATATTTTTCTTATGAAGCAGTTCATCAAAGCAAGTTTCATGCTATACTTGTTTTGCTTCTCATGAAAAGCTTCATGAAGTTATTTAGAGTCATGGTTTACTTAAAAACTCTACCTAATAAAACTTGGACATGTGAGGAAAATCAATTGTGGCATGGTTTGCTTTCGATTCTGGCTCGATTGTAGTTAATATTTGATAAAATAAACCTGACATGAGGTTTTTTCATGCAAAAAAAGGTTAAATAACCAAACACAGGATTCCAAGGCATGCTTTTCTCAAACATTTCCAAAAACAAAACAAAACAAACTATTGAAGCTCACCTGTTGGACATTTTTCAGTACTAATCTTCCAACAGAAGTGAAAATGGCTGCAAATGCACAAAAAGATTATAAGGGAATTATTTTAAAAACAGACTACCCATAAATACAACAACAACAACAACAACTGAGCCTTAATCCCATACTAGATGGGGTCGGCTATATGGATCCTCTGTCTTCATGTTGCTCTCAAATATGAAATAAGATAAAATTAAATAAACTGAAATAAGATGAAACATTAAAATTCATAAATAAATAAATAATACTAATAACAAATAATTTTATAAGAGAATGGAATGTTAGAAGCAAAAAAGTATTCCCACAGACAAAGCTAGGCTACCTCTACCTCTAGACTACCCATAAATGAGCATAAAAATAAAATAATATCAAAAGCTGTCGGATCAGAGTTAAAAAGCTTCAATTATAAGAATCGCTAAATTATCACCATATGGATCTTTACTCACTGTGTGTTGATAAGAGCAGTGGTTTCAGATTGCATATCACAAGCATTTCTGTTGATAAGTCAATTTAAGGACAACATTAATTATGAAAACAGTAAATCTTGGGTCCCTGTTGATCATATGAAAGATAGAGTCTTCTTCCAAAATTTAAGACATGAACAGGAGCATCAAAAGCCTTTTACCCTAAACAAATATATTAAACAAATTATGTGAATTAGTACAGATAAACAAAATGCAGTCCTCAAACTGAAACTATAAAGAGTTGTGATTATTGCTGATATCTTTATGAGTATATTGTCCATTCAGGTTTTTGACCAGCTTGATACAAATATTAACACACTTCACTACTCTGTAGCACTTCAAAGTTCAAAGTGTGAAGGCACAATTATCAATGTTCACTTATCATCTGAAGGTGATTCTAACAAGAGAAAAGTAGTTAATACATGTGTCAAAATAGTTTGTCCTATAATCTAGTGGTCTAGTCAAGTACCACAAATCATAATATGGATACAAAGTAGTAAATTTTGTAGGATTTCGTGTCATATTTGACTGTGCACATGGTTGCTTGATTTAAAATCTAGATAATTTGGACTAAAAATCTATCTTCTTCATAACTCATCTCATCTTCTGGCCAATGTGGTTTGCGGATCTCAAGTGCGGCACACAAACTAGACACATACATGAATTCATGCCATAGTTCACATCTCACATAGGGCTCATGCATCCATTTACTTTGTGTGCCATGCAATACTCTTACAGTAGGAGGATGCAAGTAGTTTTCAGAGTTTGGGGCAGATAATCTTGAAACATAAAGAAATTAATGCTCTGCAAATTATCTGATTAGAGTATTTCATACAATTTATTACCAGAACCTGTTGTCCAATAAAAAAATCCTATAACTTGTCATCATTGTTGGGGAAGTAGGATAGCTCAGTACTAACCATGCCAATGAGAGAAATAGCATAGCCAAGTTTCTGTCTCTGAATGTATATGTAGACTATTATAAATAATCAAACAATATAGAGATATTTCATGTTTTCACCGTTAAGGATGACATGATGCCTCATCAGATTGGTAACAATAACTCCTGGATGAAGTGAATTAGCAGTAACCTTCACATCCGCTTCCTATTTACAGAAAAAGAAAATTTGAAAGTCATACGCAGAAAAGACGATAGGAAGGGCATTCTTTCCATTGAATTATTATGTCAAATAAATTCAGTAAAAGATCAGAAGAATGGTAATACCTTAAACTGTCTAGAGAGCTCATTAGCATGCAGTATATTAGCAAGTTTTGATTGTCCATAGGCAAGCCAATTATGGTAACTGCAGAGAATTCACAAATATCTAAGTTTTGAATCACTCAGATAAATCTAGTTATAATCATCAATTATACAAAAAAAAAAAGGGAGAATTAGATGATGTTATGCATTCCATCAAACTATCTTATCATCTCAAAACATTGTGGGACAAATCACCTTGACTCATCATTTATCTTATCAAAACGAATCCCTTCTTGATAAGTTAACCTGTGTGCCTCAGATGAAACATTAACAATTCTGCCCTCAATGTGACTTTGACGAGATGTATTCTTAATTTTTTCCAGCAAAAGATGTGTAAGGAGAAAGTGACCTGCATAACAGAGCAAATTCACCATCTGTCTTTCCACAGTAAAATGAAAGGATTTCCATATGTAAAAGATGAGAAATCTCATGGGATACATTACTCTTTATCCTCCAAAGGAATGATGAGATAATGGGAACCACAACCTAAGTTTATACAAGCATAGACAGGGCAAAATATAAACTCAAACTCAAACAAAACATTGTTTATGTTTACCGGATCCACTAAAAAATATTCATAGCCAACACATAGATAAGCAAAATACCACATCCGCCATGAAGAGAATTTGATGTGCCCACATTGGCAAGTGACAGATGGGAATGTGAGCACATATAGCATCTTGGCCTCAACATGTGCTTACAACACATAGCTGGGAGGCTGCTCTCCACACATCATCAAGAAGTAGATATGAGGTGTAGATATGTACTTCTATACAGTGCAGGGGAGGCCATTGAGATCAATGCCAAAGGTGTTAAAGTGCTATTGAGGCCAAGCTTACCTCAGCAAAACATTCAGGTCAGATCTTTCAAAGGGCAGGGTCCTTGTAACCCACTATGTTGATTAATCACAGGTTGTACCATTAATTCTATAATTACTATGTTATGCACAACCCTTTTTTATGCAAATAAACCCGAGGTGAAATCGGTTTTCTTCAAGTGCCAGTGGCCCAGATAGGTGCGCAACTCACTATAAATGGCGTTTGAAATGTTGTTTTAGTCTAATCTATCCAATAAAACTATTAACGGCCATTTAAATTTTGTTTAGGTGTTGTTTGTGGTACGATTCACCCCTACACAGGAATTAAGTTATCATCCATGAGTAATCATTTGGCCATAAATGACATTTGAAGAAATCCCAAAATGCATGGGTTAGCAATTGGTGAGAAGAATATATATCCATGCACACACACACACACACACACACACACACACACACACACACACACACACACACACACACACAATTGGTGAGAAGAATATATATCCATGCACACACACACACACACACACACACACACACACACACACACACATAAAATAAAAATAAAAAATGAAAAAATAAAAAAACATAAATCAAAATTTCTTTTTTTAGTATTTTCTTTCTCTTTTTTTCAATTTTTTTGGGAAGGTACTAAAGAAAAAAGAATAGATTTGACAACTCTGCCAACATACACCAAGGAAGGGATTTGAGAAAGAAAAGGATTGAATCTCAGGCAAAGAGCACTATTAAAACCCTGTGTGTAATGATAAATGTGGAGCCTGATTTGCAACCGATCTTGCTGGAATTGTACTACAAACAACAGTGGGACTGAGGTCTTTCTCCAGCTCCTTTTATAATCGGTTAGGCTGAAGAGAGAGTTGTTTAAGGTGGCTAAGGTTTTTTCTCTATATTCCTCTTCTTCTTTGATTCCAATAAGGAATCAAGATCTTGATCATAGCTCTGTGGAGAAGACAAGATTGTCAAACTATGTAAATTCTTATGTCTCCTGTGTGAATACTTGTGTGTTTGTTCTTTTCTCTCTTTTATTCTTGTGGTTTCATGGATATTACTCAATGACTTGTATCAGGGCCTTGGTTATGAGGGTTTTTTACTCAAAGAGGCTATTGCTTGAGTTGGAGAAATGGTGGATGAGGTAAGAGGGAAGATCGAAAGTTTAATGGAACAAACTTTTAAACTTTCAGTGGTGGAAGATGTAGATAGACCATTATTTTTACTAGAAGGATCTCTATCAACTACTGGCCGAGGAGAAGTTAGAGAAGATGGTAAAGGATGAGAAGTTGTTTTGGATCAAAAGCCTTTAGCATAGATCTTATTGTGTCTGACAAAGCTGGTGGCCTTCAACGTCGCCAAGGACAAAACTACTACGAGATTGATGGAACTCTTGCAAGGTTATATGAAAAGCTCTCTATTTTGAATAAAGTATTTCTATTGAAGAAATTGTTCAATATAAGTAGGAGTGGGCGTTTTAAACCAAGAACTGAAGAACCGATCCAATCTGAACCCAAAAATCCGAAAAAATCCGAGTTGACTAAAAAAGTCAAAATCCAAGATCCAAAACGAACCGATCTGAATTTTAATAGATCGATTCATGGATTTTGCTTCATAAAATCCAATCCGATCTGAACCGATCCAAAATAATATTAATTATATTATATTTTATTAATTAACATATGTCATAGTGTTATTGGTGTAGAGTTTAGGAAGGAGGAAACTCTCTGGAGCAGGATTTTCTAATTACTCAAAAAGGCATTAATTTCATTGTAGCTACTACGAGTCATAATTATTTTTATTCTAGAGAATTTAATTTTATTCTCTTATTCGTGATGGTGGTATATTGATTTGAATTACGAAAGTCGAAAGTCTAATTGTGCGATCCGAAAATCCGAATCCGAACCGAATTAGTTGGATTTGGATGACATTGGATCGAATTATTTTTATCTCCAAATCAGATCCGATCCGATTAATATTTATGGTTTGGTTCTTGGTTTTAGTCAAATTCGATCCGATCCGATCCATGCTCATCCCTAAATATAAGGATAGGTGAATCTAATTCTACTCTTGGTGATGTAGATATGATAGATTATATTATCATTAGGACTTTATGTTAGTAGTTATTATCTTGATTTAGGTTAATAGTCATTATTTTAATATGTAGTCATTATGTTAATTCATAGGGTTATTTATGTCCTTCACCTATACAGGGTTCTCTATATAAACCCATGCTATGGAGTATGTAGGAGTAGTTTTGGGATTATTAATTAATTTGAGTTCTCTATTGAGATTCTCTTTGCTTGGAGCTTGCTCCCCCTTTGCTATACCGGCTTGCCGGGTTTCTCCTTTGGCTATACCAGCTTTTCTCTTCCTATTTTACCGTTTTTCTCTCCATCAATTGGTACCAGAGCCCAAGATCCAAGAGAAGAAGCGTCGATCTGGTCGTAGAAGAGAAGGGAAACAGAACCGATCTTGAGTTCGGCGCAGAGAATCAGTGGAATATCCGGGTTAGTTAGATCCTTTGTTTTCCTTGCTTCTAACTCTTCTCCCCCCAAGTTTCTTTTGTGGTCATCTTTTCTTCACCATCCTCCTTCATAGCCATCTAGAATCCTTCCCTTCTTCCAAGTAAACCCTAGAGATCACAAAAAAAAAAAAAAAAAAAAAAAACACCAAACCAAGCCGACCATCCAATTTTTAAAATTTAAATCCCTGCCTTATCCAAACCTTTCAACACTCAAATCCTCACCTTATCTCACCCATTCAAATCCAAACCCTTCAAAATTCAAATTCTCACCTTATCCATTCTAAATCCAAATCCTCATCTTATCTTACCCATTCAAATCCAAACCCTTCAAAATTCAAATACTCACCTTACCCATTAAAAAAAATAATAATAATAAAATATCTGCCTTGTTTCAACCATATCCTTTTCATTATCATGACGCTCAAGGAACTCGAACAACGAATCGACCGATCCATGCAGGAAAAATCTCAAAAATTTGAGGTCTTAACACAAGCCCTGCTTGACGGAAACCATGACATAAATCGAAAATTAGATTCTTTAATTAAAATGGTCTCCCAATGTACAATTATGGTAGACAATCTTAGTGCCAATCCTCTTGTTCCTCATGTCCCTGGTTTGCCACCTACTCCTTCCTTATCTTTTTCACACCCACGTGTGTTTCCCCCACAGTTTCCAAATTCCTCAATTCCTCGCCTTCAGCAGAATATACCGCCTCAATCACATCCACATTTCCAAATTCAATACATGCAGTCCCCACCTTCGCAACCCCATATACAGCCGTTACCCCACCCACAACCTCCTCTGCAACTTCAGGGCCAATCTATTCCACAGTCACAACCACATCAGTTAACGGCGCCGGCAGTAACTGGACATCAGTCTTACCCACAACCTTCCTCATTCAAACCGGTACACTCTGGTACTTCACAACAACAACCCATGCAAATGCATCCTCAACATCTGTCGGTTCCACACCAACCTACTCCATATCCTGTTCACATGAGCCCACCCCCACATTCTGTACCAAAGCAAGCTCAACAACCACCTACTATTATAAATCATGGTGGACCACAACAAGCATCTCAAGCCTTCAGGCCTACTATTATAAATCATGGTGGACCACAACAAGCATCTCCTCAAATTCCTAGCCAGAATTCTCTATCGGAGGCCAATTTGAATTTGACAATATCATCTGAACTACAAGCTAGAACCACACAACGCACTCAGGTGGCACCTTCAAACAGTCGTGATAATGGCAACATACTTTTATCTGGTGGAACTGCGAAGGTTGTTCGTGTATGGGATCCAGGAACTGGTTCAAAGAACATGAAGCTAAGAGAGCAGGGAGCGGTACCATGCTTTTAACTCTCCGGAGGCGAGTTCTTTCCAGCTGGGGAGGAATGATGTAGATATGATAGATTATATTATCATTAGGACTTTATGTTAGTAGTTATTATCTTGATTTAGGTTAATAGTCATTATTTTAATATGTAGTCATTATGTTAATTCATAGGGTTATTTATGTCCTTCACCTATACAGGGTTCTCTATATAAACCCATGCTATGGAGTATGTAGGAGTAGTTTTGGGATTATTAATTAATTTGAGTTCTCTATTGAGATTCTCTTTGCTTGGAGCTTGCTCCCCCTTTGCTATACCGGCTTGCCGGGTTTCTCCTTTGGCTATACCAGCTTTTCTCTTCCTATTTTACCGTTTTTCTCTCCATCACTTGGTCACTTGAATGATTTTAATACCTTATAGAGTCAACTTGAATCTATAGAAATTACCTTTGATAAAGACATTATGGTTGGAGTAATTTAGTCATGACTATTAGTAATGTGGCCAGAACATCTCTTAAATTTGACGATGTTGTGAGCACTATTATGAATGATGAGACGATGAGAAAAAGCATGATTGATAGCTATACTAGTATTTCTCTATCTATTGAAAAGGATAGGCAACAAGAAAGAGGTAAAAGCATTAACAAAGGGAGCTTCGAATCAGAGAGAGATAAAAATCCAAAGGGAAGAAGAAATTGACATGTTGGATCTACAAATCATAAGGTTATATGAAAAAGGATTGCCTTGATAGAAATAAGAATAGAGGTGGAGAGGTGGGAATGTTGTCGAGATGATACATATACAGATTTATGTCTATATGTTTCTACATATATGAGGCCCGATGTGTGATTTGTGGATTCTAGAGCTTCATTTCTTTGCATCGTAAGGACTACTTGGCAACTATGTTCAAGGAGGCTTTATATAATTTCTTGTACATAAAGTGGAAGTTGTGAGCAAATTTATAAAGAATATAGGGAAAAAATATTGGCAAGCAGTAAAATGGATTAATGGATTCTCGGGTACATGAGGGAAACATCCAAATATTGCTTATGTTTTGAAGGAACTAACATTGATGTGCAAGGATATGTGAATTCACAACATGCAGTAAACAGGGATAATGGAAGAAGCAATATAGAATATGTTTTTACTATAGGAGGAATAGTAGTCAGTTGGTCTTCCAAGCTACAAAAGATTGTTACCGTGTCTACATCAGAAGCTAAAAATATCTAAGGCATATTTCCTTATCTCCAGTTGTAAAACTTGTCTTTGTTCGACTTCTTATTTCTATTGTTGCAATGCATCGTTGGAGTATTCACCAACTGGACATTAAAAATGCCTTCCTACATGGAGACTTGATAGAAGAGGTTTATATAGAGCAACCATCAAGTTTTGTTGCTAAGGGGGAGTCTGGGTTAGTTTGTTGACTGTGGAAATCACTTTATGGTTTAAAATAGTCTATAAGGCCATGTTTGGTTGGGGGATAACCCCAAAGGTTATTCCTAACACAATTTCCTATAAAAAAAGTTTTTCCCGCCAAAATCTTTAACTAAGATTTAAAAATATAACCCACCAATACACGGTAGACACATCACTATCTTATCATTAATACCTTTAGTTTAAAATTCCCTCCAAAAAATTTTGAAATTTTTCAAAACTTATTCCTATCCCCAAGTGGGATAACCTCCAACCAAACGCAGCCTAAGGGCATGGTTTGGGTGGTTTAGTACCATTATTCAAAACTTTGGGATGCATAGGAGTGAAGCCGATCATTTAGTGTTTTATCGTCATACAACTCATGGCAAGTGTATTTACCTTGTGGCGCATGTAGATGATATTGCCATAACAGGTGATGATCATGAGGGAATCACTCAATGCAAACAACATCTCTTCAATCACTTACAAACCAAAAACTTAGGAAATTTGAAATATTTTTTGAGCATTGAAGTAGCACAATCAAACACAGGCATTGTTATTTCCGAAAGGAAATATGCCTTAGATATTTTGGAAGAGGCAGGGATGTTGGTTGCAAACCTATGGAAACCCCAATGGATCCAAATGTTAAACTTGTTCCAAGCCAGGGGGAGCCACTGAAAAACCCTGGTTAGTATCGGAGAATGGTGGGAAAACTTAATTATCTCACTAAAACACGCCCAGACATTTCCTTTGCAGTGAGTGTGGTCAGTCAGTTCCTTCAAGCTCCCTGTGACAGTCATTGGAATGCAGTAATATGTATCCTTAGATATATCAAGGAAGCTCCAGGACAAGGTTGGTTGTATGAAGCCTGAGTACATACATAGATTGTCGGGTATTCAGATACTGATTGGGCGGGTTCTCCCTCAGATAGATGTTCCACTTCAGGTTATTGTGTTCTTATTAGTGGAAATCTAATATCATGGAAAAGTAAAAAGCAAGAGGTTGGAGCAAGATCAAGTGCAAAGGCAGAATATCGAGCCATAGCCTTAGTTACTTGTGAACTTGTTTGGTTAAAACAACTACTTCAAGAACTAAGGTGTGGAAATGTCAACCAATGAAATTAATTTGTGATAATCAATGTGATAATCAAGCAGTGCTACATATTGCCTCAAATCCGGTCTTCCATGAAAGAACAAAACATATAGAGATAAATTGTCATTTTGTCAGACAAAAGATTGGGTCAGGCTGCATTCTTACTAGTTTTGTCAATTCAAATGATCAATTGGTAGATAGTCTCACTAAAGCTCTCAGGGGACCTCGGATTGAATATATATGTAACAAGCTAGGAGCAAATGCTATATACGCTTCAGCTTGAGGGGGAGTGTTATGAATTGCTCGATTATAGGCCTAAATTTAAAGATTATAACAACTGTAAATACAGTCAGGCATAGAATATGGCTGGAAATCAGCAAAACATATTGTATATTTTCCCTTTTTTGTTTCTTTCTCATTCTATATAAATCCCCATCTAGCTTAAGGGAAGGATCAAACTAATACATTTAGACTTCTATAATCTTTCTCCTTCTTCTTCAACACATTCAGACTTCTATTCTCTTCTCCTTCTTCTAATTCAACAATCTCTATTTCGAGTTTAATTCAGAAAATTAGTTTCCAACTACAACAATCATGCTAAGATTCAGAACCCAAGTTTTGTGTTTGTTATACCCTTAGGATTAGAAAAATGATGGAAAAGCTTGCACATAGGAGCAAAATTGATCTTAGGGTAGTGCATTGCACACCTTATGGTCAAGCTTGATTATTCTAGCTTTACTTGTTAATTCCAGCATATAGAGCTTAATCTCAGTTTTTTGGCTTAATTGCACATCTTTTCTAACAAAAACTCTATCAAATGACTAAATTCTCACTTTTCTTTCGAGAGGCAATTTGATTTTAGATTATACTAACATTTGCCTATTCACTGTGTTTCATAGCCCCAAGGAGAGAAAATGACAAATGGTGATAAAGCACAATGAATTTATTAAAACTGTTGCTTAATCATTATACTCGAATAAATGTAATTGCAGGACATACTTTTCTGTCATTCAATTAGCTACAGAAATGGTGATGTAAATCATGTACCTATGTGATTTGTTGCAAACTGAAGCTCCATACCATCACTTGAAAGTGAAAAGGGAGGTGCCATGACACCTGCATTGTTACTTCAGACCAAAACAAATGCCGCTTCATAAGTTCTCAATACAAATGGAGTATGAGTAGGTGGTCTAATAACATTAATAAAATGATATATGGAATAGAAGTAGTAGAAATAAAATAATTAAGTGAAATGACTTACATAAGAATGTTTAGAGGAAGATTCAAAGAGGCAAATTCTGATGCAAATTTTCTAACTGATGCCTTCGAGCTGAGGTCCACCTCCAAGACCTCGATATTTGCAGTGGGTATTTCCTTGACAATTTCCTTTCTAACATTGTTGCCGGCAGCCACATTCCTCACTCCCATAACCACATGGACACCCCGCAATGCAAGAACACGCACAGTTTCAGTGCCAATACCACTCGAAGCTCCTGCAGGTGCAATTAAGAATGATATTCAAACACAACTAGACATGCTCACTCAGAAATCATGCAAGTAGCACCTTGGGCTTGAGCTTGTTGCACACAACTCAATGCTACTCAAGGACCATAGATTCACTGAACTTCCTGAAATAAATTAGCATTTCTATCACTAAAATCTTTGTCAACTTTCTTAAAATTTCATCAAGCACCAATTGTCAATGCTAATCTCATATTCATCGGCTATTCATACTGACTAACTTTTTTACGGAGTTTTTATTTGTGCATTACTTGGACCGAGGCTTGAAATTTCCACCTCAATATGTTCATCTAAGAATAGAAAGCTTTTTGGCTCCAGTGATGCAGTAATACCACTCCAATTATTCTTGATGCTAGCTGATTATGTGGATTTATTCACAGATTTAAGAGTATCCGTCCCTTTTGATGTATTGCATTGTGGGAAATTATTTCCCAAATTTAATGGAAAGTACAACAGGGCAATAATTCATACACCTATCAGGCAATTTATTCCTGTCTTTATCATATACACCTATCAGGCAATTTATTTCTGTCTTTATCACAAAGTACAGCTCATGCTTTATGATAAACTCACTAATATCAGCTCCATGCAATTCAACTCATTCACCTGTCACACAAGAAACTTCTTGGTTTTGGTGGAGGCATTGTGTTTTCTACTAAGATGACACAAATTCTCAAAAGAAAAAGGGAAATATTCCAATTCTCTTTAAACAAAATTCCTCTAATTGCAACTTTATTCTCCAATCCACCCACAACAAAATTTCCTCTTTCTTTTTTCAATTGGAAGCTTCATTCAAGTACTCTAAGTCTCTAATATAGATTATCAAAATCCACCACAAAAACTACCAGAAATAAAACAAAAAAATTCATCCATCATTAACACAGAATGAACAAGAGCAGAGAACATCCAAAAACTTCAAAGTTTCCACATTTCATGCGTTTCAAAACCTAAAATCAAAGCCTAAAACTAAAAACAAATCAATTTATCCAAAAAAAACCAAAAAAAAAAAAATGGATGAGTCAAAGAAAGCACAGGAAAGCAAAGAATCAAATGGAACTCTGTCATCACCTGTGACTATGGCAGTGAGTCCAGTCCCATCGATTCCCTCTGTGACTTGCTCCGCAGTCGATGATGCTGAGAACCCTGATGCCCCTTTCCTCCTGAATGGCCACATTCTCTCAATCTCTCTCTTTCGATATCTCTCGATGAACAACGAGAGAGTTCCTAGTGTCCGTTGGTAATTGGGCGGGTTAGAGTGGATATAGTACGAATGGACGGCGGAGATTTGTTTTTATGTGATGAAAACTCTTATGTCGTGTCTGAACCGTTGGATTCAAAGAACACAACATGGATTTTTTGTTTTTTTTTTCATATTGAATTGTTTAGGGAATCTTTGTTTGTAAACCCCTATAAAAGTTTGAAATTATTTATATATATCAACAAAAATAATTTTTGTTTGCATATCCTTCAAATATATATATATATATATATATATATATATATATATATATATTTTTGATGGTCGAGTGCTCATCCGATGGGACCAGTCCATGGTGGAACCGAGACGTAGCAACATCACAGCGGTGGGCTTGCATTCTGGTTCAAGTTCGAGACAAGTCCACCGTTGTGATATTGTCACGTCTCGATTCTATCATGGGATCGGTCTCCGATCACCACTCGTCAAACTAATGGATGAAACGAGAGAAAATTATTAAAAAGTTGATAAAAAAATTTTTTGACTACGACTTCTACAAAGAAATAGGAGGATGACTTAGAAGATCTTTATAAATATATATTTTAGATATAAGAAATTTTAATAAATTACCTAATTTTAGTTTGAAGGTTCACAATATACTAGTTGATGCTTACATATACCATAATACCATCTCAATTTTACATTTTCTTATAAAAAATTATAATTAAAGATAAAAATTAGTAATTCTTTTAGGGTTAGTTGTTTAAAAAAAATGAATAAACCAAATTTATTATAAGAAATAAAAGAGTGTTACATGGGTTCCCCCTGTTACATGAATATTATAAATAAACATAGAACAAGAGCCCTTGCTACTTAAATGTTTTTCTTACCTCTTAACTAATTAAATAACTTATTACAAGTATAAAAATATATATAATAAATTTTCTTTTTCTTTTATTTATTGGACAAGAAGAAGAGGCAAAAGGGGATAAGGCTAAGGCTAGAATAATGTAACACAAAATAATTTACCCACTTTATTTTTTACATAAAAATAAATAAATCACATTCATTTATTTAATAAAAAAAAATTACATCATCATATATAATTCATAAATGGGGTAAATGTGTTACTAAGGAATAAATTACATTCATTTCTTTAATATAAAAAATAAAATAAATTATAAGAATATCTAATTCAAGAACCTCGCAGATCAAGCTTTATCCCACGTAAGGAGTCGCCTTAAGTGTTGGATGTTGGATCAGAATAAATAAATGAGAGGGGTTTGGCCTCCCCCGACAAATGATTAATTTAACTAATAATTCATTTGCCCTAAATTATATATATTATTTATTTAATAAATTATTTTCAATAATTTACACATTTTTGTTTTTTTTTTATAAAAATAGATAAATTATATTCCTTTATTTAATAAAAAAGTTACATTATCATAAATGAAACTAGCATAAAAAATATAATAAACAAGAAGAAAGCTCAAGAAACTAGTATGAAACTAGAATTAATTTACACAGTTTTGATGAACAAGAAGAAAGCTCAAGAAACAAGGAATAAAAACTACAAACATAAGATGAACATATAATATTATTAATCATCATCATCATCATCATCATCATCATCATCAGAAGTATGCTTTGCTGCTCAAGACCTGCTCTTGAATGGGATGGCTCTGATCACAATCTGGTGGTAAAAAGCAGCAAGTGCAGCTCCAATGAAAGGTCCAACCCAAAAGATCCACTGATAAATTAAACACCACAACACCCAAAACAACACAAAAACATCATCAATCAATCCATCAAATTGATCATTCAAAGATATATATATTGTAAGTTTTTAAGAACATTAGTACTGACATGATCACTCCAGGCATGGTGCTTGTTGTAGATGATAGCAGCTCCCAAGCTTCTTGCAGGGTTGATTCCAGTTCCAGTGATAGGAATAGTAGCCAAGTGTACCAGAAACACAGCAAAACCAATTGGCAAAGGTGCCAAAATCTATACAAGATAACAAAATTCGTGAAATTTTCATTAAAAAAAATAAGTGAGATGAAAGACAAGGAAAGAAGAGAAATTGAAAGCTTACAGGAACATGGGAGTCTCTGGCGTTTCTCTTGGCATCAGTGGCGGAGAAGACGGTGTAAACAAGAACAAAAGTTCCGATGATCTCGGCACCAAGACCATCACCCTTTGTGTACCCCGGGTTCACAACATTAGCTCCTCCACCATTGCTATCATACAACCCTTTCTTGAACCCCTTCACAACCCCAGCACCACAAATCGCTCCCAAACACTGCATCACCATGTAGAAAACTGCCCTTGTCAATGACAGTTTTCTCGCCAAAAACAACCCGAATGTCACCGCCGGATTAATATGCCCTCCTGATCGAAAATCAATTTTTATAAGAAACGTTGACTAGCACATTCTTTTTTTTTTATAAAAAGAAGTTGAGAGTTCAAACCAGAGATGCCGGCAGTACAGTAAACGAGAGCGAAGATCATGCCACCGAAGGCCCAAGCGATGCCTTGGATGCCGACGGTGGAGCACTTGGAGTCGGCTTTGGAGACGCCCATGACGGTGAGGATTGTGATGTAGAGGAAGAGAAAGGTGGCCATGAACTCGGCAATGCCGGCTCTATAAAAAGACCATGACTTCAACTCACCAGGTTCAAAGAATGGTGCTGGTGGTGGCTCTTTGTAGTCTTTGTCTTGTGCTGATGTTCCAATGGGTTGTCTCTCTGGGAACTTGTTTGCTCCCACATTGACATCCTCCTCTTTTCCTTCCATTACAACTTTGAACTTTCTCTTTTTTTTATTCTGAAGAAACAAAGCGAAGGTTGTGGTTTTGGAGATATGAATGGAATGGGGTAGTTCTTATAGATATTAATGGGGTAAAAATGAGATTATTGGAGATAGTTCTGGAAGTCATAAGGATACTGACAGGTAGGGTTGGTCGGTTTGTTCTTATCATTTCCTTCTATAGTATATGTTTGGATGATATCACAATGTATAAAGTCATATGTGAAGTATGGTAAAATACTAAAATGAATGGTTTTATGACTTTGTTGAAGTTAACAATGGTATTATTTTAAGTATCTGTTGCAATTAAGACAAGGACTTAGTGTTTTGATATGGACTTATTCAAACTCAATCTATTAAGTGTATTGATTCTAATTAGTTATGGATGAAACATATTAGATTGAAGACTTTAAGGGATATGAACCTCCTCTGGTTCCTGTTTCCACTTGTCTACGGATATATTGTTGATTATGGATAGACAATAATTGAGTGAACATCCATCAATTTCGTGTCAGATGAGGAAAAGAAGATCATAAGCCCACCGATCTTTAGTAAATAGTATTGCTATGTTGCAGATTGTTCATGAGGATGATACAACATGCCCCATATCAATAGGTAGATTATGATTTTATGATTTATAATTCATTTATGTATATATATTGAAATGCATTGTGTTGATATTGAGATCTGCTCTTCCTGGGGATCGGAATGGATTCAGATCAACGGATAAGAGAGATCGTGGAGATTGAGAAATTTAAGTGATTTGGAGAGAAAGATTGGTTGTGTGGATGATTCTTCATATTGAACCCTTTCTTGTTCCCAGGATCGTCTTCTTCTCTGAAAATTAGACCTCCAAGGATCGCGCTTCGGTAGAAGAGTGATCTGCAAAGAGAGAAGGGTCATGCGCTAGGATCCCAATTAAGTGAGAGTGAAGCGCAAGTAAACGATTAGTCTCAATAGAATAAGAGTAGTGTACCATGCCAGAATACCATATATCAGATGTCATCATTGTGAGCGCCCTTCTCTTATAATGTTGAGGTCATTGGCCAGCTAGGATCCAGTCGGATGCTAGTGAGGCGCTTGACTTCAGAATCTGATACACAAGCCCAACTCGAGATACAATTAGGGGTCATGTTTGAGGCAGTTAGGTGCCACACTTGCGCAACCATACAGGCCTTTTAGAGACAATTAGATAAGAGTTGAGTTTTCATCCTTGATCTTATGATTATATCTTGTGTACGTCGATATTTTCACCCCATAATATATACATAATAAAATCTATAGTGTTGATGATGGTAAGATTTTTCTAATAGTTTGCTTTTTTTTAAAAAATGAATTCAGTCATTTTATATGTTCATTTTGATACTGAAAAGTTTTAAAATTAGGACAAATTGAATATTTAGTTTTTTTTAAAAAAAATATGAGGATATAATTAAAAATAAATAAAGTGAGATAACTAAGGTGGAGAGAGGTAGAAGGCCACATATTTTGATGACCGTTGGGTTGTACTAAATAAAGAGACAGCTGGCAAAATCTTGTCGTTGGGATTGAAAAGGTGGCTAGTTTTGATTTATAGCACATGGTTCATGCCAAGGTTGACCCTATTACTGTTAGCATGTGAACTTCCTCTATTTTTTCTCTATAAAAATATTTTTTATAAAATGAGAACATTTTACCGTCAAAGATGTGTGCAAATGTGATCGCCCGATCCAGATTAGTTCACATAAGAACAACATCACCCCTAAAATCCTCCATCTTAAGCAGCGAACCCAGAGTATGAATAATCTACGTCGTTGGTGTTGGCCCTTCTCTCTTAGATTTATTTCATTGCCTCATTTTCAAAAGCCTATATCAATTCGAGCAATATTAATGATCCTTGTCGTAAATAAACAAAAGCTCCTCTTATTTTTAATAATTTTATATTATTTTATTAGACAACTAGTTCTATATAAATTTATTTATTTATTTATTTATTTATTCATTTTAAAAAAAATTTAAGATTATATACTCACATAAACGGAAAAATCTATGATAATATATATAAACAAAATAAAATATCAAAAATACTTCGGATTAACTTTTTTGAAAGGTAAATGACAAAAAAAAAGTATTTTTTTAATTATGCATGCATTCTAATATAATGTGATTCTTTTAACCTCTATAAATTCTTTAGTTTGTATAACTTTAATCTAGCTAGTTTATATTTATTTTTATCTTTTTTTTCTTAATGTGCCTCTAAAATTTTGGTAATTACTGATAAACTTTTGTAAAAATGATATTATTCATATACCCTCATAAATCTTTTTATTTTTTTACTAATAAACCCATACATACTATTTTTTAATGTAAAATAATAGTTACTCACATTAGTAACGCTTCTCAATTAGACTTCCTGAAATCATCTCATGTCGGGATCATCAACACCACCATCATGACATAAATAATGGACCGGTAGCATTATTTCTAGAATCTATTTGAAAAATCTTGTCGGGCTATATATCATAACTATATTTATATACCCTTGTAAAAACGGTATTTCAGTCTTCAAATAGATCATGTATATCTTTATAAAATGTTTTTTTACAAAGGAATGGTAAGATTTTATCATAGTAAAAAAAAATGATTTATAGACATATATCAGCAAGTAGCAATTTCTTTTTTTTATAACAATTCAAATAAATATAAAGAAAGATAAAGTTGAACCATCACAGCTCACAATTGAAGTGAATATCCCAACTACTAAGTTTGGTTCCTTATTAAACAAATTTGGCTTCATTGGATTGAATAAAGATGGTATATACATATAGTCCTAATGAAACAAAAGTGCTTGTGTAGTCACACAAAATGTGGGGAATATTGGGAATATTATAAATGCCACCATCCTCTGTTCTGTTGTCATCATCTATTTAAATTCTTGTGTATGATTGGAAGGGGATAAGGATTACCACCATCACATTCTTTCTTAAATAATAATTCCAATACACCTCCCTCTTTTATTATGCACAATAACTATTCTTTGAGAAATTATTTAAATTGTTGATCTAGATCTCCTCCTGATCTTGATTAATGGGTGGGAAAGGTCAATGAAGGTTGAAGTGCTTTAATTGATTTTGAGGGAGAGATCGCCTATCATCGATGACTTTTCTAGTTCATTCCTTAAGCTTCGCAAGATTAATCAGAGACTCAAAAAGGGAAATAGAGGGAGAGGGAAGGAGAAAAAGATCAGAGAGGATTCCGAGGGAGATATAATCTTAATGGAATCCAAAATATCCAATTATCTTATTCGTGAGCAGAAGACTTCCTCTTATAGACCGGAGACCGGAGACCGTTAATTATTAGCTTTAAAGTAAGAGTAGGCCTCCTTCTTTTTCAAGCAGTGCAAAGATGCGCGAAGGAATATGTTGAGGGTTCCAGTCCAAGATATACACATGACCGGGACTTGAAGAGTTATGGTTTAGGTATATAACTGCCAAGACATGTAACTACATGGGCCACATGCAGCTACGTGGAATGCATGGTTGAAGAGTAGGCGAGTGCCATGCATGCTCTTAGGGGTAGAATGGGCGTGTGTTTACGATGGTTCATGTGTCCCATCAGTTGGGGAAGACTCTTAGCTTGTGTTTGATAGGGGAATAGGAATAACTTTTGAAAAGTTTTGAATTTTTTGGAGGGAAATTTTAAAGTAAAGGTATTAATGATAAGATAGCTATGTGGCTTTCATGCATTGGTGGGTGGATTATTATTATATTCTTAAACTTAAATTAAAGTTTTTGGCGGGAAAAATTTTCATTGGGGAATGTGTTGGGGATATTCCACTTGGGGATATCCCCCTATCAAACATAAGCTTAGAGAGTCTAGGTTATTTATTTATACAAAAGCACTCAAATTAGGGCTTATATATGTATTCTCATGTATAAACACACATGGATACAAAGGAATAGAAAGAAACTCAATATATAGTCACAAAACCATTGTCTTGTGTTTGTGCTTATTGTTTTCTCACTCAAAGAACCTTATTTAGAACTTATACTGTTTGCAAATAGATGAGATGAATGAAATAGGGGTAAATTTCTTGGGTGGGTATTGTACTTTGCTTTTGTGTCAAATTGAGTATCAAATCTCAATTTATATCAAAATAGATACTAAGCTTTGATTTGATTACATTGGCAGGGTATTTGGGGCATTCCGGTGAGAATCTAGTGATGTGGACGCCGGAATACACGTGTGGACACCAACGGTCTATGTCATCTGCGCATGTGGACTGTGTCGCATTTGTTCCAAATAGCAATGGCCCCTTTCTGCTTATTATGTGGTCCTATGTGGCATTAGTAAATGCCTCGTGTATAAGTCACTAATGTGGCACTATCTACGTGTGCTGATGACATGGACTGTTGGTTTCCATGTGTGAATTCATGCGTCCACATCACCAGATCATGATTCTCTCCAGAATTCCCCAATTATCATGTCAGTGCAATTAAATTAAAATTTAATATTTATTTTGATACAAATTGAAATTTGATATTCAATTTAAAATAAAAATAAAGTATAATTTTCACACAAAAAAATATATCTGATTTTTTTGATAATTTCTTAAGCGTGTGACAGCTGTCAAGTGTGCCCAAAAGCCAGACACTAATCACAAGGACAAGCACACCTCACTCAAACCGCCCGACGCTCGTCCTCGAACCACGTGCCTCCACGTGATTTCAATCATTAGTGGCATGTCACTATTAAACCACGTGCCCCCACTCTACGTGATTACAATCATCAATGTCATGTCACTATTAAATATTTTTTCAATATATTTTAAAAAAATTATAACTACGAATATATTATATAACCCTCTATTTTGAATTTATTTGTGTTAGCCGAAAAACCGATTTGAGTCGAAGTTGTATCCGGTCCAGACCAACAGATAAAACCTTATCCGATTGGAGATGGTGTCGAAAATTTCTTTCAAAGCTTCCAGCTGAAAAGAGACAAGAACATATACTAGTGAGAGTTGGAGGGCCTATATGCCCAACCCTACTTCGATGATCAAGTTAGCCGAGAGTTCACCGGGGAAGAAGGTATAGAGGTAGAAGGAGAATTTGGTCTCAGAGGGTCTGTTGTTTTGAATGAGCTTACCCTTGCTCCATCTAAGGTCTTCTCCATTTATGCAATTGGTGCTTCTAAGAAACCGGGCTCCATCTCATCACCTTTTGGGGGTCTTATCTGCCATCATGAGATAGAGTGTCTGGGCGACCTTTTGTCTCTGGAGTGATGGTGACCGTACCTTGACATGGGGCAGTATGGTGGCTCTATTCGGGATCCGTGTTGCCTTTATAGCCATGTAAGGATTCCGCCACGTGGAAGCAACAATTTGGGTGTGTGTGTATACACGGTGATCCTAAGATCAGGCTAGGCCGGATCATTTATCTTGTCGAGTCAGCTTCTCATTCTGGCCCCTGGAGCATGTTTGAAAGATTTCCAACTGTACGAATGGGAAGATCATGGAAAAATAAGCTAGTATGTCCATTTTTATATAATTTGGTGACCGTTTGGTCCTCCCACTTAGTAGTTCTTATTTTAGAGAAATTTTAACGATTCAAAATTTCAACCATTAAGTGGGAGGACCAAACGGTCACCAAATTGGATTTAAAATCGATGCGCTAAATTTTTATTTTTCGATGATCTTCCCATCCGTATGGTTGAAAATCCTTCAAACACGCCTCCAGAACCAAAATGGGAGGTGACCGAATCGAATGTTGCTCCTACCGCCTTCACAAGAGCACGCTTTTATATATATATGTGTGTGTGTGTGTGTTTATTACAATGAAGTTCTACTTTAACATTGTGAAGATGCATGCCGTCCCAATTTTAGCCCACTTACTATACAAGATTTTACGAAATCCAGCCATACGGATGGAAAGAACATGAAAAATAGTTTACCACTGCCAATTTTCATATAATTTGGGAAGGTGTAGGGTCTTCGTCTTAAAGGATGAAATTTTGAACCGGTAAGATTTCTACAAATTTCACCTGTTAAGATGAAGACCCTACACCCTCAAATTGTATGAAAATTGACATGCTAGCTTATTTTTTGATATTCTTTCCATCCATAGAGTTGAAAATCCTTAAAACAATATGCAAGTAGTCAAATGGGGGACGACCTTAAATGAACAGTGTTTTGACCGGCCTTATAGTAACATTTTATATATATTTTCATATAGCCGTGTTAGTATCAGGCAGGCCGCATTTGTGACCAGCCCATACTAACACCCAAACAAAAAAACATAAAAAATAAAAACCCAACAAACACACACACACTCATATACAGTTTGAAAGAACATGGAAAAATAAGATAATATGTCGATTTTCATACAATTTGGTGAAGTAATGGTCATTCATCTTTAACGGTGAAATTTTATAGAAATCTTGGTGGTTTATAATTTTTTAAATTTCATCGTTAAAGATGAATGACCATTACTCACCGTTAAAGATGAATGACCATTACTTCACCAAATTGTATGAAAATTGACATGTTATCTTATTTTTTCATGTTCTTTCAATCCGTACGGTTGGATTTGTTAAAAAATCCCTAAAAATATCCTAAATGAAAGCGACCTTACTTTAATTAAAGTAAGGCCGGCCTCATAGTATCATATATATATATATATATATATATATATATAAAGATGTGATACAATGGGGCCGGTCGGACATCCGGTTATCCCATTGTATCACATCCCTATCATGTTATATATATATTTTTATATATTTAAAATTTCATTTTAACTATATATATCCTATAGAATTTATCTATAAATTTTTTTATAATATATATATATATATATATATATATATATATATATATATATATATATATATATATAGATAGTTATTATATTATCTTATAGTAACTATCTATCTATCTATCTATATATATATATATATATATATATATAACATGATAGGTATGTGATACAATGGGGCAGCCGGATGTTCGGTTGGCCCCATTGTATCACATCCATATATATATATATATACACACACACACTGAAATTAACAAAAGATATTTAACTGTCTGTTAACATAATTTATTCCTATATTATATTTTTTACAAATATTTTATAAAGGGTAAATTACCATACAGTCCTCGACATATTTCCAACTTCCTGGATAACCCCTCTGATTTTTCAGTTTTCTTGTCAGTCAATGTTTTTTTAGATTCTTTCATGTCATTCCCTTATGTTAGTGGACTGTTGTGTTTTTTTGAATAATGGCAATTTTACACCTCTCTCTTTTGGTTACTTTGGCGGGAAATCTACCCCCCAATCATATCGCATCTCCATTTCTTTTGCTTGGCCAACAAGTTTTCTTCATTTCCATTGCATTTCCATCAAGTTTGGAGGGAAATTTACATTTCCGGTGAGGTTTCTGCATTTCCATCCCGCAGTCGGCTTGCAAGGTTTCTATTTGTACAGATTTACACTAATAAAGGCATATTCTTTATTTCATTCATATAATATGTATAGATTTACACTTACAATTCGACGAGATTATAATCCTTTTTGTATAAGGAACTCAATCAATCAAGAGGATTGATATACACTTTACAAGGTTGACGAGATTAATACCAATCTCGTTTGAATAAGAAACTAAATCAATCACACACTTTATATGTATATGGAAACTGAATCAATCACTATTTATTTACGGTCGCCTCATTTTGAGGCATTTTGAGAGTATTTTTTTTTTCAAATCCAACGGTATGGATGGAAAGAACATCGAAAAATAAGATAACAAGTTGATTTTCATACAATTTGGGGAGTATGGTGAAATTCTGAACTAATAAGATTTCTATAAAATTTCACATTTTAAGCATTTAATACTCATCACCTTACCAAATTGTATGAAAAATCCCATACGTTATCTTAATTTTCCATGCTCTTTCCATCCATACCTGCTGAATTTTAAAAAAAATATTTCTCCAAATGCCTCAAAATGGCTGACTTTTACTTGCACAAGCATGGGTACCTACCGTATCAGACGGGCTTATATATATATATATTACTACTTTTGCTTTTTCAGAATCTAAAAAATAACTAAAATAAGTACTTATAAACAACAACAACAACAACAACTGAGCTTTAATCTCATACTAGCTAGGGGTTGGCTATATGAATTCTTTATCTCCATGTAGCTAAAAAAAAACTATGAAATATATTAATGCTAAGATTTGCTTATCTTTGGAATCAGAACAAATTCATATCAACGAATGAGTGATATCAATAGAGATTGAGAAAATTTAAAGATTTGGAGGAGAAGATTGGTTGTGTGGACAACTCTTCTTGCTCATCAGAAGAGTGATCTACAGAGAGATGTGGGCCAAGTTTCTACTCGAATAGTCTAGATGCTCAAGTAAGGGAGACTCTAATGAAAGAGAAAGCAAAGAGGAGAATGAGAGAGAGTGGGAGAGTAGAGAGAATCCTGAATGAGAGTGAAGCACTGGTAGAAGATTAGTCCCAATAGAATAAGAGTCTTGTATGACTTTTCTTGGTCAAAGGGCTCAACTTAGTACTCATGGTTAAAGGTTTTAGATTTTTTATATAAAAGATTAATTATTAGAATTGACCTTATTAAATGTAAATTATTCATTATTTTTATTTCTTACAATTTCAAAATTATATGAATTCTAACAATTAATCCCCAAAATAAAAATAAACCCAAATAATTGGAATAATTTTTTATTTATTATTTTTTAATATTAGAGGCATCAGAAGAAAAAAAATCAAGTTTCTGAGATGGGCACGTGTCATACATCTAATGGTACTCACATTCATTCCACGTGTCACATTCCTGATGGCTCTCCTTAGAGCATGTCATCCACACAATCCAACGGTCACAAACGTTCCTTTATCCTTCCCTTATCCAAATATCAGAGCTGCTCCTTCGTATTTTTTTGCATAAACAACCCCAGAAAAGAAAAAGTTTTTATATATTAATTTAATTAGGAGATTTTGCAGGTGTAAAAACGCAAAAAAATACCAAAAAATTTTAAATCCTAAAATTAAGGAATCACTCAATCACTCCTCGCTTTCAGAGAAGCAATGTCGAGCGGCGCTTCCTCCGCCGCCGCCGCCGCTCCGGCGGTGTCTCCGGCGCCGTCCTCACCTTCCTTCCGGCTCTTCCGCTCGCCAATCCACCTGTTCGTCCTCGTCATCCTCACCGTCCTCGCCGCCACCGGCATGGTCCCGGCCTCCGACATCGGCTTCGCGATCCTCTCCATCCCCTACATCTACTTCCTCTCCGTCTTCTCCTTCCCCGCCCTCGCCCCCGGCCCTTCCCCCTCCGTCTTCGGCGACCGCAAGCGGAACCGCATCCGCGCCACCTACGTCCTCGTCAGCGCCATCATCGGCCTCTACCTCCCCATAGCTTACATCCTCGAGGGCGTCTTCAATGGCGATAGGGACGGAATCAAACCCGCAGCTCGGCACTTGTTCCTTCTCTCATGTCAAGTGTTCATGGAGGGGGTCGCGTTCTCCCAGGCATTCTCGCTTCCGGTGTTCGCTTTCGTCCCGGTGGCTTACAATTCAAGAAGGTTGTTCTCGATTGCCGATTGGTTTGGGAGCGAATTCGCGAAGGTGGACCAGGGATTAGGGTTAGGGTTACGCTTGCTCGCCGGAAAGGGGCTTGTGATGGCGAACATGGCGTTGTGGACCTTCAATCTATTTGGGTTCTTGCTGCCTGTTTATCTCCCTAGAGCTCTCAAGAGTTACTACTCCATTGCTCACACCTCCAAGGATTAACATTTTCTATTAAGAAAAAAAAAAAACCTATTTTATGATATGCATATACACATCAATGTAATCTTATTGTTGGTTTGGGAGAGATCTCGAGTTTAATACACCGCGACCGCAATGTGAGGGCACGTGCGTCCGTTATGTTGTCCGTCCCTGATGGGTTGACGTTTGTCACTTTTATAAAAAAATAAAGAAAATGTAATCTTGTGTGTTTTATTATCACAATTGAGGGGAGGTTTGAATGGATTTTTCTTATTAGTTTTGAGTGCTTGGAAACAACAATAAAGCAGTCGCCATTTGACATGGAGGTCACGGGTTTGAATCTAGATATTAACCCATATCACAGGAGCTTTATAGCACTAAGTTGCCATTATTTTGAACGGTTGAATGCTAATACTTGGGAGCTATTTTTTTTAAGGATACATCCACTTGTGTCAATTTTCCGTTTTTCTTCTTTTCTTTTTTCTTATTTGTAGGTTTGGTTTTGGAGATTTCATGCATATAACAGTAAATGAGTAAAAATCTATCTATTTGCTTTTGAGTTATAGTATGGCAAGTTGATAATAGGATGGTGTTGGAAATTGAAAGAGTTATTTGTTGGATTATTTTATGGATTAACATAATCTAATGATATTTAATCGCCACGCTCAATCCTCGACTTTCCTGGGATCTCGAAAGCACGTGAATCATCGGCCGCATTCGAATGCAGACGCAGCCCCACTAATACAGCCTAGATGAGTAATGTGATAACACATAAAATCGCATTATATCTCAAAATGTCATATTTAAACATTTGCAGAGTTTCTACAACGGAATTAAGACCGAAAAGGGTTTACATGCCCTACACACCTGGCCAAGGCCCTATAAGGGTCCTACAAGAATAATTTCACACACAAGTACGAGGTCCTCAACCTCAACAAAGTCAACCCGCTTCCTCAGCTCCCGAGTCCAAGTCACCTACTCCTAACGAAAAGAATAAGGGAAGTTAGCAATGAGCTTTCAGCGAAAGTTCTCAAGAAGTAGACTCTCGCAGAGGTCTCAATTTAAACCAAAACAAAGACGTATGATATAAGAAAAGTCAAATATGAGCAATTCGAAGATCACCAAACCACAGGAACAGGGCCACGCCCCGCACTAGTCAAACCCTGGGAGTCTACCACAACAACGATAGGTCTCCTATCCAAAAGATCTCAACAGTGTACTCCTAAGAGTTCACAAGTCATCTCCCTAGTCGGTTATCATTTCACCAATATCGACCCTCTGGCCCATGGTCTAGTAGTGCTACTAAACATAGACGAATTTTGTCACGTGATCATCCCACCGACGGAAAACAAAGATTACCAGCTTATTACCCCTAATCAAGGAAACAAAGATTTTCCAGCTTATTACCCCCTAATCAAGGAAACAAAGACTTACCGCTTTTACCCTAATCCGGCGGAAACAAAGAGTACGAGGATGGGAGAATCCTTGAAACAACATAGTTGGTGTATACCTACTGTGCCAAGACAAGCTCACGCGGATTCCACTTACGCGTTTGCCAACAGGTAGGCACACTCAGCACTCACAAGCATACCCTACAGGTTGCTATCATCTCAACAAGCACAGATGTCCAAGAGAACAAAATACGAGTGTGTGCAACCATATCAAACTATGATATCGATGGGGCAATACCCCCCAAAGGGACATACAAGCATGCATACGAATGTTCAACAAGGAAACAATCTTTCAGGGAAAGAGGCAAAAGTACTTACCTCCTTCTCGAGCTAGAAGCCTCTCCTAGACTCCTCTTGGAAAGCCTCTAAGTATCTCCGAGAAAATCTGATAATAGAGTTTCTATTAGAGTTAAAGTTCTAATAAAACCTTATGGCTCTAATTACACATGCAGGACTCTCGTTCTCGTTGGGCTTAGGCCCACTAACGGGTCCTAGAGACCACCTCACCTGCTATCGGCCCTTAAACCCCTCGCCTCCCTCTCCTTTAGTTGACTTCTGCACTCCAAATTGGTGGGACCTAGTCAACCCCATCTTCATTTGTCGAGTCTATTCCTTATTTGGTCACCTCAAGACGTTCGAGCTGGATTGGGCCCATTTCGAGCCCAATTACACATTCTAGCTTGGCCTTGGCCCTTTTAAACTAAGGAAGGGCATTTTGGTCATTTGGCAATTCATGACCTTAAGGTTTAGGGTTTTAAATCACACCCCATTAAAATATTTAGTAAACTTACTAAATAATTTTAATCATACTTATTCTTGTCACATTATCTTAATTCCATATAGTTGCTTAACTTTGCAACTATTTGATTAATAGTATCAGTACTATTAATAGAGACAACACTAATAAAGTAGCCACATAATCCTATTGGTTAAACAACCATTAACCAAATTAACTTGTCACTTATTCATGGTTCTACAAAGTTACCGAACTACACAAGATATTAAATTAATAGTCACACGTCTATAGTTGTAATCTATTAATTGATTTCTACTTGTCACATTTCCTAAGTTCCACAATTAATTGGAATAATTGTCACATTAGCAAGGTCCTATCAATTATTCTTGACTATAGGAAATATTTAATCCAATATTTGTCACACTTATATAGTTCCAATAATCATCTTAGTTAATCCAATGATTATGTCACAACACTTAGGTCAATTAGACCTATTAAAAATGATTAAATCATTTTAATTATACTCATGGATTTTGTCAAGCTACACAACTAAATAATTGATTAATCTTCATCTAATTATTTAGATGTGTATTCCAACATTATAACAATGTGACAAAAATATAGTCTTGATTATTGAACTATGTTACCATCCAAACCAATTATTTGTCACATTAGATAATCAACTAAATTTTGTCACATTTCTATAGTTTCCAAATGAGAAATATTTGTGACATATTATTATTATTATTTAAATTATCTCAACCAACTAATTATCATTTGTCACATTAATTAGTTAGTATTTCAGCCCATAAGGAAAATAAACTTTAATAACATGTCACACTAACAAGACCCTACCAATACTTATCTCAACTAATTAATTCCCACTGAATTAATTAGAATAATAATCATTTAATCAACATAGTTAATTAATCAAACTAATTATGTCACACATTTATATAGCCCCATAATTATTTTATCTAATTAATCAGTATTAACTAAATAAAATAATTATTATTATTAACATTTTTTTTTTAAAAAAAAATCTTCTCTTCTTCAACCTCTCTCCCTCTCCTTCTCTCTCGGCCGAGGACTCCACGACTCCGGCTCCCCTCTCCGGCCACACCGAGGTCCTGCCCACGCTCGGTTCCCTTTGCAGAGCATCCCACGACCCTGGCCGGTTCCTTTGGAGCACCGCTGCTCCTCCTCCTCACTGAACTTCCGTGATGGCCCCTACGCCTTTCCATCGCCTCCGGTGAGCTCAAACCGACGCATCACATGCATGCATTCTTTTAAAAGCCTTACGAGGGAGAGTATAAACTTGTCAGGCGGTGTCTTCCCGGCCGAGCGCTCTGCTCATAACACCGCGTGCAGGCTCTGCCTCTCCCACAGCTTCTTCTCTCCCGTGTAAGCCGCGGTTCCGGTTCCCTACTCTGCCTGAGACCTTGACGCAAAAGCTCCCTCACTCCGTTGGGATCGCAAAGAACAACTCCCACCGAGAGCTCCTTCGATTTCTCCGTCTGTCACCTCACCGGAGAAGGGAGAGCTCGACTATTGCTAGTCGAGACAGAGGGCGAAGTGCCCCTTTTATAGGGCTCGGGAGGCCGCCCCAGCGTCCGCATCGCCCCAGCTCGCGACCACCGACGGCCGGCTTCTCCGCCAAGAACGCGACGGGAAACGGGCGAGGTTCTCGCGAGGCCGGTTTTCAGCGGCGGGAACGAAGGTGAAGTCGCCATGACAAGACTTGGCGATCAATCTACGGAGGTCACGCTGATCATCATCTACGGCTACCAACGTGCTCTGGATCCAAGACAACACGCATCAAAGGCCCGATTGGACCCTACCGTGAGGGCTCTCTTTCAACCCCTTCTCCCGTAATGCCTCGTGATCCGGGTTTTCATGTATAGATTGATGGAACCTACGATTGCCACGTGGCCCACTGTGGACCGTTATAACGCTCCGCGATCAGCACTCTACAGAGATGTTATAATCCTGGCCGTTAAATCGTTTCTATAGAGATTGATTTGTAAATTTAACCAGAAGTCCCTGAACTTCTTTAAATCGCAATCACATCCCTTCTCTGTGAGAGAGGAAAAAATTCCTTTAGGTCCTCAATGCTTTACAAAATTATCAAGAAGTCCTTAATACCCCCAATCATCCCTAATTGGTCTCAAAATTAATTTAATCCCTTTTTAAAGCTTTTTAATTCTCCATCCTTCAAGCTTTAGGAATTAAATAATTTATGAATCATTTTACGGAATATAAGAAAAATTTTATTCCTAAAATTCATGGGTTTTACATTAACATTAATTTTATGTATGTGAAAATTTAATGGTGTTATTTATAGAATGGATATATTGCTACTAACCAAGGTTGTCAGACTCGGCCAAACCCAGGGGTTCGTGGTCAAGGTTTCAATTGGGGTTCAACCGAGGTCAATAATAAAATATTAAAAAATAATTTATAATAATTAATAATGATGAAATATGATATAAAACAAAATAATAATAATAATAATAATAATAATAATAATAATAATAATAATAATAATAATAATAAAAAATATGATTGATTAACTAAATTTGATATTTATAGTTAGTCCATGTTCAAAACAAACACATATTAAACAAAACAAATTTGTCAAAAGTATTAAAATACATAATTAAAATATAACCATAGTTACTCAAGTATAAAAAAACAACTTTTTGGAAGCCCATCTCATTTTGGGCCTTATTATGGACTTGTTTTTAAAAAGATTAATTTCAAATATTCAAAGACTTTCAAAGATTTAAATTCCACGCCATGGCCATGATAAAACTTTCTCTCTCTTTAAATATGGTTAATTCTACCAACCAATAGGCCTTGTTGGTGAAAAGGCTCTCTCACGCATACCAGGTGCAGTGTACATGTTGCATCTCAATTGACGGATGTTCAAACTTATGTAAGCGAAGCGTGATGTACTACCAATGTATATCGGTTCCATGGTTTTTCGAGTATGGGGGCCTACCCGGCCCGGCCCACCACATGTGATGTGATATATGTCTATACTTAAAAAGGTGATATATGCCCATTAGACTTGAGGCCCACCCGATATGATATACGTCACTCGCCTTGGTCATGGTTCGATAATCATATTGATTCTCGGTATAAGCGGAAGCTCACCAATCTTACGCCAGAGCAGTAGGATAGTGAGCAAGGCGAGGAGGCACGAGAGTACGGTGAGCGAGGCAACGATGAGATTTGGGTATTTTAAAACTGGCAGTGAACCGACCAAGAGCGCGCAGTCATATAAGAAGAGGGGGAAGGGGAGAAGTGACTCAATAGGGTGGGAACAAAGTCAGCAGGGTGAGTAAGCCCATTTACCACCATGTCACCTACTCTTTAACTGGCAACCAGCTTAAAGGACTTTTTGATAGAAAATAAAATCAAGATCTCCTAGCATGACAATCATGTATTAATCTAATAGACTTCTATGTCATGCAAATAGTATCTTTCCAAGATCATTGCAAAAGAAATTAGAGAAGATGAATAAGACATACTTGAATCCATTGCAAAAACAGAAAGGGAGATAAGTATTTAAACGGGTTTGGGTCTTCAAAACCACGAGAGATCGCTGTGAAGCTGTTTCTCAGATGGGAAAGAAAACATAACGATATCTCTCTGGTTTTGGGACCACAACCCTATTTATTAATCATAAAAGATATTTTAGTAATTAACCATTAGCTCATCATAAATAGTTACTTACTGATAAGAGTTTCTACACATTGTTTAAACTCATACTTTATCTAAATTGATATTTCTTTAAGCCCTTTTAAAATATTCCTCAATGGATCACTATTAAATAGGGCACATTAATTAATGGATTAAAGCCATTTTTAGTCCCTATATTTTGACCCAATGTTCGTTTTCGTCCTTGTATTCAAAAAATCTTCGTTACGGTCCCTGTATTTTAATGTATTTGTTCAAATTGGTCCCTGGTGCTGACGTGGCATCACAGTTGGCATACTGAGTAAATACCGTTAATGCATAGGTGGCATGTATCGATGACGTGTCGGCCTACATGGTGTCTTTTCTTTATGCCGACGCGTGGCAGTAATGCGTGGCATCTATCGACGTGGCGCTTTTTATTTTTTTTTTATTTTTATTTTTTTTGTAATGAGGATGACTATGGCCGACGGCGGTACGCCACGTCAGCATAGTATGTTATTCTCCACATTTCAACATAGGTTTTATATTAATATTAAATGGCCACATCAGCAATAAGTAGAGACGTTGTCACAACCATATGATCTTATAAAATATTAAAATCCAACCCATGTTTGCTGATTGTCACACCTTAATTTTATTGCTGACGTGGCCATTTAATGGTAAATATGCAAGTATTCAAATGTGAGTGGCCCCTTCACCTTTCCCTTTTGTTCTTCGTTTTCTCCCGTGGTGGTCCCTGTGGGCCTGCTTGATCTAGCGAGGATTCCCGCCTCTCGACGGTGTTTTGCTTAGCCAGTGTAGCCAAATCGTCCTCCTGTTCATTGTTTTGCTTGCTTGGCCGCCTCGTAATCTTCTTTAAATCGTGTAAGCCAAACTGATCTTGTGATGTTATTATCTCCCTTTTGTTTCATGAAGTTTTCTCGAAGTGATTTCGAACTATAGACCTCTCAATTTCAGTTTGGAAGTCCCTCAACGAGAAACAAAGAACACTTTCTTGATTTCTGTCATATTTTATGAATTTGTATTCTTTTAGGGTTTAGGGTTTTCTATGAACTATGAACTATAGGTTGCTCAATTTCAAATGCAATTTCGAACTATGGACTTCTCAATTGTTGTTGTTTTTGAAATTCTGGTCTTGAGTTATGAACTTTAGAACATTGTGTGGAGGTCTTGCATCCCCAATGTTATCATTTATCGGAAAACAACATGCCTTAGTTTTGAAGATTTCAGACAAGTTTTTAGATTTAAAACTTGTTTGATGATGCTCTAATCTTGTGAATTTCAATAGAAGTAACATCATTCTATTGGTTATGGGAATTGATAGGAGTTCAAGCTCTAAAGCTACAAGAAATTATTTATCCTTTTTAGTAGTTAAAGAAAACAAGCACAGAAGTCTGCTAAAGCTCATCAATTAATCAAGCTAGTAAAAGAGAAGTAGAGAGACTAAAGAGAAAGATGAGACATTGTTGTGCATAGGTTTCAGTTTCTTTTGATTTACTTCACTGAGAAAGATAGTTTCTATCTATGCTGCAATTTTATTTTCATACTCTGTTTGTGTAGTAAGAATTCCCTTGTTTGCAATTTTGCAGTGCTTTCTTGATGGGGAGAATCAGACTTTTTGTTGGTGGACATTTCATCACGGAGAATGGTCTACAATACGTGGGAGGGAGTACACACATAATACAAGTGAGCCCAAAGGAATTCAATTACGAAGAACTGGTGGAAGTAATTGAAGAGTTGGGTGAAAAGGAGATTGTCAAAATCCATTACAGGTTACATGCAGGAGCTAGGCAATTGGAGAATTCACTGGTTATTGTCTGCGATAATGAATCATGCTCTAGGATGCTTGAACATATACAACAATGCGGCAGAGTTGAAGTGTATGTTGAGCACCCAGTAGAAGAAGCAGGAGACAATGACAATGCAGATTATGTGATTGCAAGTAGGGGCAAAGAAGCTGTGATGGAGGATACACACATAAGGCCTCACATAGATATGAATGTGGGGAGTTCACAAATTCCACAGAGGTCACAGATTCCCCCTAGCCCACAGGTAGTTCCTGGTGAAGAGGGTAGCACAGAAGGAGAAGATTCTGAAAGGAGCAGCTCATATCCATATTCAGAAGATGATGGACTGTCAATATTTTCTGATGATGAGTTTGTACACTTGCAACAAACCAGGAAGTGGAAGACAGGTAACAGACATGCAACTGAAGGAGAGTCTGTAGGTGGAGAAAGTGGAGATGTCCTCAGTAGCAGTACTGGCAGCTTTTTGACAACTTCTGATGAAGGCAGTGAGGCTGAACATGGGAGAGTAGTGAAATCCAGGACACCTGTCTTTGATGAAAGCAGTCCGACACCTCTCTTTCAACTTGGGATGATAGTTGAGTCTAGAAAGACATTGAAGGATGCAATTGTGAGACATGCTGTTACGACAAGGAGGGAAATTGTGATTGTTAAGAATGATAATCAAAGGGTGAGGGCAAAATGCAAGGACCCTGACTGCCCATGGGTATTATATGCTGGATTTGATGAAGCTTTTGGTAATTTCACAGTTAAAACATTGGTGAATGAGCACACTTGCAACTGGACATTCAAGAATAAAAGAGTCACCTCGAAGGTGTTGGCCAAACACATGCTACAAACAAGGCAGGAAACTGCAGCTGCAATGAAGCACATAGATATAAGAAACACTGCAAAGAAGGAACTAAAAGTTGATGTGACATTGAGCCAGTGTAGGAGAGCTTAAAATTGGATTTTAGCTGAACTAGCAGGGGACTTTAAGGAGGAGTATCGCAGTCTGTGGGATTATGCAGCAGAACTAAGAAGAAGCAACCCGGGTAGTTCCATTGTTCTTGAAGTAGACAGGCATGGCCCATCTGATGCCCCTGTCTTCAAGGCTTTCTACGTCTGCTTTGATGCTTTGAAGAAGGGATTCTTGGCAGGTTGTCGCCGTATTATTGGCTTGGATGGCTACTTTCTGAAAGGCCCTTGTAAAGGAGAGCTTTTGGCTGCTATTGGTCGAGATGGGAACGACCAAATGTTTTCGATAGCATGGGCAGTTGTTGAAGTGGAGAATCAAGACCGATGGAGATGGTTCCTGCAGCACTTAATGGAGGACTTGGGTATTGAAATTGGAGATGGATTGGCATACACGTTTATGTCAGACCAACATAAGGTATTTCATATATTTTTGTTTAACTTTTAGCGGTCTACTAAAAATACCCTAACTAAGTACTTACTGTTTTTTAAATATTTGCAGGGACTGACAGCTGCAATGGAGGAGCTCATGCTTTTGGCTGAGCACAGAAGATGTGCACGACACATTTATGCTAATTGGAGGAAAGTGCACAAGGGCAAGGAACTTCAAAAATTATTTTGGAAAATTGTGAAGGCAAACACAATTCCGGAGTATGAAATCTTTCTAGAGGACATTGGTAAGAAGAGCGAGCAAGCAAAGGAAGACTTGTTAAGGATTCCACCTCAGTGTTGGTCGAAGGCATTCTTCAGGACGACATGCAAGTGTGATGTGGTGGAGAACAACATGTCAGAGACCTTTAATGCAATTGTAGTAGAAGCAAGGCATAAGGCCATTGTCTCAATGTTGGAGGACATAAGAGTGATGTTGATGAGACGGATAGTGGCAAGGAGAGAATTTGTTGGCAAATTTAAAGGCATGTTCGGGCCTAGGATTTGGGCAAAAATTGAACGGAGCAAAGAGGGAAGTGCACAAAGTTACTTAGAGTGGAACGGGCAACATGGCTATGAAGTTTACCAGGCAAATGGATCGATTCATTGTAAATTTGAGTGATCATACATGCACATGTAGGGCATGGGACTTGACGGGATACCCCTGGCTCATCTTTGCTTGTGCAATACATCGCTTAGAAAAGAGGTCGTTGAGGACTATGTGTCCTGAAAGTGGTACAAATTGAATCGCTTTGAGCAAATCATATGCACATGCACTTCAACCAGCTTAATGGGAAGAAGTTTTGGTCAAGACTAATTATGATCCAATCCAACCACCCCACAAAGGACTCTGCCAGAAGGCCCAAGAAGATTAGGAAAAAGGAAACTTGGGAGGCGTGAGTGGTGCAAAATTATCAAGAAAAGGCAAACAAAAGACTCAAGTAAAACATGCTTCAGCTTGGTCATAATTCTAGGAGTTGTACTAGCGGCAAGCAACCCCTCAGAAGCTTCATTGTCTCCTCATTAAGAGGACAAAATGAAATCTTACATGAGTTCACTAATATTCTTTTTTTTCCTCAAGTTGTCGGACAAAGTTGTCGGACTTTATCGATTCAAGTGAGAACCGCAGAGGTCTGGCCACGATCCATCCGTCGAGTTGAAGCAGCTTGTTGATCCAAGTATCACAACTGAAGAGCATGTTGTTAATACAACGCAGACAGTGACACACTTGAGAAAGAAGAAACAACCTGCAAGCAATGTTGACCAAACTATTGGAGTCCAAACCAGGCGCAGCAAAATGTTGCTACAATCCATTGAGGGGACCACACAGGACGTAAGTGTAATTTTCAAGCTGTCACTTTACATTTAATTTGTTACTTATCTTTTCATTTTGGAGTTCATAATGCTTGTTATGTGCAATGCACTCTACTTAATGCTTGTTATGTGCAATGTTGTCTACATAATGCTTGTTTCAGTTGTAATTTAGTTAATTTCTTCGAATTTTTGAGTTCATAATGCTTGTTAGGCTTGTTATGTGTAATGTGAACTGCTCAAGTTGAAGGATTTACTTTTATGGAGTGCATTTGATATGCATGGCAGTCATACTTTATAAGTATGAGTTAAAAGGTTACTGATCTTGTTTTTGCTCTGATAAGTAGTTATGTAGTTCTTGAAGCAGACTGTTTTTTAGTGGCTTTGTGGCTTCTCTAGCTGCAAGTGGTGCTGCCATTTGAGAGAGAAAGAGTGAGAGAGAGAGTTGGGAGAGTTTTAAATTTGTAAAGCACTACACTTGGTTCAATTTAAAACTTTTGGTCTTTTAACCTATCTTAGTTTAATGATTCTTCGGTAATTTTTTGGAATCCTTGGCATTGATGCAGTTTTAATAGCTTATAGAATGTGTAGAGAAAACACTAGAGAAAGAAGAAGTGCAAATATATATATATATATATATATATATATATATATATATATATATATATATCAAAGCTGGCTCTTTGCATTCACAATGCTTGAAAAAAGACCCAGAATTTGAAAGTTCAATAAGAGAGTTGGGGATTGGAAATTTGAATAGCAGAGAGGCAGAGGTAGGTGATAGTACAATGCAAGTAATTCCCCGCTTCTCTTATTTGATGCCCTTAGAAGTTCACATGCACCAAAATTTTCACCAAACTATTCAACACCATAGAAGTACTTTAGGGCATAAGGGTGACAAACAATGGGGAATCAATTGTTGGTTTTTTCATAGATGATGTAATTCTTCATTAATGAGTGATTTCACCCTATAATTGGCTACCTTTTCTTTTCTCTCTCTGTAACTATAAGAACTGATACATGAACTTGGTGAATTTCAGAAGCATACTATCAAGGATGTGGAGAGAGGAAAGAGGAAGAAAGGGAATGCTTCTAGGTCGGTCATCCCCACGCAAGAGAGCCATGTTTAAGGGCTACGGCCTCTACTGTTTATGTTGGTGGCATGTAGGATGCAAGTTTATGCTTCTAAGTAATATTGTCGTTGACTTTTTTTTGTAATGAACAAATATTTATTATGCATGTATTGCATATAGGATGCAAGTTTTTGGGTTGTTATATGGGTTGCAAAAATAGGCCTTTTTTTCCCAGCTTTTTGTAATGAACAGGGACATGTGATTATGTTTTTCTTTGCTTTGTTATATTGGCTCCAAAGCAGGTCTTTGTTTCCCTATTTTTTTTGTAAACATACCCTATTTTTTCAATATTTTTTCTGATTGTTTTCCTATTTTTTTCATTTTTTTCTAATTTATAACATTTTTTTTTTAATTTTTTCCTTATTTTTCTGATTTTTTTCGTATTTAAAAAAAATTTCCTGATTTTTTTGTATTTTAAATTTTTTTTTCTGATTTTGTACATAATATATTTTTTTTTACCTGATCTTTTTCATATTACCATAATTTTTCCTGAATTTTTTACATATTTTTTTCCCATTTTTATGAATGCTTTCATATTAACCCTTAAATGGCCACGTCAGCGAAAAATTGAATGTGTCACAACCAACAAATATTACTTTAAAACCTATGTTGAAATGTGGAGGATAACATAATATGCTGACGTGGCATGCCACGTCAGCATGCCACGTCAGCATAGTGCATCCTCATTACAAAAAAATAAAAATGAAAAAAATAAAAAAAACTGCCACGTCAGCATGCCACGTAATCGCGCCACGTCAGCATAAAGATGCCATGTAGGCTGACATGTCATCGATACATGCCACCTATGCATTATCCTGAAAAAAAAATAACCGTATTTACTCAGTATGCCAACTGTGATGCCACGTCAGCACCAGGGACCAATTTGAACAAATACATTAAAATACAGGGACCGTAACGAAGATTTTTTGAATACAAGGACGAAAACGAACATTGGGTCAAAATATAGGGACTAAAAATGGCTTTAATCCTTAATTAATTGGATAATCTTTCATATATAATTGATAAGATAAACATATGAGTCCACATTAATGAAATTGCTAACATTCTCCCACTTGGACTACATATGTCCTAAGATTGTATAAGATGTAAATTTTAGTGTGCACGAATGTTGTTATCTCAACTTTGAAATATCCTAAACAATCTGGTCCATCAATCATGTTAATATAGGATCAAAGCGGCTTTCGTCACATAAATCCGTGACTAAACCTATCAATGGTCACAATATCAACATAATTAATGACATAGATCAAGTACGGATGTGTAGCATGAAAATTGCATGTAATGTGATCCAGATCATGCCTATTTCCAACTGGTCCTACTTTATGGCTCTGAGAGTCTAACTTTCTAATACCTGATGTTAACCACGATAGAAAGTTATAATCTTTAGTTTCAGAGTATTCAATCAAACATGAATTTCATTAATATCATAAAATTGAACTCTGTACAGAACATAAACAAAATATAAATATAAATAATGTCATAAGCAACAAACTAAAACAAACTCCCACTATATAGATATGTCATCAAGACTAATATTGTAACGCTCCAAAATTTTTCAATGTTAAATTTGATACTTCTGGAACACCTCACGAGTTTACTTGCACTGAAAACGAATTTATTTCTGGTAAAACTAAAATTAGGAGAAAATCGGGAGTTAATGGGTCTAAACTCCAGTCTCATAAGAAATTGGGCCATAGAAGGCCATGTTGGGCCGGGCCAATTAGAATTAGACCCGATTTAATTAATTGAAAGAATTACTAAGTCTAATGAAATTCGAGTATTTAGCTAGCGATACGAACCAAAGATGTAGGTTCCGATAAAGAGGATCGGGCAGAGCTGGAAGCCGGAAATGATGGATCCGGTCGGTTTAAAGTGACCGCCCGTGAATCTATAGTATTAAATTGTAATATTGTGTGAGTTGATAAGTAATCGAAGGAACTAAATAATACTTTTGAAACCAAATAAAATATAAAACCTAATCTCTATCTAAATTAAGTGATAAAGGTTTTAGGATAAAATCAAATTAAAAGGGGTTTGGTTACTATTACCTAAGTTTAAAACAAATAATAATAATAATAGTTGGGGACTTTGATTATTAGAGAAATTTATAGAGGGAAAGAGAGAGAGAGGACAACCAGCCATCTCTCTTTCCCTTTCCCTGTTCACTCGCCAGAGAGAGGAGCGGAGAACTGTGCGTGCGATGGAGACGTCCGAAGATTTCGGATCTGGTCGCGTCCCCTTTCTCATGTAGGTGCAGTCGCCCCGTGAAACCACAGGGGATCTCTACTGAGGCTCCATTTCTTAAGTGAGGGGATTTCTCTCTCAATGGTTTCCTAGTTCTTAGACCCACGCCCCCCCTCCTTCTCAATGGTTTCCCTTCTTTCCGTGAGCTCTCCACCCTTCAGTGTACAAGGAAGAGGAGGTGTACCCCTTCCTGGCTTCTGTTTTCCTTCAAAACCGAGCCCTTCCATCTCTCCGTGTTCAGGACCGGACTACAGTGAGGAGGTTACTTAATTTGAGCATCCATGCTAACTAGAGAGGCGCAAAGACCCTCTAAAGATCAAAGCTACTGCGGTACCAACTTGGTTGGCTCAGACAGAGCTCGGATTTCTCATTAGTGAGCTTGAATCTAGGAAATTAGTTTTATAATCTCTATGATATTACAGTTGGAAATGATGCTTAGAATTAATCGGTAGATTGTTGAATGAAAGCAAAAGTTAGTGAGTTTTAGATGTATGTAGATTTCAGGAAATTACCAACTGATTTATTATAGATTGGGTTGATTTTGAGGGATGCATATAGAGTGTTTGTGGAAATGCTTCTGAGAACCTAGATTAAGATGAGATTATTATAAGCCAAAGTTTAGTTAAAGCATGTAATATCCTAGTCAAAGAGTACTGGGTTAAGATATTTAAATGAGCTGGTTATATTCTATGTGGCTGAAGCACAGCATTGCACCTTTCATATTGAACAAGTTTAATTTTCAGGTTGCTCAAACCTCTATTATGCTAAGCATTTAGTTTTCAGTCCAAGTGGTATAAATGACTTGAAAGCTTTTATCATTTTAGGTAGCGTTTGGTTATATGTAACTAAAATGCAAATTGGATTTCGGGATTACAGTAACTGAATCAAATACATGGATTTTCAAATACATCATAGCCAAATCGATGTTTGGTTACATGTGAATCGAAAATAATCAGACTACATGAATTTGTGTTTGGTTGGAGGGATTTGTAAATCGGGAATTTGAAAACATGTATTTGGTTTGATGTATTTAGGGATATGAACACACCATGGTGAGATTACCCCACCCTTCATATACCAACTTTTATAATGTTATTTTAATTATTAAGTTAATTAGTTTAACTTTTAATAAGTTTAATCAGTTTATCAAATTTATTATTCATTTAAATTAATTATTAAAATAATTCATTTAACTTTAATTATTAAATTAATTAGTTTAACTTTAAGATTTGATGAAATTAGTTTAACTTTTAATTAGTTTATTAAATTAGTTTAAGTATTTTATTAATTAGTTTAATTTTTAATTCTATTATTAAATTAATTAGTTTAAATTTGATGACATTAGTTTAACTTTTAATTAGTTTATCAAATTTATTATTAGTTTAACTTTAATTATTAAATTAATTAGTTTAACTTAAAGATTTGATGAAGTTTGTTTAACTTTTAATTAGTTAAATTAGTTTATTAAATTAGTTTAAGTATTTTATTAATTAGTTTAACTTTTAATCTATTATTAAATTAATTAGTTTAACTTTAAGATTTGATGAAATTAGTTTAACCTTTAATTAGTTTAATTAGTTTATCAAATTTATTATTAGTTTAAATTAATTAGTTTAATTTTAATTATTAAATTAATTAGTTTAACTTTCAGATTTGATGAAATTACTTTAACTTTTAATTAGTTTAGTTAGTTTATCAAATTTATTATTTGTTTAAATTAATTATTTAATAAATTAGTTTAACTTTAATTATTAAATTAATCAGTTAAGGTTGTGCTTATAGTCACCAAGTTACAATGTATTTGCTTTTACATCGTGTAATGTCACATGCATAGCATGTGATGTAACTCAGTGGTGTATTTGGTCTTACAGCCAATTTTAGTGTAAGACCAAATACATCACTTGATGTATTCTAAGTTACAATGACTTTCGAATTACAACAAACCAAACACTTGTTTTGCAATTACATTGTAACTCAAGTTACAATGTAACTGCAAAACCAGTGAAACAAACACCACCTTAATGTTAATGAGTGGTTATACCGAACTGCATAAATTGGCAGCGGAACAAGCCTGAAAAACTAGGAAATCTCCTGCAGTGATGTAAAAATCAGAAACCATAATGGCAGGCAGGAAAGGAACTAGTAGGTCTGGCTATCAACTTCTTGGGGGTAGTTTAGGCGCTCTATACTCCTCCGAATTGAGCGTATGACATACCGATAGAAAGGTCAGGGAAAGAGCGTTCTAATGAATCTTAAATTAGCCAAATTGGAGTTATAGAGTAGAAGATGTCAATATTTTACGGAGGCTGCGCTAATCTTCAGATTTCTGCAGATTCCCTTTTCTCATATCTGAATAGTAGAAGAATGAATTAGAATACCCTAGTACTTATATAGACTTTAATTTCGAGGCATGAGCTAAAGTAATATTTGTAATATCTAACTAAGACAAGGGAATGCTTTACTTAAAAAGCTTCTTGTTCCTAATTGCAAGTTATGTCTTGGAGAAGTAAGATGGAGTAATTCCTCATGAAATGAAAAGCAAGATGTTAATTAGAGACGTGCTAATTTTGTGTAGAAGCATGTGACTATTATTTTAGAGTGAAATGCTAATGTTATGGAAAAGTGTGTATCATTAATGGGAAGAATTAAAGCTCACTAGAGGTTAGAAATCCAAGTAGAGGATTTCAAGTAGAAACATCAGAGTATAGCAGGGCACCAATTTAATTCCATTCAAAGGGGTGATTTGAGAAGAGATAATGAGCCCCAACTCTGGTGAAAATGAACTATAGTATTGGAAGATGATGTGTTAAATGTTTGAGGAAGAATGGGGAAGTAGTTGGGCTTCGATTTGATGCTTCAACTCCAAGGAAACAATAATTACTGTAGCAGAAGTAAATGAATGCCTATATAAAACATTGGTAGCTATTCAAATGCATCAAAATGAGTTTGCGAGTGCCCAAATAATTTGAGAGCATGCTAGAGACTTCTAGGCTTGTATACAAATACATGAAATCCAATTAGAATAAGTTAATTGTTAAGAACATATATGTCAACCATTCTTGGGATAAAGCTAAGTGTATATTAGAAACCTTGATATTGAAGATTAAGAGTTGGTTATAATATTTAAGAAGTGTTAAATATGAAGTAAGAAGCAGTTTAAGGGTAATCTTTACTCTAGTATTATTATAATGGAAATTAGAGGGTAGTTAAAACCTCTAAAGTGATACAAGTGTATTAAATACACTTCTTATACTTTGTATAGGACGCAGCCGAAAGTAGGGGAACACGCAGGAGGTTGGGTCAAGCTTAAGATAGCAAAAGAACCTCAAGTGAGTGATTTCACTATACATGGTATGGTTTTCATGATCGGATTTGATCGTCGGGTTTGTTTATCTGAATTTTTATGAGTTTTATATCGAAATTTGTGAAATGTCACTGGTTGATATTATGATCACATTACTAGCGTCTTCATTGTTTATTACATGCATTGTAAACGAAAATATATGTGAATAGAGGAAATGAAGAATGAGAACAGGAACAAGACAAAAAGAGATATAAAAAAATATTGACAAGCTTGCACATTAATTAAGATAAGCAGGTTTATACCAGAGGGTTGTTGGGGACACAGATACGTTCCGCCTAGAATTTTACTGGTATCATACCAGGGCATTGAGATAGGACAGGCCACCGGATTAGTCCTACGATTTTGTGAGAGCACAGTTCGTAGAGACGGCCACCAGACTTGACTACGATTCTGTGAGAGCATAGTTTGTAGAGGCCGGTTTACCAGATCAGACCTACGATTCTGTGGGAGTCATAGTTCGTAGAGACCGGTTTATCAGATTAGACCTACGTTTCTGTGGGAGCACAGTTCGTAGAGATCGGCTATCAATCAGACCTACGTTTCTGTGGGAGCACAGTCCGTAGAGGACGGTTAGTAGATCAGACTTATGGTTCTGTGGGAGCACAGTCCGTAGAGACCAGATTTCTTAACATTGAAATCATGATTTTATATTAAATTGTTATATTATTAAACCCGATTGCCAAAATTGTGAGTTGTCACACCTGGAGGCTAGGGTAATGATTACATTGCTAAGATAATTGTATGATCATGTTTATATTCATGTATTGACATTGAGGTTTTCATGTTTTGGATTTACTCGAGTTTCATATGATTTAGCATGTTAATTTGAATAAGAGATAATGCATATGATTAGCATTATTTCGATACTATTTCATTTGATATTATAGTTGTACCTTGTATAGTGAATCTCACTCAAGTGAAATGTGCAGGTAGACAGGATTGAGTTCTCCTGTAGATGGCTTTGACTTAGCAGTTGGGGATAGTCTATCCTAATTTGATGATTAAATTTTAGAATACTTCCGCAAGAATTGTAAAGTTTGTATAAGTTTAAATACTTTGTTTATTAATTAAGTTTATTTAGTTTGATTATTATTGTTACAAGGTTTACATTACACAGCTTATGGGTTGGGTGCACTCCCGGCCTAGCTTGTGTGACATTTTGTCCCTGTATCGGGATAGGGTATTACAACTAACTACACCCATGTGAGCAACATGCTCATGAAACATCTTAGGTGGCAAACCTTTGGTGAGCGGATTCGCAATATTAGAGTTTGTACTTATGTGCTCTATTGACACCTGAAGACTTTGAACTCTTTCCTTCACAACAAGATACTTGATGTCAATATGCTTCGATTTTGATGAACTCCTGTTGTTCTTGGAATACAACTCAGCGGCCTTGTTATCACAATTTATCCTAAGTGGCTTATAAATTCCATCAACCACTTGTAATCCGCTGATAAAATTTCTCAAGTACTATATTCCTTGATTTGATGCTTCATAGCGGACTACAAATTACTGCCTCCATGGTGGAGGAAGCAACAAGTGTCTGCTTTGACACTTTTCATGAAATTGCTCCTCCAACCATCATAAGTAAAGATATAGCCCGAAGCGGACCTCCTACTATCAATGCATCCAAAGAAATCAATCGGAATGAGTACCCTAATGATCTCTAAATGATCTGACCTTCGAAATGTGAGCCTGTAGTCCTTCGTTCTTTGTAAGTATCTCATGACCCGTTTAACTGCTTTCCAATGATCCATATAGGGATTGCTCAAATATCTAGCTAACATTCCCACTATGTACTCTATATCTGGATGAGTACACACTTGTGCATATATAAGACTCCCAACTGTTGATGCATATGAGATCTTTTCTATTTCCTTCTTCTCTAGGTCCATCCTTGGATATTGGAGCATACTGAATTTGTCGCCCTTGGCAACAGGTGTATCTCCAGGTGTACAGTTGTGCATGCCAAAACGACTGAGCACCTTATCAATATAGGCCTTTTGAGATAGTCCAAGTATACCTTTAGTACGATCTCGATCTATCTATATACCCAGAACAAAAGATGCGTTACCAAGATATTTCATCTCAAATTTACTTGATAGAAATTTCTTGGTATCATGCAATAGACCTATATCACTGCTCGCTAGTAGAATATCATTTACATATAGCACCATGATAATAAATTTGCTCCCACTGACCTTGAAATAAATACACTGATCAACGGTGTTTTCCTTAAAACCAAAAGAGGTTATCACCTAATCAAATTTCCGGTACCATTGGTGGGATGTCTGCTTTAAGCCATAGATGGACTTTTTTAGTTTGCATACAAGGTGCTTTGAGTCCTTGGACTCAATATTCTCCGGTTGCACCATATAAATTGTTTCATCAATGTCTCCATTGAGAAACATTGTCTTAACGTCCATTTGACGTAACTCTAAGTCATAATGAACTACAAGTGCCATGATAATTCTAAAAGAATCTTTCATCGAAACCGGCGAGAAAGTTTCTTTAAAATAAATCCCTTCTTTTTGAGTAAAGCCTTTGGCGACTAGGTGTGCTTTATATCTTTTGATGTTGCCATTAGAATCCCGTTTGGTTTTGTAAATCCATTTGCAACCAATCGGTATCACCCCTCGTGGCAACTCGACAAGATCCCAAACACCATTATCGTCCATAGATTTTAACTCTTCTTTCATGGCTTCAATCCATTTTTCAGAGTTTGAACATGATTAAGCTTCACTAAATGAGGCAGGAATAGTCATTGAGATGAAATTGCCTTCCTCTTCTCTCTTGTTGATTTCCTTAAAGGCATTTCATATTGAGGTTGTTGATCTGAGATCCCCTAGGAATCACTTCTGGTGACTCTTCTACTTGAATGGGAGACATTTCTTGAATGGGAATTTGAGTTTGTGCAATTGTGTTTGAGATATTTTCCTGATTTATAAGTTGAATAGTGATAGGAATGATTACCTTATGACTATCAACTGTAACTGTAGTAGGAATGTTTACATGTTCATCTTCAAACACAATGCTATCCTTATGATTACTCCCATTGTAATCAACATACTCAATGAACTTGGCGTTCCCAGTTTAGAAAAAGGATATATTGGAGGGATCATAAAACTTGAAGCCCCTCGATCTTTTTGAGTAACCCACAAAATATCAGCTTATGGTTCTTGAATCCAGTTTCTTTTCGTTAGGCCTATAAAGCCTGGCTTCAGCTGGACAACCCCAAACATGCAAGTGCCTAATACTAAGTTTCTTACCTGTCCACATCTCATATGGGGTTTTAGCTACTGCTTTGCTAGGTACTCTGTTTAGTATATAAATTGCAGTCTTTAGGACCTCTCCCCAAAGTGATTCTGGTAAAGAAGAATGACTAATCATACTTCTTACCATATCCTTAAGAGTACGGTTTCATCTCTCAACCACACCATTTTGACTAGGAGTTCCATGCATGGTATATTGAGGAACAATTGCACATTCTGTTAAATATTTGGCAAAAGGCCCTGGATATTGTTCCTTTGATCCGTCATATCTACCGTAATATTCACCTCCACGGTCAGATTTGACGGCTTTGATTTTCTTGCCCAATTGATTTTCAACTTCGGCTTTGAAATTTTGGAACATATCACCCCATCTAGTATGGGATTAAGGCTTAGTTGTTGTTGTTGTTGTTATTGTTGTTGTATCCAACGATTGTGACTTCTCATGAATTAAGTACAAGTAACCATATCGAGAGTAGTCACCTATAAAGCTGATAAAATATTGTTGTCCATTCCATGATGCTTTAGGGAATGGACCACAAATATCTGTAAGTATCAACTCTAAAGGTTCACTACTTCTATGGGTACCTTTATTTCTTTTGTTTGTTTGTTTTTCCTTAATGCATTCTATACAGATTTCAAGATCTGAGAGATTTAGGGAATCAAGAATTCCTTCTGACACAAGCCTCTGAATTCTCTGTTTAGAGATATGACCTAATCGCTTATGCCATATCATGGATGAATTCTCATTAATTAATCTACTTGAATGCAGGTTCTCATTATCATTGGTGGTTATGGTGTCCAATTTATATAATTTATCAATTAAAGTCCCAGTACCAATGAGATTTGAATTCAAAGAAACACTAAATAATCTATTTCCAAAATAATAAGAATATCCTAATTTGTCCAAAAAAGAAACATAAATCAAATTCTGTCTGAAAGATGGTACAACGAAAGCTTCTAATAAATCCAAAAATAAACCAGAACTCAAACTAATCCTAAAGACACCAATGACCTCCACAGCAGCCTAATTTCCATTACCTACGTAGATATATCTTTCAGCATCAAATGGTGTTGATAATGAAGGCAATCATGCAATGTGACACTTATGTGAGTAGTTGCACCAGTATCTAACCACCAAGTGTTACTTGGTACTAAAGCCAAATTAACTTCTCAGCAAACAAAGTTGAGAAGTTTACCTTTCTTTACACGCCATGTGGCGTATTTGGAACAGTCTTTCTTAACATGACCAGTTTTCTTGCAAAAGTAGAAGGAGGTAACCTTATCCTGTTTCTTTTGATATTTATGCTGCGATGTTCGAGAGTCTTGAGTCTTCGCCTTTACCCTTATTCCTTTTCCTTTTCTTGTTGGCGCTCTTATGCTGAGAACCAGTTGCCAAATGAGCACTTTCAACCTTCTCTTGTTTCAACCTATCCTCTTCTTGTACATTTTTTATAAGCTCATTTAGAGTCCATTTTTTTTTCCTTTTGAGTATTATAAGTAATCTTAAATGGACTGAATTGTGCAGGAAGGGAGATCAAGACTAGGTGAACAAGTATGTCTTCTGACAAGTCAAGCTTTAGGTTCCCCAGTCTTGTGACAAGATTGGACATCTCCATGATGTACTCCCTTATGTTTCCTTTGCCCTTATACCGCATTGTTTCCACCTTCTCACTAACAAGCTTACTTAAGATAGTTCTTGTTTCCACCTTCTCACTATCAGTAAAACAGTTTGCAAGTTGCTTAAGGAAACTTTTGGCATCTTGTTCCTCAGTTATGCCGCCCCTTATGGTTTCCAAAATTGAGTGTTGCATGATCATAAGACTCATGTGGTTTGATCGCTCCTACTTCTCGTATGCGGATTTCTGAGCATCAGTGCTTTCACTAGTCAGTTATGCAGGGCGATCAAATCTTAATGCATGGTCAACATCCATGCAACAAAGCACTATCATAACATGCTCTTTCCATGTCTTGAAGTTTGTGCCATTAATTACAAGATATTATTCATGTTGGCAGATATCGAAGATACTATAAAAAAAAATAATGCTCACAATTAATAATCAATCCAATTAACATGTATACATGATAATATCAAATAATATTAAAATATATACATGTATTTATCGGTGGGCCCATATTAAGATACCTAACGCAACATTGCTACTTAGTCTTTGGACAGAAATAACAATTTGTAAGTGGTATTCTTCAATCATACTACATGAATATTAATTAACTTGACCGGCCTAATATTATGCCTTTTTTTGGACTGACATAATATATGCATGGTAAAGTAATATATTCAAGACTATATTATGAAATAATCAAATCAAATATTCAAAACTATGTTTAGCAGTCAAGATGATAGAATACTACTTAATATTTGTAAGGATGATAGAATATAATTTCAAATTAATATTTAAAACATTATCATCTCAAAATAAATAATTTCAAATATTTGAAACTATCCTTATCCAATCAATATGATAAAAATAATAAAAAAAAATTAAATATTTGAGCAATATTCCGTGAAGTGGGAGGTGCTCAAATATTTTTAAATTTTAACATTATCCATTGAATCCATATATAAATGGTTTTAAGGAAAAAAAATTAGAACTAAAATTATCATTCTCCATGTAAAGGATATACATATAGTTTTGAAAATCAAAACAACCTTTATCTATTCATGAATGAATAAATTAAATTTTCAAACATCTAAAATATCATATATTCAAATAAAATATAGAGAATAATGTCATGTATTTAAATAAAAATAAAAATATAATATAATGTCCGCAAAAAATACTCGATCAAAACTAAATATCCAATCAAAACAATCTTCATTTGGGTTGATTGTTTCACAAAGATCAGGCATATACAATTGTATCCACTCAAAACAACCTTCCTTTGGGCCGATTGTTTCACATAGATAATGAAAATAATGACAGAAAGAAAATAGAATTAAAATTTTCAACTCTCTAATCAGCATGCCAGTAACCGGTGGCCACGACGACCACAACTTTTAAAACCAATGCCATGATTGCATTGACAATTATATTAATCCTAAATCTATCTCTAATCCTCTAGCAAACCGCTTTGATACCACTTGATAGAGAATAAAATCAAGATCTCCTTGCATGACAATCATGTATTAATCTAATAGACTTCTATGTCATGCAAAGAGTATTCCTCCAAGATCATTGCAGAAGAAATTAGAGACGATGAATAAGACATACCTAAATCCATTGCAAAAACAGAAAGGGAGATAAGTAATTGAACGGGTCTGGGTCTTCAAAACCACGAGAGATCGTTGTGAAGCTGTTTCTCAGATGGGAAAGAAAACATAACGATATCTCTCTGGTTTTGGGACCACAACCCTATTTATTAATCATAAATGATATTTTAGTAATTAACCATTAGCCCATCATAAATAGTTAATTACTGATAAGAGTTTCTACACGTTGTTTAAATCCATAATTTATCTAAATTGATATTTCTTTAAGCCCTTTTAAAATATTCCTCAATGGATTATTATTAAATAGGGCACATTAATTAATTGGATAACCTTTCATGTACATTTGATAAGATAAACATATGTGTCCACATTAATGAAATTGCTAACACTTTTAAGTTACGGTTTTAACGTTGGAGGACCTTCGTGTTACAAATTGAAGATTAGGGACCCAAGTGGGAGAGGGAGTATAGTTGAGGGACCTCCAATGTAATTTACCCGAAGTTGAGAGAAGGATTCAAGAGAACCCTAGGTTTTGATCTTGTCTTTGTTAAATGGCTATTAATTCACTTCCACCAACATTAGGACATAATATTGCTTATTTATTGCTCAATATATATGCTTCAATACCATAGGCAATACTAATGTAGCGAACGCATGTAGAAGTCGTTCGAATCCACGAACAAAGAAAAAATTCTGGAATAATGTGTTTATTTCTTCAAAAGACGTCGTATTTTGATCATAAAAACCTTTATATAGGCTGCCCAAAACTCTTATTCAACCGAAAATAAGAAATTACAGAAAAATAATCTAAAAACATAAAATTGTAAAATTGAGAACCTAAATGATTGAATTTCCTGAAAAATTCTCCAAAAACATAAAATTACAAAATTTAAAATTTCTTCCGCTTCTAACAGTCCAACTTGTTTAGAAACTCCACTGCAATGCGTTCTACATGAGTCTCCCCTGCTTAAAAAGAATTCATCTTCGAGTTAAGCAATTGAGCAGGCGCTACATTTGGAGGGTGATACTCAAATAGGTCGGCAACATTGGTGGTGAAAGAGATGGCCATATTGTTTTGTAAATGCAAGGAAGAATCATCTTCAGAATTCAGATCCTGTGGCTTCAGTTCACGCTCTCTCAAGTTATCGATAACTGAATTTGAACTCCCAGTTTCTAAGTTTGTCTTTGGAAAACCAATGAAGGTACATGAAGGTGATGGAGTAGGAAAGTGGTTTTTATCATTCACCGAGTTCCCAAAAGTTAAAGCAAATGGAGTTGAAGATAAACTTCCAATTTGAGGTCCTATTCTTCCTGGATAACTTGATTTTGCAAGGGGATGACCTCTTCCAAAAACTTCACTACCATAAAGTTGGTTTTCTCCAACCTATGACTCTTGTCTCTTATTATCATGTACATAATTTTCATAACCCATCATCATTGCACATATGGTCCTAGAGATCTATCAGTGTCTCTACCTCTGTCTCTCCCGACTCCACTACTGAAGTGTCGCCATTCCCTTTTCATTTTTAATAGGAGCCTACTCTGGCTAAGGAAATCTGAACCAGGTATTGTTCGATTACTATGCTCCTGAATTTCATCATTCAAATCATGGTATCAATGAAGTTGATTAAACTTGGATTTCTTACTTGATGACGCTATTATCTTCCACAAGCTCATTCAAATCAATCAATATCGGCTTAGACTGTATGTTCTCTGGTTGTAAATCCGACTGCTGTAAACCAAGTCCCACAACACAAGAATCCTTGTTGACATGATCAACAGACAACTTCAAATCTTTTTTATGCATGATATCACTAACTGTCAATCCCATATTTTCACTTTGAGTTTTTTTCATCACTGATATTTCCAATATATGCATCAGTAAGAAATCCAAGGTCAATCACTTTCCTCAGAATTTTCGGGTTCTTTGATTGTGATGATTGACCTTCATTTGGTGCAATTCCGCTTCCCATCTTGTTTAAAAAGTTCAACGACATATAATTTATCTCATCAGTATCAAAAAATATTTGAGACACTAAAGAACTTGACCTAACATTGAGTGGTAAAGCATTCTTGTATTGCTCATTCCTTCTAAGCTCTTGAACAAGCTCCTTCTAGTTTATGAGCCGCATAAAAGTGCTAGGTGCATTGGTCAGTCCAAACGCCATTACAAACCCTCCTTTGTATTAAATGTAGTCTTTTATTCATTCCCAGGTCTAATCCGAATCTGATGGTACCCATACACCTAAAATAAATTTTTGAAAACACCTTTGATCTTGCCAGCATATCTAGCATATCATCTAGCCGAGGTATAGGGAACATGTCTCTGATACCAACCGACGCAGCAAAAATATGTAGAAGTCATTCAAATCCATGAACAGAGAAAAAAATTTCTGGAATAATGTGTTTATTTCATCAAAAGCCACCGTACAATGAAGATAAAAGCCTTTATATAGGCTGCCCAAACCCAAATTCATCTGAAAAAAGAAATTATAGAAAAATCCTCTAAAAACATAAAATTGTAAAATTGAGAGCCTAAATGATGGAATTTTCAGAAAAATCCTCCAAAAAAAAATAAAATTATAAAATTTAAAATTTCTTCTGCTTCGACGGTCCAACCTGTTTAGAAAATCCTTTGCAACCCATTTTACATCAAATATAATAACATTGATGATAGATTGAACCTAGCAATTTTTTAGTGCATCAATTACTATTTTTGTGCTTATTAATACTAATTATGATTGTTGATACCAACAATTGGTATCAAAGCCAGATTTCTATATGGTTTATTATGGCTGATTTTTTCCTTTAAGTGCCCATCTCCGGTGGGTTGCATCTGCGGATCCGAGCCGGGTTGGATGACCTAGCTGGAGGTCATGTTGTTTTGCTCCTTTCCTTGCTTGTGAGCTTGCTTCTCGTAAGTCCAAGCATTCGAAAATGTTTGTTGATATTATGAATACTCCATTTTGATAAACTTTTCTTATGAGATCCATACAGGCAATGAAATTATCCTATCGATGAATTCATTTTTTGGTAGGATACTTTGATTGGTTAAGAGAGTCCATATAATACCATAAAATTATCCTATGCATCAAATTATCCTATCGATAGTTTGATGCATTTTGTTGTTATATTCAATGTATTGGTCTTACCTGTGAATGAGTCCAATTTTTTATCCTCAATTGACTCTAGCATTGATGATTACTCTTGTGGATCATTTAAGAAAGTTGAAGAAAGAGCGAATAGCATAATCGTGTTTTACATGCATGTAAATATTGCTCTTGTATATTTCTTCAACTTTATGCAATCCTCAATTTTCTGCCATTCTGAAGCTAAATAGGACTAATCACAAACAATGGGTGGAATCTATCATGATAAATCTTACTATCAATAAATTGGACTTGGCCTTGAGAGAAGACTCTTCTCCAAAACCCATTGTTGAAACTTCTACTAATGACAAGAAGCTTTATGATGATTGGGAGTATTCAAACCGGTATTGCTTGATGATTATGAGGTATCACATGGAGGACTCTATTCATGATAGTATTCCCAATACCGAGAATGCTAAGGAATTTCTTGGGCTATTAACAAGAAATACAAGATGTTCTCCAAGAATGAAAATGATGAACTCTTAAGTACTCTGCATTCCACTATTTATGATGGTGTTAGTGAGATTAGAGAGCACATTGAAAAGATTGTAGCATATTATCACAAGATTAAAGTAATTGGTATGGAGTTAGATGGGGACTATATTGTGTGGTTTATTATGGGGACTCTTCCATCACAGTTTGACTATATTAGATCTAGTTACAATGCTCAAAAGGAGCAATAGACCATAGAGGAGATGACAATTATTCTTGCTAAAGAGGAGGATGACATGAAGAAAGGAAGGGCAAGAAGTGTGGCCTTGATTACTAGCCACAATAACAGTGGTTAGAAAAGAAACCTCCACCAAAGAATGCCAATGATAACAAGCCCTTTAAGAAGCAGAATATAGGGAACAAACAAAATGGGTAAGGAGTTTCTTTGGCTTCTTATGGCCCCAAGCATGAGGGCTTAAAAGGAAAATGCAATTACTGTCAAAAGTTTGGGCACAAGAAGGCAGATTGCAGGAAGCTCAAAGCCAAAATAGAAAAGAAAGGTACTCTTTCGGTGAAGGTTTTCTTAGAGTCAAATATTGTTGATGTACCATACAAAATTCCATTTACAAACAAAATAGAGTCACAGTACAAAGTTACTTTTCTACTTCCAAAAAGGAAACTATAACTGGTGCACTTGTTATGCTGGGTTATGGGTCTCCTGCCAGACAGTATAGATACATTTGGCTTGAGCCACTATCTCGTAGCTCGAGGACAGAAACAACACTAATCCTCATCGTATATAAGGGCATAAGCCGCCCTTGAACCAGTGAGCTCAGCTCACATCATCTGCTACCAAAGTTAGGGCTAACTGGGCTAGACTATCGAACTCGACCTCTGTGACTGATCCAATCATGCCATGCCTCTATACATCAGCTAAATAAACTGGCGCTCCAGTTTTGCCAACCTGCTCTAGGAAAAATACTTAGCTTAGAACGCCTCCTTGAATTGCTCCTAGGTCTCGAAGTTGCGCCTCCTCTAAGCCGCATCTCTCCATGCAACTAATCCTCAACGTTGTCTTGAAGCAAGAATGCAACGACCAGACTGGCCAAGATCCATGCCTCGATCACCTCTAACATCTTCTCCATCTCTGGATCCAACACTTGGTAACCTGGCGACTGCTTGTCCCCTCAATGGGGACGGTCCCATCCTCCTGAACTTCGCCAAGATTCCTCTACCACTCTCCCTCGGGAAACAGTAGGGGAGGCGACTGCTACTAGTGTGGTCGTTGCTCACGTACTATGCCCATGACCTCGCACATCAGCTCCAAAACTTATATGGGGTGGCCTTGCTCCCCCATTCAGGTCCACTATTTGCGGTCCTTCATTATTCAGAATGAACAGGACTGTCCTGCTCCCACTCCATGGAGTCAGGAGGTAGACTCACTGCTATCCTACGAGGTCGTCCTCGTCCTCTATCCATGATCAACTGTTAGAGATAATTGTATTAGTTTAACATAACAGAAGTTTATTCTACCTAGTCCCGCACTCTCAACTATATATCAAGTTGTCTAAGTCACTAGGGCAGCTAGGGACCTAGGGTGACTTTATCTGTGTCATTCGGATATCACATTAATCTTTCATACCCTGAACCTAGCCCAAGAAGCCGACAAACCTACCGCACCTAAGCAGTAATGAGCCCCACCCGGATGCAAGGCCTCAGAATCAGATATAGATAATTTTAAATAGAGTTATTACTCAAACAAACTAGCATAAGTAAAATACATGAGTTCATATAATCCTACATAGCGGATTGGTCGAGGGGAGAGTTTGCGAAAGTAGAGCAGCAGCATCACGGATTAAGGTTACGCTCGCTCGCCGGAAAGGGGCTTGTGAAGGCAACATGGCGTTCTGGGTCTTCAATCTCTTTAGGGTCTTGCTGCTTGTTTATCTCCCTAGAGCTTTCAAGAGGCACTACTCCATTGCTTAGACCTCCAAGGATTAATTGTAAAACCCACGAATTTTAGGAATAAAATTTTTTTTTTATATATATACTCCATAAAATAAGATTCATAATTTGTTTAATTCCTTAAGCTTGAAGGATGGAGAAATAAAAAAGCTTTAAAAGGGGATTAAATTAATTTTGAGACCAATTAGGGTTAATTGGTTGGTTTGAGGACCTTTTAGTAATTATTAAAATTACTGAGGACCATATGGAAATTCTCCTCACTCACAGAGAAGGGATGTAACCGTGATTTAGAGAAGTTCAAGGACTTCTGGTTAAATTTCCAGAGAAAAATCCTAATTAGGGTTGTTGGGGGTCAGAAGGACCTTTTGGTAATTTAGAAAGTTTTGAGGACTAAAAGATAATTCTCTCCTCTCACAAGGATAGGTTTAAATGTGACCTAAATATATTCTGGGGACTTTTAGTGAATATGTCATGAGAGAGGGTCTATAGAGATGAAACCAACGGATGAGATTAAAACGATCTCAGATATTCGTGGATCATCTCAGGGCATTATAACAGCCCACGGTGAGCCACGTGGCGATCGCAGAGTTGATCCATCTGATCGTTTTGGATCGCGAGGCAAGGGTTGAGCATCTTGGAGACCACGTGACATTTTATGATAAACTCATCAAAGGGGTCTTGGATACGAGGCATGGTATGAAAATCTGGCCGTTGATCTTAAATCCATCCGCATCGTGAGAGATCTCATCAAAGCCGTAATACGAATGTACGTTTAAATCATGGCCCTTGATCGTGATCAAACGATCTCGGCCTTCCATTGTCAGAATGATGATCCCGAGGCTAGCCGTCCCCTCCACCAGTCGCCGGAAACGCCAAGCGAAGTATCAGCCGCCACTCCGGCTGCCAAGCTACAGGCCACCATTAACTGGCGAAGCCTTTTCAGATGGAGCCGCTCGTACCGGGTTCCCGAGGCCTATAAAAGGGCCTCCGCCCACTACCGCTCCCAACCTACGCTGAAGTCGAAGGAAGGGGACGCCGGTGAGCTTTGTCGGAGAAGGGCTTTCGGCGGAGGAGGAGCTTCTGTCGCCAATTTCACCACCGGGAGGACCGGAACTCAGGTATGGTTCTTTTCCCGGGTCTAATTTACGAATAGATGCGGAGTTTGAGAGGTTAGGGCTCGCCGGAGGGAGCGAATGTAAACCTTAGTGGAGCTGCCGGAGGGGAGGAAGGAGGTTCTCATGCTGCGCAGGGTTGATCGCGAGGCCGCCGAGCTACGGGAATCAATTGTAGGCGGAGAGCTCTCAGTGAAGATTTGTTATTTCCGCATCTTCCGGTGAAGCTCGCACAGAGAGAGATAAGGCGTAGACAGTGAGGTTGAAGGCCTATCAAGGGATCTCGGGATGAAGGGGGAGCTCTGCCAGTGGGATCGGCCAGCCATGACCCTCCCATGATGTCAACGGAGTCCTACCGGTTCAACAAGGTGAGGAAGAAGAAGACAGTAAAAAAAATAAATAAATAAATAAATAAATAATTTATTTATTTGATTAAATAGATTACTGGTTAATTAGTGAATAAAACTATACTAAGTGTGACAAAATTGGTTGATTAATCAGTAAATAATTATAACTTTATAGTGTGACAATTAGTCTTTTAATGATCAATTTGATAGTATAGTTTTGATTAATAAAGTGAAAACTATAGTTTGTGACAATTATTTAAATAATTGTGGAACTATAGGGTGTGACAAAATCAGTGAATAAAAGCTAGGTTTTTCAATAAGGTCCTTAAAACCTTAGTGATGTGACAAAAATCAAGTTGATTATTTAGTATAATCAAGTTGGTTATGAAAGGAAATATTGATGATGATGAATAATTGGTCATTTGAAACCTTATAAAATGTCACATGAAATTGATTTAAATAACTAATGTAGTGGGAATGCTTAATTAGTTAATTAAGCTAATCTAGTTAATTAGATTAGTGTGGACATTGGAGTTAGTTAAATGAACTCGGGTTGGACTAAACCACTTTGGGCTTGGGTCTAACCTAGCCATCAAGTCGGATTAATCATCATGATTAAAGAAATAAGGTTGAGTTAGTTTACTTAGACAAATTAAATTGGTTTAAGGTGACTTGGGTCCAAATTGAGTTGGCTCAGTCGTTTGGAGAAATACTAGTCATCTTGATCAATTTAAAATGTGGGCTGGGCTTGTAAACTAAACAAAGAATTTAACTAAGAGAGTTAATCAAGATAAAGTAGGTCAACCTATTGAGCCAAGTTGATTAATGAGGTTAATTAAATTAATTAACCTAAGGCATCTAAGTTAAACCGTGGACAAAATAATATAGGAATTTGGTCCATTGTTTTGGAGGCCCAACGGACTGGGCTCAAATAACTCATTAAAACAGATTTTATTATTAAGTAATAATAATAAAATAAAAGGTAAAGGTAAAGGAATACTGATAGAGAAGCTAAACCTTGGGTCACTCAAGTAGTCGGGTATGACCATAAACCCTAGGGTCCTGAGTTACCCAAAGGACCAAAATGCCCTTTTCTTAGTTTAAAGGGCCAAGGCCAAGCTAGAGTGTGTAATGGGCTCAAAATGGGCCCAATTCAACTAGAATGCTTGAAGATGACCAAATAAGGTTTAAACTCGACAAATGAAGATGGAGTTGACTAGGTTTGACCAAGCAGGGTCTGAAGTCAACTAAAGGACAGGGGAACGGGGGATAAGGACCAATAACCCGAGAGGTGGTCTCTAGGACCCGTTAGTGGGCCTAAGCCCAACGAGAACGAGAGTCCTGCATGTGTAATTAGAGCCATAGGGTTTTATTAGAACTTTAACTCTAATAGAAACTCTATTATCAGATTTTCTCGGAGATACTTAGAGGCTTTCCAAGAGGAGTCTAGGAGAGGCTTCTAGCTCGAGAAGGAGGTAAGTACTTTTGCCTACTACCCCACTCTACGGAGTGTTCTTGACTTTTGTTATGTCTGTTCTTGTAAGTACATTTGCCTCGTTCCTACCCGGTTTCGGGTTTTTCTTTGGGCTTGCTTACGCCTTGAATTGCTTATTGCTTCGTCAATATCATAATTTGTTATGATTGCATACACTCGTATTCTGTTCGCTTGGACACCTACTTCGATGTTAGTGTGTGCATGTTGAGATGTTAGCATCCTGTAGGGTATGCTTGTGAGTGTTGAGTGTGCCTACCTCGTTGACCTAAGCACGCAATGCGTGAAATCACGTGAGCTTGTGCGCTGGCCAGGTAGGTGTACATCAACTATGTTGTTTAAAGGATTCTCCCATCCTCGTAATATTTGTTTCCCGCCAGTGGGGTAAAACGCTGGTAAGTCTTTGTTTCCCGCCAGTGGGGGTAATAACTGGTAAGTCTTTGTTTCCCGCCAGTGGAGGTAATAACTGGTAATCTTTGTTTTCCCGTCAGTGGGATGATACGCTGACAAAATACATCTATGTTTAGTAGCACTACTAGACCATAGACCGAGGGTCGATATTGGCTGAGGCTGGTAACCAACTAGGGAGATGACTTGTGAACTCTTAGGAGTACTTTGTTGAGATCTTTTGGATAGGAGCCCTATCGTTGTTATGGTGGACTCCCAGGGTTTGATTTGTGCGGGGCGTGGCCCTGTTTCTGTTGATTGATGATTCTTGAATTGCTCATATTTGACTTTTCTTACGTCATCTGTACTAGATTGGTTTTCCTTGAGATTCCTGCAGGGTACTTACTGGGCTTTCCTTTCGAAAGCTCATGCGGTTGCTTCCGTTATTTTTTTTTTCAGGTTCCGAGGAGTAGGTGATTGGACTCGGGAACTGTGAGGGAGCGGGTTGACTTCGTTGAGGTTCGAGAACCTCGTACTTATTGTGTGAGTAGTTGTTCTTGTAGGACCCTTATAGGGCCTTGACCGTGTGAAGGGCATGTAAACCCCTATCGGTCTTAATTCCGTTGTAGTAACTCTGCAAATGTTTAAATATGACATTTTGAGGTATAATATGATTTTATGTGTTATCTGTTACTCATCTAGGCCTTGTATCTGAGTGGGGCTCGTCTCCATTTGGATACGGCCGATCTGTTCACGTTTCCGAGGTCCCGGAATTCGGGTCGGGGCGTGACATTAATCATGGAAAATACTTCTTTTTCTATTAAAGAAAAAAACCTATTTTATTTTCTAATGTAATTTTGTGTGTTTTATTATCACAATTGAGGGGAATTTGTATGTGAGGTTTAAGATTATGTTTGTATTGTTCTATCACTAGATGTTGAATGGATTTTTCTTATTAGTTTTGGTGGCAGGAAGGGGAGCCTTGCTCAAGCCATATGACCTATAGGTCATGGGTTTGAGTCATGGAAACATCCTCGTGCAAAAAAAGTAAGGTAAGACGTGTATAATAGACCCAAGTGGTATGATCAACCTTCCCTAGATCCCGCGCATTGCAGGAGATTTGTAACACAAGGCCGCCCTAGTTTTGAGTGATTGGATGCTAATGCTTCAAACCTACCCTTTTTAACAATACATCCACTTATGTAAATTTTCCATTTTTCTTCTTTTCTTTTCTCTCATTTGTATGTTTTAGGTTTGGAGATTAAATCGCGTATTACACTAAATGAGTAAAAATCTATATATGAATGAGCTTATTGATGTACTGGCTCTCCCAATAGTTCTTGAAAGTATCCAAATTTAAATAATGATATTCAGAATCAACACTCAAAAATACACATTGCCTTCCTCTAAGGAGTTGTTTGGTTACTAGTAAGTGGACTTACCGGTAAGTTGAAATGTTGTATTTTGACTTACTTTGGGCATGTTTGGTTAGCTGTATGGACTTACCGGTAAGTTGAAATACTGTATGTTGACTTACTTCAAAGCTGTTTGGTTTGTTGTAAGTGTAAATGTTGTATTTACTTTTCCACTGTTTGGTTTGATGTAAGTTGGTGATACAATCACCCTGTGAAGTAAGTGGTGAGATTACCCTATTATCTAGTTTTTTTTTATTTTTGTATTCTTATTTATTTTTATATTATTTTTATTTATGTTAAATTTTTAATATCAATCAATAAAGAGAAACGTAATAACTATATTATAAACTTATTTATTATGATTGGATATATACATGTCATGAAATTCTATTTATTTTTATATATATTTCTTTTAAATGTTCATGTATGTTCCATCAAACCTATTTCATTTAAATCTTTTATGTATATTTCATTTAAATATACTTCTTTTATATATAAATCTTTTAAATGTTCATGTATGTTCTTGATTTCCATTATGAACTTCATGACTTCATCACTGAATAAGCATATTGTAGCACACTGTAACTTTACAAAAAATAGCTCTGCATACATTATAATAAATCAACATAATGATCATCGCCCCACATATTTAATTAATGAGCATGAACATGTCAAAAAATACACTGTCAAGGCACCCAAACAAATCAACATAAACACAGAATGACCATCATCCTACAGATTTCCTTCATATTGAATATAAATATGTTCAAGCCACCCAAAAAAAAAAAAAATCTCAAATCAGCAAATTAATCAACATAATACCAAACTGCAGTTTTTAGAAACAGTATACCACAAAGTTACAGAAATTAGTTGGATGTAACTTCAAATTTCTATTTTTAAAACTAGAAAACAAACTGGATTTGGAGATACAATATCATACTCCTCACAACCATTCAATCAAAAAGATTTGGACCTAGATCTAGAGTAAGAGTTACATGAGCTCCAAATACCACTTGTTTTGTGGTAATTTAGTTCTTACCTGTCAAAATTTTAAAATCAATTCATTTCTCCATGTTTTTGTCAAAGATTTATCAAAACTTCAACAAATTCGCAGCAAAAAGGAAGAAACACAGATTATCTCCAAAGACAAAAAATACTTAAAAAGAAAAACTTTAAATCCCTACAGAAAGTTGTTTGGTTTGTTATAAGCGTAAATGTTGTATTTACTTTTCAAATGTTTGGTTTGATGTAAGTTAAGTGATACAATCACCCTGTAAAGTAAGTGGTAAGGCTACCCTATTATCTAATTTTTTTATTTTTTTATTTATATTTATATTTATATTTTATTTATTTATACAACCATTTTCCGGATCTGTGATAATAATTTAAATGTTAAAATTGGTTCCAATTATCTGTGTAGGAAGCTTCTTTTGCCACTTGGTTTAATAGCAACCACTTAACAAAGCCATTGGAACAATAGTAATCAGGAAAAAAAAATATTCTAATGCACTACAAGGTGGTAATAAGAAAAATGCAAACTAATATTTTCAATTCCTAGCATATCATTGCCCAATTTTTGGATAAACACCACCCAATAAATGATAGAGGATTATGAGAAATGAAATAAACTTAATAAAGTATGAAAAGCATCAGTAAAGAACAAAATGGAAACAATATCAAGAGTATACACTGAAAGACTAAACATGATAAATCAAATAATAAAGTACCTCAAACTTGTTTAGTATACCATTGAATTCTGATATATGATCTTCTATTTCTACAGAATAGCTGTGATGATAGAGCATTCTGATGAAAATTTTCTAAACACATTTTGCTTTCCAGATAACTTCAGAAACAAGATAACCATAAATTCTCATTCAATTGGCAAATACTATCACTGTAAACACACACTTTCAACATCACACAAAAAAATATAACCATAAATTCTCATTGAACATTACAAAAGTTAAGGACCATAAAACATTCACATCACACCAAATACAACAAGTTCATATTCAAGATTAGTAGACCAAATGTTAAAACACTATCAAACTAAAGTTTGAATAACCTAACAATATTTCACTAACTCACATCCCACCATTACCCCTTAATTTTTTGAGGAAACGATCCATCAAAGAGCATCGAAGGGAATGATCTTTGGTCATAAAACCATATGCTAGACTATTTTAAGTAAATAAAATGATCAAATGCTACCCAAGATCATCAATGCAGTATAGTGGTCACCAAAAGTCATAATATCAACATACAATCTTGTACTCAACTTCTATCTTATCCACCTCCATTGCATTTTACAAGTCTATCCAAGCTATTAGAAACCTTTTTGCATGATTTCCAAGTCCTCGCCTCTTCATCCGCTTTGCTCCCTTCGCTTGGTCTTGGAAGTGGAGATTGTCGACATGTCCACAATAGGACGCTAAGTTTGGGCAAAATTGTCAAAATCATCTAAACCTTTGAGGTTCATGCGTCACGCGGTCAAATGTCGGCGATTAATGTCGATGGTAACTCCATGCGTACACGTAGACTTCTAGACCCTTGAGAAGCAGTTCTTGCAAAGGACCATGTCACTTGGTCATTTCCACACACAATGGCCATCTCCTCTTAGTCTTCAATTGGTCTATTAATGTAAACCGCTTCACTTGAATGTGCCTATAAAACACACACACAAAATCCATAATTAGTACGAATGAACAAACATCACTGGAAATGTTAAAAATGAACTCCAAGTTACCTGAATATATATTTGAGACTCCTCCATGCCCATAATTATTTTCTTCTTTGCGTCATCCCATGACACTCCACTTAAACCCTTTATCTTCTTGATGATTAGCTATATTTTGCTCACATGCCGAAGATGATTGTTAACATGTGTGTTGTTCACAACTAAGTTGAAGTTGTCACTAATAGCTCTAGCAATAGCATTAAGAGCAGTATTCTTAAAACCTTTGTCAGTTTTAAGCCCAAGGTTTGCTTGCTCAACTAAGTATTGAAGCATAAATGATGTCATGGGAGGTGTCCGTCGAAAGTTACTTGATATCCTCATTCCGGCAAAATCCTGGCTCCCTTGCATCATATCTCCTGACTACATATGTTATGCACCATAAACACCAACGCAAGTTAGACAATGACAAACTAAAAGTGTCAGCTTAAAACTGTTATTAAAAAAAATAACAAAAATTCGACATTTGATCATACATAAAGTTATACATCATAAGGTATGGCACACATAAAATCGTAATCATGTTAAATAACTAGATCGACTATATATAATAAACATGGTTAGGACAAGCATATTCCAGTACCCAAAATCCACATCAATGCTACATAATTAAATAATGGGATTAAAGTCATTTTTGGTCTATGTACTTTGACCCAATGTTCTTTTTCGTCCTTATACTTTAAAAATCTTCGATATGGTCCCTGTACTTTTGTTTTTTTTTTCAAATAAGTTCCTGGTACTGACGTGGCAACACAGGTAGCATACGAACTGAATATGGTTAATTTTTTTTATTCCAGGTGACACGCCATGTCATCATTTAAAAAATTAGTTTATTTGAAATCCATTTTATCATGCCATGTCATCCTAACCTTGCCACGTAAGCCGCCACGTCATAAATACTAGCCAGTTATGCTACCACGTCAGCACTAAGGACGTCTTTGAACAAAAACCCCAAAGTACAAGAACAGTATTGAAGATTTTTTAAGTACATGGATGGAAATGAACATTGGGTCAAAACACAGAGACCAAAACTGGGGTTTATCCTTAAATAATGAATCCATTAATGTTCTATCATTCACAAGTTCATATTTATTTTGTCAGTAACAAGCATCCTAGTGAATTCACATATACTTTGTTAAGATAAACGATGCTGTAAAACTAGAGCATAATCCTCTGTCTTAGGTGCTAGCTTCTCATTGCAAACATTCATATGGCCAATATGATTATTTAACTGGCTATCTACATCCCCATTCTTGGGAGGATTATTAAGAGCCTGTGCTAGTGGCAAACTCTATTCCTATTAAAATTTACTACAATATAAACTTAACAATAAACTAAAAAATAAACAGAAAAAATTGAAATAAATAATACTTAACAAGTAAAACAAAAGCATATGCATTAAATACATTACAAAAACAAGCAAGCATGCATATATCAGTTGTTTATAAAACTAATAGTTTGTGAGTAAAACAAAAGCATAAAAAACATCATAAGGAATGCTCAAGTTCTCGTGAGAATTATTAGATTCATAAACACAATCAATTCACAATATATTCATACATGGAATCCATAATAAAAGTATCTCAAACCAACACATGTTAACTTGATGTTAAGACACTCCAAAAACATTAAAGTTATCTTGTCCAGAAGTTTAAAATTTATAATACAATAAAAAACATGTGTATCCACAGATTCTCTTTAAATTAATTAAAAAAACAAAAATTTCCAAAAATTGGAAATTCTAAAAATGGTAAAATAAAAGCCTAAAAAGTGCATGTCTTCTCGAAGGGCACCTACATCATCCACCTAAATCTTGTCATTCAATTTTGATAACTAATTGCATTGAATTTTGATAACTCAACTGCATTTAATATAAGCTGAATAATCTAAATGACTGGTTCCATTTAATTCAAATTAAGTAAATGCCATCGGGTCAAACATCCATAGTTCATGCATCCTCAATAAGATGTTTGTCTGACCACACAACACAACACATTCACAAATAGCAATTAAAAAGGCTAGACCACACAACATATTTACATTCTACCAAAATAGAAATAAAATCCGTGTAAAACAAAAAACTATAATATAGTATTTAAGGAGAACTTCATTCCCAATTTGCAACAAATAAAAACTCCATTCTCATATAAGAACAATTACTCACAAACTAAAAGTCCTGTAAAAGTACAAGAGCACATGAAGTTCACACAAGTTATACAAAACAAAAATAAAAGTTTTGAAAATATAACGAACAACTTTATCTATTAGTCCACATGTCATTCATGATTGCATCTCATAGTGTCGACCATTCCCTTGCTTCTCCATGCATTTGGGATTGCGATCTCACCTCTCACACATCAGGTTCTCAACATTCAAGATTAGGTTTGTAGATATCATTACCTCCTTTTAGAATGTAGTTGTGTAGAATACAACATATGATCACAATATCTACTTGCGCTTCAAGTGGGAAAATAGTCTAGATGTGAGAATTTTGAAACGATTCTTCAAAGCTCCAAATGCTCATTCCACTGTAGTATGCAAAAAAGAATGTCTATAATGAAACAACTCCTTGCTATTCGATAGTGCATGGGCAATGAATTCTTTAAGATAATATCAAACACCACGAAATGGTGATATAAAGCTCGGGCGTTTGAAATATCCTGTAAAACCCAAGGGTTTTATGGGTAAATTTAGAATTTTTCTTATTTTAATGATTTTATTATTGGGAGAAGAATTCTCTAATTAAGTGTAATTGGAGAAGAGAGGGAATAAAAGAAATTTAAATCTTTTGATGATTAATGGGGATTAATTCGATTTAATCTTATTTAATGATTAAGTGTGACAAAGATTTAAAAGGAAAATATGGTAATATAAAAGAATTGGAGGACCTGAAGGTAATTCTGCACTCTCTCATGTTTAAAGAGACGGGGACTAAATCGTGATATCCAGAACATGGGCGGTTTAAGAGAAAATTGTTTTTCTCTCACAGGTTGTGGAACTAAGTTAATTAAGAGAAAGTACAGGGGGACTTGAATAGAATTGTGCATACATTAAGAGTATGAACTGAATTAATGGAATTAAGAAGGGCTGAACTGCAAGATGGGAAATGTAGCCATGCACGTGAGTCTATCTGGATTTCAATGGCTGGGATATAAAAAGGGATACGATCTCAAGGCATAAGAAGGGCAGAGATTCAGTCAAGGGATGTTCGGAACCGTTTATCCATGGAGTTAGTGGGCTCTCTTTGGCCAGCAAACGCGTCGACGAGTGGAAATCTCCGCGATTTTTGGAACGGCTCGCGATCGTGGGATTTGAACGATTCACCGGTTAAACCCGATAGGATAAGGATAAAGCTGGGGAGACCCCAGCCATACCCACTGCCACCCTTCATCTCTTCCTTTTGGCCGGAGCAGTCACAGGTGGTGACCGTGGGCGATCGTAGAGGAACCCAAGGACCAGCTGCCGCTCAAACGAAGTTAGAGACTGGGAGGGAGAACGACGCCTGTTCCTGTCGTCTGAGCACAGTGGGTCACCGGAGTTGAATCGCGAGAGGTCGTCGTCGGAGGACTTTGGTCTCCGGTAAGCCCCTTGTCTCACTTCTGTTTTTTATAGACTGTGTTTTCCTTCCTTGGAAGCATGCTATGGCCATTGATAACAAGTTATAAAGACTAATAATGGTTGAATAGAGGGCTTGTTCATGGGTTCTTGGAGGTTTCTGCATGGGTTCAGGGAAGTCAGGGTGATCGAGGCTTGTGGTGGGTCTGTGGAGGCTACAGGGAATTGGTTTAAAGGTTTTTATGATTTGATCTTTGAAAACTGTTATTTGGCCTGAGAGGATGTGAATAGGATTTTATGATTGTAATCTTATAAAACTAGATCTGAGTTTTGATAAAGAAATCTTGAACCAGGTTCACCACTGTCCCACTAAGTTCAAAACTTAGTGTTATGGATTCATTGCTGTATAAGATATTAATTGATAATGACTAGATTGGTTGTGATTTCATGTGGGTTGGTGGTTCAGTGCTGAGTAATGACAGGAGTATGAAACTTGTAGTATTTCATATGAGGTCATATGAGGGTTGTGTGTGCTTGTGATCTAGAATTGACTAGGGGTCAAAATTATGATTTTATTAGAGGTTCAGTACTTCCTTTTGTCGCTAGTATACAATATTTCTATCACTATTTACATATTGGTGATAGATAAAAATGATGAGATTCTATATATTATTATGATGGATTGATAAATCTATATGGATACTCTGTAGAAAACAAAGGAGGGATTAAGAGAGAAAGTGAGAAACTTGGCGTAGTCGAAGAATGCTTTATAGAGACTATGGGTATGTGGTATTTTAATAGTGAAATAGTGTGGAGATGATATTGTGGTAATGGGTTTTCATTGAGGCTAGCTGTTGGTCTTGCTCAGGGTGGGCTGTGAGTAGGCCTTGAGGGTATATAGATGTCTTGTTGAACAGGTATACACCTGAGAAGGAGAGGAGCTCTTGGGGTTTATTTGTTTAGTAGTTGCCAAGAGGTGTAGGTAATGAAGAAAGCATGAGTACTTTAATATAGAATGAGATAATAACAGTGAGTTTTCATGGGCATGCATGAACTGTTTGGGGTTGCCATGAGTACGGGTAAATGGTTTGCAGTGAGTCAGTGAGTAAGGATGCCCTATTTGATAGTTGGATAGTAGTCATGTTCTTATGATTTTATGTGGATTTTAGGTGTGGAGTTGTAGGGTGATGAGTGGGAATTCTATTATCAGATGTAGATATTTAACACTAAGTAATGTTAGTGCTAGTTTCTCCCAATCTGGGCATTGAGGACTGATTGTTTAAGGTTTGTTTGAGGCCTTGGTTAGTGTTGGGCTGAATTGTAACGGATGAGATGAATTAAAGTTGGTTTGGATTTGTATTAGCTTGGGTTTAATAAATAAATAGTTAGAGCAAAGCTTTTTTTGTGAGTGCTTATTGACTATATGGGATATTGTGTGCTGGGTAAGGTGTAGTTCGTTGGATCATACTTGTTGAATTTGGAGGCTATTGTTTTGTTGTTGTTGTCCCTTGATTTTTACTGGTGGGTATATATATATATATATATATATATATATATATATATATATAGTGGTTCTCTTATTTGCATTAGATCATCGAAGTTGTTAAAAAGAATATTAAATAAATGATTATATTTAAATGGGTTGACTTGGTCCACTATAAACCCACGTTGGGTTAGTCAAGTTTAATTGTTTGAGTTGGTTATAGAGATTGGGTTTATTGTTGGGCCGGGCCCATTTAGTTGGGTATGCATTTTAGTAGTAATTGAATCCACGTGCGTTTGTTGAGTTGTACATGTGTTTACTAGGCTTTGACGAGTAGCGTGGAGCTTCGTCGGGACAGACGCGGGTTGTTCGGTTGGATTGTGAATAAAGGTAAGTCACTCTTGCCTCGTTTCCACCCTTGTATGGGTTTTTCTTGACTTGTTGGATGCTATTTGTTAGCATGATCTGTTTAGTCCCTGCTTTTGTTGTTACATGCACATATATGATTTGATTGATATCTTTCCTAGTATGTGTGTGGTTGATGAGCTAGAAGTTGTGTTAACTGATCACGAGGGTCCGTTGATCTAAGACGCGGCCGCGGGAAACACGCGGAGCCTGCGGTTCGTCCCCGACAGGAGTGTAAGTTTCACTCATCGTTTGTTTGAATGCTCTTTTGGACTTACTTCCACGTGGGCGGCTACATGATCACGGGCGCATGGTCTTGTGTGGCCAGGCCGGGAGGTATGTGCCAACCGAGTTCTCGATCTTCCGCCGCAGTAATAGCGGAGTCCGAGACTCCGTGATCCCCTCGCTGGGGTTGATTTGCCGGCCGTGGTCGGCACGCAGAGGTGGTGCTACCGACCGCCGATACATGTTCGCTAAATCACGTACTCAGTACGCTGGTTGCGCCCCGGTGGCCGTGCTTTTATGATTTCCACCGGTATCGGGCCGTCTGGGGAAAACTTTGTTGAGTAAGTTATCGACTTCTTATCCGTGGCTCAGAGGCCGGTACCGGATTCTAGGATCTCGATTGTGTGGGGTTTAGCCCATGTGCTTGATGATTCGTTGATTGTGATATCTTGTTTCATCTTTCTCGCTGTTCTTGAGATCCTTGCAGGGGTGCTTACATCGGGCTTTCCATTCGAAAGCTCACGACTTTTCTTCTTCTCTCATTTCAGGTCCCGAGGAGTAGGTTGACTCGGGCTCAGGGACGTGCGAGAGTTGGTTGGGGCTTTTGCAGAGGTTGGAGGATCTCTAGGATATTTACTTGTGTGAGAGGACACTTACTTTGTTATTATTAGGACCCTGGTAGGGCATGGATTATGTAGAGGGCAGGGGACCCTTATTTGATTATTTCTCTTCTGCTGGATTTTATTATTTATTATTTATTAACTTTTGATTATGTATGTTATATGCTTATCATTTTTAGGCCTTGTATTCGAGTGGGGCTGCCTCTACTTTGGTACTGGCCGACCGCTGACGCGGTTCGAGGTCCCGGATCCGCCTCGGGCGCTATATATCCTGCATTTACAAGGTAATATTTACCTACAAGAAAATATTTACTAATTAGTTCACAATCCTTTTGACTAGATACTTTAATTTTTTATTTATGGATATAATACCTTCGGGCACCATAAGTCCATCTTCTCTTTCCAAAGTATTCCGAAGGACAAGTGCATCATGTACTGAACCATCCCAACCGGCTAATACGCACGTAAATCTTAATTCAAAATCAACCGCAACCAACACATTTTGGGTGGGGTAAGATTTTCTACCACGAAAGCACGCTACAATATCACTTGAAACAGATGCATGAATATGCGTACCATTAAGTGCTCCTACGCAATCCTATGTAATTAATAAAATAGTTAGTAATGTCATGTAAGTATACAAGTGTACATGTAAGACTTGCATAACATCCTATGTAATTAGTCGATAAATACCGATCTTGAATTATGGCATAAATCATGGATCAGCTGTGATTATTGGACTAGTAGTTGTGCTAGGGGGTTGAACTAATTCACCTCGAAGCTTTCTTATGCATGTAATACATGGTGGAAATATCGGTTGACAGTTTCTCCGGAACGTAAAAAATTAACTCCAGTCACTATATTTCTCACATACCAACAATGTGTAGAAACATTGCTACTTGTTCTTCAATACTTACGTGAAGAGTATTGCATAACAATCCTTTTGCCTTCAATAAATCACATAACCGAAAAAAAAAACCCCTCTTTTCATTCTTAACATTGCTATACTAGGTTCATCAGACCCATGAATTATCCTTGATATGTAGTCTGTGTGTTGTTCATCCCTATTGTAATAAGGCTCCCATGGCAAATGGACCCCTCTTCTCCTTTTTTACAACCTTAACACATGATCGATATGAACCAAAACCCAAGTAACAACATGTTCTTCGTAGTTTGTTTCCATCTTTAATCTGTGTATATATCCCAAAACAACTATAACTATAAGAGTATGAAATACTGTCTTACATGGGGTAATATAGAATAAACCATCATGAAAATATTTTGAAGATGCAAATGTATGTGTTGTTATTTTTATGAAGAATATGATATAATCAAAATATGGAGCTCCTTCATGTATGCCTATTATTTTTCCTCCTGTGTTTTGCATGAGTGGAATGACAAGATGTTCTGCCAAGTGGCCTAGAATCTTTGTAGCCTAAGATATTCTCAAACAGATCATAACAAATCAAGTCTTCTAATTAATCAAGATACATAATTAAATACGTTACTTTGAACTTTGAAGAAATTAAAAGCTTGACAATGAAATGGTATGGACTGACAGTCATGAAGATACACTAATTATCAAAGTGTAGAGTTAGTAATTAATGGGGGTTGTTACTTTCACTTGTTGTTGGTAAAGCACATATACAATAGCAACTGTTGGGCATGCCTAAACTACCACAGGAAACAAAACTTTCTAGTACAAGTTAATTATTTTAGAATTTAACATAGAAAAGATAGCAACAATCAAGAATTTATTATGCAATCACAAAAGTTTTATTATCTTCAATAATTCAAGATAAGCAACTTTCTGATCATGAAAGTTAGCCTAAAAGACAAAGTTAGCCTATAATTGAGAACCTAAACATGCAATCAACCAAACATTCATAAGCAAACAAGTCAATTCAAATATTTGAGAACCTAAACAAATTGGTTCACTAATAAGGCAAAGAGTAATAATCAGGAAAAAAAAAATCAGTGAAGTACCTACAATAGATCGACTTCTCAGAAGCTAACGATGGTCAAAACTGTAATTTTGACACCTAGATCAAACTCCCAAAACAAAATCAATGAAAATTGTAAACAAAGCTACAATTTTGCAATAAATTTCCCAAATGACACCAACCGGGTAAATTTTTTGGGTGGGTACTATAGTTTGTCCTTGTTTCAAGTTGATCATTGAATTTCAATTTGTATCAAAATGGTTTCCAAACTTCAATTTGATTGCAGTGGCATGGTACATTGGGAATTCCGGTGAGAATCTACCGACATGGCAGCCGGAGGTCTATGTCATACAGTGCCATGTCAGCAACTTACTTGTCATAGATTGGGGATTACGGTGAGAATTTGTTGATGTGGCCATTAGAGGTACACATCATACAATGCCACATCAACAACTCATTGAGGAGAGAGAGGAAAAGAGAAAAGGGAAGCTTATGTGGCATAAGTTATTGACATGGCACTGTATGGCATGGACCTCTCGCGTACCATGTTATCGATTCTCACCTAATTCTAAATGTACCAGCAGTGCAATCAAATTGAAGTTAGTAACCGTCTTGATACAAATTGAAATTAAATAATCAATTTGAAACAAGAGCAAACTATAGTACCCACCAAAGAAATTTACCGCATACACCAACCTCTAATAGAAGCCTCAAAACCATCAAGTCCAAAGGCTTTCTAGTTCCTATTGCTTATTTGAATAGAAACCAAAGCAACTTGATGTCATTGATTTGCCATGAATCAAACAACCTATATATACAAACATAATTGCAAAACTGAGCATCAACATTCTTACATCAATGGCTAAGTTTTAAAGAAAAAAACATCTATAGAATGCATACCCAAAGTATTATGAAAAAATCCATATCAACAAGGAACTATTTATCTTGAAGCTTGTGAAAATACAACAATGGAATTTATACAGTAACAAATGTAAGAACATGGATGATATCAACAAATATAACATGGATGATAAAAAGCATATCAATAAAAAAAAATGCATTAATGAGCAGGATTTCCATATCTTTCCAGATTTAATAGCTAAAGTAACAAAACCCACAAATATCATCTTTCAAGTTTGGATATGCATATGAACTCTAAAAAACCAATCTTTCAGCTTGCAATGCTATCAAAATCAAAACTTTTCATGAGATTCCAGTAAAATCGGAGGGATTCTATTAAAAATTACAACGTTCATTGGATTCCACCCAAACTAAAACCCTTGAAGGAGAATGCAAACCCTAGAACTAAAAAAACGGCAACAACAAAACCCATGGATCTATTAGCTTACCTCGGTACTAGTTCAACTATTTCTCCACTTCTCGCGGCCACTCCCACCCTCCGGTAGATGGAGCTGCTAGGCCCCCATGACAAGCCTCCTCGCCGAAACCGCTGAAACTCTGGCGCCACTCCTCCTTCTCCTCACCTTCGTCCTCTCATCCAATGCAACATTAGCAGATCGATAACCTACATCAAACTTCCACCTGACTAGCAGCGTCGCAGGTCGACTCTACCTTCCTTCCGTGGTGACTCCTCGGAGAGAACAACGCTCCGGATCTAGCTGCTAACGTAGGCTTCCCCGGCAAATGTACCTGTATAAGGTGTCAAGACTTCAAACTAAGGCTTTAGCGGAGAGACGTGGGCTAATACAAGCAGTGAATAAGGCCATCAGACCTATGGTCTCGGGTGAGGCTCCAGCAGAATTGGGGTTAATGCTTGTCGTGGTGATTGGACTGAAGACTAAAGGGAAAGAGAGAGGATTGGGCTAAAGACTAAGGGAAATAAAGGGATGACTCTATCCTTCCTTCTTTTGTGCAATTTCAACTTACAACAAATTTGGTTGTATGTTGAAATGCAGTAAAAGTACAACCAAATGTAATTACTTTTACCTATAAGTGATCATTTTACCGCACCAAACAAAATAAATTGTTACATACAGATAAGTGGACTTACTTCACAACCACTTACAGGTAACCAAACGGGCCCTAAATGAGTAAAAATCTATCTATTAGCTGTGGAGTTACAGCATTGCAAGTTGGAAATAAGATGGTACTGAAAATTGAAACAGTTATTTTCATTTTTCTATTTTTTTCACTCATTTGTAGGGTTTGGTTATGAATATTTCATTACATATAATACTAGATATGTAAAAAATTTAAGTTGGTAGTTGCGGAAAATTAAAATAATTATTTCATCACAAGATTATCTTGTGATTTAATTACATCCACTTCTTTAAATTTTACATTTCCTTCTTTTTTATATTCCATTTTAAAAATAAAAAACTGTAAGTTTCTTCTCCATGAGATGGAGAAATATATCGGAGGACTCTCTTGAAATCTAGAGTAGAAAGATCCAGCTCCAGATAATCAAGGATGATCTCTTTGAAGATTTGGAATCCTTTCTCCACTCTCGCGGAGGCATGCTCGCCGACCTCCTCTGCGAACTCTCTTGAGTTCTTGAAGTTTTTCACTGCCTCCTCCAGCACCTCCCAAAACTCCCGAGAATCCTTGAACTCCTCCTTTCTTGTAAGAAACCTGGAGCTCTTCAAGTAATTCTTCGGAGAATCGAAACTCCTCCACCGCTAATTTTGCAACTTCCTCTACAGATTGACGTACCGCGATCTCTCACCCCTTCTCAAGATGACAACTAAATTTTTTTGGAAGCCCGTAGGAGATCTTGGACATACTTTATTTCATCTAGGGCTACAGGTTTACCCGTCCTCTCAGCTTCAACTTTCTTTTCGAGGTCGGCCCTCTAGAAATCAATCCTAAAGATTTGTTCACTTAGTTGAACTAATTTGGCCTTAGCCTTTTGTAGTAGCTCCTTTGAAGGGTCACCTAGCATGACCTCTTCACAAAGCTGGGTGGCCATGTAGCCTATAAGAAATGTAGATTGTACAAGAGAAATGCATGAGGTCAACAACTGACTAAGAAATATTAAGAGGTCAGAATAAGGGTGAAGATTGAAGCTTATCATTACGCCTACCATTGTCAACCAGGAGGCCTTCTCCTCCTTGTTGAGCTCTTGCAAAGTAGCAAGGTCAGTCTAGGAGAATAGTCGTAAGGCCTTGGTAATTGTTGCCTCGTCCATAAAAAGGACCTCACTCCAGCGCTTGCAAAAATTGGAGCTCTGTCTTTGGAAGTGGAGGGTCCCGCAAAACCCAATGCAATTGGGACAGAAGCAGTCCAAGGAGTCTCCGCTTGACGTCTAACTCCATCGGAATAATGGCTCGGCGACGCCGAGGTGATCTCGGGACTAGATCCACCAAGGCCTCCGCCTCCTCGACCACTAGGGCCGCAACATCTCTAAGGGCTCTGGTTGGGCCCGAGGCCTCTTGGTCAGGCACATCTCCTCCTCGGTAGGGCGCTTCCCTCAGCTGGACGAAGGTGGATCAGAGGAATCTCCGAACTTCCTCCTCAAGTTCTACATTAATGCAACTGGCAATCCATTGGGTTAGTTACGGACAACAAAATAACAAGCCAATTATGTTTAAAGTAAAGAATGAGCAATGCTAGAAGGGAGGAGGGAGTCCCACCGCTACTAAGAAGAGCCCCGGCTTCATGAAGGTTATCTCATTTGTAACTACCTTCACTAAGGGAATTGGCTCTATGCTCTGAGGAACCTTATTTGTTCCTCCTTTACCGATAACTTAGCCATAAAATCGAAGTTAAAATAAGGAGGATCCCAGGAGGTTGGGACCATCCATCCGAATTCATAGTTCGGGTGTCTCTTCAAATAAAAAGGGAGACGAAACCATCGGAGGGAAGGCTTTAAGTCAAGATGGCGAAGCTAGATGACGATCCCGTAAAGAAGTCTCCATGAGTTCGGGGCTAGTTGGGTTGGTGTAAGATTATGAAAAGAAAGGATCTCACAAAATGGAGGTGGGATAGGAAGACGAAATCCGACCCTAAATGATTTTAAGTACATAACCATCTCCCTAGGATGAGGGGTATTGACTCTCTTCCTAGCTAGATGAAGGACGCTTATAGTGAAAGGGAGGAACAATGGGAAAGACATCACCTGCTTAGATGACATCGGGATAACTCAAGGAACAGGAAACTAACTCCACCTCAAAACCCTCCTCCCTAGAAGCTAAAGGTAAAACCTCCATTACGTAGGTGGCAAGGAAGAATAAAGGCTGCTCAGAAGAAAGACAAGAAAATCTCTCGAGAGGCAACAACAAGGAAGAAGACGAATATCACTAAAGAGAAACCCTAGCTCTTTGCATCCCTATTTATAAGCAACACACACAGACGTGCTTCTCAGAAAATGATTAGTTGGGATCCGACAGCTCAAGAGACTCTCCAAATGGACGCACCCGTGGATGAGTGACACATAGGATAATATCTCATGGACGCTTCAAGATTGATCCATTAAGAACCACGCCCTTGATCTCTCAAGAGTTGTGACTCATTAATCGAGATTGATACGGAGTACCCACCTAAGTCAACTCGGTCACATCCCAAAAAGCAGCTCATAGCGATACATCCGAGAATTTCTGACAAGTTAAATCATGCTATCAGCCGACAACTGAACTCTCCAGGTCGAGCCGAGCTGAGGACTAGTCGGCCTAGAGAGTTGGGGGGGAAAGTGTTACGAAAATATCAAAGTACACGTGACATGATAACAAGTGCTCGTATGGGGACTCAACTGTTAGATTAACCACCTAGTCATTCGACGGTGGAGATCAGCTCTCTAGAAGACCCAAGAGGTTTTGAAAGCTGGCACCTAACTACCTCCAGCATGGCGCCCAGTTATATCCGAGTTAACGTCCTATTGCCTCTGAGCTGGCAACCAAATGGCTCGTAGCTGGCTAATGAGCTTGGGATTATATAAGGAGGACCTCATCTCACAATGAGATCATTTAGTATCTGGCAATTCGGGTGTGATACTCTTATTCCATTAAGATTGATCACCTACTTATGCATCACTCTCATTTGGAATCATCTTTGCTCTCTTCCACTCTCTCTTGTTCTCCCCCATGCTCTCCCTTCCATTCGAAGCCTCTCTGACCTGGGCGTCGAAGGCTATCCCGGGGCACGAGCACCCGACCCCCCCTCTTTCTATATATCCTTTCCTTGATGAGGCACGATCCGTGAAGATCCGATATATGGAAAAGAAGTCAATTATGTGAGCTAGAAGAGATTCATCCAAGGAGTCGCTCACTACAACTGATCTTTTCCTGAAAATCATATTCGCAATTGTCACCGACCTCTTTTATCTATTGATCTAGATCTATTCTAATTTTTAGAAGAAGCAGTTGTTGTACTAAAAAAAATTATGAAATACAACTTGTAGGGCTTTTCGTGCTAAAGGGCTCACTATAGTACTTCATGTAATTATAGTTTCTCTTTCTAAGTGGAATTAAAGGATTTAGAATTTTTATATAAAAGAAGATTAAATATTATAATTGACCTTGTTAAAATGTAAATTATTCCTTATATTATTTCTAACAATTTCTAAATTATACGAATTCTAACAATAATTCCCAAAAACAAAATAACCCCAAATAATTGGAATAATTCTTTTATTTATTTTTTAATATTAGAGGAATCAGAAAAAGATCAAGTTTCTATGATGTCCACATGTCACTTTCTTGATGGCTCTCATTAGAGCAGGTTTGTCACAATCCAACAGTCACAAACTTTTCCTTTATCCCTTCCCTTATCCAAATTCCTCATAAATAAATAAATAAATAAATATCGTAATTTTTTTAAAAAAATTATTTTAAAATTAACATAAATTTCATTTATCAGAGCTGCTGCTTGGTATTTTTTTACATAAACAACGCCAGAAAGCAAAAGTATATATATATATATATATATATAAGAAAATTAGTCTCCAACATAATTCCAATCAATCATGTAGAGTCATTCCTTCCTATATATATATATATATATATATATATATATGAAAGAAAATTAGTCCCCAACATAATTTCAATCGATCATGTAAAGTCATTCCTTCCTTTTGCTTGCCCAGTAAACTTCATCATCCTCTCCATCTTACTCCTCTGCCCGGTGAGAGTATCTTCAACTGAACATTTGTCCATTTATTTAAATTTGGCGTAGGTTCTTAGATGGAGTTTCTTTGTTTATTCTGAGTTAGAAAGAATAAAAGTCGTATTATTGAGTTTAGTGTATTGTCGATGTGAGTCCTGTGTTGGAAGATATATGCAATCGACGGAGACACTGGGAGCTTCAGCATGAGAGTGAAGTATGTCATACAAATAATCCGCAGCACTATATATGTTCTATTAAGTCAAATGGGGATTTCTTGCCGATGTGCAACATGCATCGCATATTCCAAAAGATCGTGGTGGACATGATCGTTGAGGACAGAAGTGTGACAACAGAGGATCGATCAGAGTCATCTGAAGCCTCGTAATTCAGGTCACCATTTCATTTGTCTTTGTTTGGACTTTTGTATGTTCTTTATTTAGAACAACTGTGTTGTTTGTTTTAGAGTGAAAGTAGGTTCCACGATACCCATGATTATTGGTATGTTTGTTTATTTGTTGTTTTCCTTTCTCCGTGTGTATTGTTCAGGGTTTCCCATTATTTTTTTAGGCTTTGTTTTTTTTTAGTTTCTATTTATTTTTTTAGAGTTTCCACGTAATAAACGGTTTTATTTTTTTGGGCTTTCCGCTTAGTAAACGTCAATGTTTATTTTTGAGGTTTTCGCTTATTAAACCACTTAAGCATTTATTTTTTAGAGTTTTTGTTTATTAAATGGCTTAAGCATTTAATTTTTGGGATTTGACTTACTAAACAGCTGAAGCGTTTGTTTTCTTGGAGTTTCCGATTAGTAAAGGGCGTAACCGTTTATTTTTTTTGGATTGTCCTCTTACCAATCATCTGAAGCTTTTTGTGGATATGCAAAATATGAGAGTTTTTTTTTTTTTTTTTTTTTTTTTGGGAGAAACCAACTTTTCAGGTTTTTTTTTCTTTTTTTTTTGCTACTTTCATCATTATTTAATTAAGAGATTTTGCAGGTCTAAAATTGTAAAAAAATACCAAAAAGTTTATAAAATAAATAAAAATAAATAAATCCTAAAATTTTAAGGAATCACTCACTCACTCCTCGCTTTCAGAAAAGCAATGTCGGGCGGCGCTTCCTCCGCCGCCGCTCCGGCGGCGTCTCCGTCGTCGTCCTCATCGGCACGCCGGCTCTTCCGCTCGCCAATCCACCTGTTCGTCCTCGTCACCTTCACCGTCCTCGCCGCCACCGGCATGGTCCCGGCCTCCGACATCGCCTTCGCGATCCTCTCCATCCCCTACGTCTACTTCCTCTCCGTCTCCTCCTTCCCCGCCCTCGCCCCCGGCCCCGCCCCCTCCGTCTTCGGCGACCGCAACCGCATCCTCGCCATCTACGTCCTCGTCGGTGCCATCATCGGCCTCTTCCCTCCCGCATAGCTTACATCCTCGAGGGCGTCTTCAATGGCGATAGAGAAAGAATCAAACCCGCAGCTCCGCACTTGTTCCTTCTATCGTGTCAGGTGTTCATGGAGGGGGTCACGTTCTCCCAGGCGTTCTCGCTTCCGGTGAGGGCTTTCGTCCCGGTGGCTTACAATTCAAGGAGGTTGTTCTCGATTGCGGATTGGTCGAGGAGCGAGTTCGCGAAGGTGGAGCAGCAGCAGCAGGGATTAGGGTTGCGCTTGCTCGCCGGAAAGGGGCTTGTGATGGCGAACATGGCGTTCTGGGCCTTCAATCTCTTTGGGTTCTTGCTGCCTGTTTATCTCCCTAGAGCTCTCAAGAGGTACTACTCCATTGCTCACACCTCCAAGGATTAATCATGGAAAATACTTCTTTTTCTATTAAAGAAAAAAACCTATTTTATGATATGTATATTCACATCAATGTAATCTTGTGTGTTTTATTATCACAATTGAGGTTTAAGATTATGTTTGCATTGTTCTATCATTAGGTATTGAATGGATTTTTCTTATTAGTTTGAGTGGCTGGATGCTAGTACTTCTGTAAATTTTCGATTTTTCTTCTTTTCTTTTCTCTCTCATTTGTAGGTTTTGGATTTGGAGATTTCATTGCATATAACACTAAATGAGTAAAAATCTATCTATTTGCTTTTGAGTTGTGGTATTGCAAGTTATTAATAAGATGGTGCTGAAAATTGAAATAATTATTTTTATTTTCTGTTTTTTCCCCTCGTTTGTAGGTTTTGGTTTTGAAGATTTCATTGCATATAATTCTGGATAAGTAAAAAATTTATGTATTCGGTTTTGTGTTATGGTATTGCAAGTTGGTAGTTGCTGAAAATTAAAATAATTATTTTGTCACAAGATTATCTTGTGATTCAATTACATCCACTTCTGTAAATTTTCCATTTCCTTTTCTTTTCTTTTCTTTTCTTTTTTTCTATTCTCTCATTTGTAGGTTTTGGATTTGAAGATTTCAGTAAAGTCTATATATTTGCTTTTTAAGTTACAATATTGCAAGTTGGTAAAAACCTCCTTGTATTGAAAGATTTCATTCATTCTATCTTCCTGGAGTTCATTCTCCAGGGAATTTTGTTTCAATCATTCATGTATTTTACTTTATAATCTTTTTTATTTGAGAGATCTTATTCGAAATCATGTAAAGGTAATTTTTATTCTCTATAGCTATTTGTGCAAGTATTTTACGATTAAGAAGTCATTGCCTCTTGTACAGATTGTGTATGAATTTACTATAACTAGGCAATACCCCATTATCGCGAATTACTGCATTTATACGAGTAATCCACAAACGACGAAAATCCCTCTTTTGCCTACCTCTATCTCGATGAGAAGAAACTAAGGCTCTCATTTTTGTGAAGTAATTGTTCGAGTAAGTCTTGAATGAGCCCCTCTAAAAGTTGATGCAAATAAACGAATTTTTCTTCTATGTCTCCGAGCTGTATATCCTCATCTAACTCTGGTCATTGAATCAAATTAAACTTTAATGATAGTTGCTTACCAAATTTGAAATAATTATTTTCATCACAAGATTATCTTGCTATTTAATTACATCCACTTCAATAAATTTTTCATTTTCATTTTCATTTTTTTTCCTCATGTGTAGGCTTTCGGTTTGAAAGATTTCATTAAATATAATTTAGGTAAGTAAAAATTTATGCATTGCTTTTGAGTTACGGTATTGCAAGTTGGTGATAAGATAGTTGCTGAAAATTGAAACATTTATTTTCATCGCAAGGTTATCTTATTGTATTTTAAGGTGACTAAAAGAATCCATTCAGACATAATCTTGTGTATGTAATTCTTCTTGATGAAAGATTGAAATTGACATGAATGAGTAGATGTTATTGCAACAGTAGTTGCTTACAATTTTATTGCTGCAATTGAGCTGAACATACCAACTGCAGGAGACTAGAATGACACTAAAAACTAGGAAAACTGGGGACTAGGATTATGAGTAGATGAGAACCAAATTAAGGTCTTCAATTTTATAATCTTTTAGTTCAGATTTATATATTTTCTATCTGGTGTGATATATCGATGCAAAACTTGATGAATCAGTAAGATGATCAGTTATTCGTTTACATTATGAGAAACATCTCTTGCAAAAATGAGGAGCAGCATGCAGCCATAGTTGTCCATTCTCCAAGCCAAGAGGTTGCACTGAAGTCTAAGATTAATGGAGGAGAGGAACATGAGAATGCCATCGATAGGTAAAAAAGAGTTGGAAAATTTATAATCCTGCAGATTCATTACAGTGAGCATTTTTAAATCTTTGTACACGAAAAAATGAAATTAAATAAAATAATCATTCTTTTAGTAGCTTAAAATATTTGATGATGCATTATTAGTTATCAATTATTCTAACACTACCAAGTGACGCAATAATGGTCAGGTTCTTTAGGTACTTAATGTTTCAAAAGAATTATGAACATGTTGAGTTTATTGGTTACCTGAAAAGATTGCGGAAAAAATCCATCTATGCTAATGGTTCAGATGATGGAAATCATTTTCTTCCTGCTAATGAATGCAAAACTTCATCTTCGTCGTAAATGGACACCGTAGGTTCCCTGATAACCTGCTGGAAGAATGGCCAACAATCAGAGGGACACTTAATATGCTCAAACTATATAGTGATGCTCTGATCATACCTCACAATGCATGACATCTCTCTCATTAGGGCTTGTAGGTGCAGAAATAAATTCATCGACATCTGCATTGTCATCTCTGAACTCCCTTGGGTTGGCTATAGTCTATAGAAATTAACAAAAAATTCTGATAAATTTATTCTAAGATAAAGAAAAGAAAACAATAATTATTGTTGTCAAAATGCTCATTGCTCATCCATAGCTTAAGAAATCAAATTAGTTTTTATTTCTTGTTCCTTTTCTGTAATGTATGGAACATATGGAAAATAAATTGTTGTGATTCTACTCACTGCCATAGGGAACTTCTTGTGCATCCCTGCTCTATACAACATCTCAATATTCTGCAATGCATCTCTGCATTCTTCTCGGTCATCAATGTACCTCCTCTGATCACCGTCGAGTTGATATGCTTCATGGCCTCTTGCGAGAAAAAACTATAAATCGATCATCATGTTAGATCCATCTGTTTGTATGAAACATTTGAGTCGAGGATACATTATATTGGTCATGAGGAACTTACAATCATATCACCTTTCTTGCCCATTGCTATTGCAGCACGAATCGCTACTCTTCTGATATCATGTAAGAAAAGTCTGCGGCCATTTGCATGAGATAGGTACTGATCATTTTGACTATGCTGTAAAAAATCCTGCAGGTTCCATCCTATGCCAGCCAACATGTAAATTGAAGATGTGCACTGAGAGAATGTGAAACAAAAATACAAAACAGTAAATTGTTTGGTGAATTACTGCAGATTCATACAGAGTTGAGCTGAGTAGTTGATTAAATGTGCATACACTGATTCTCCGTCTTCGGATTACCGCAGGTCAACAAAACAACATCGCTTTTCTCTGTCGCAATCTTCACCAGCATCGGTCTCTTCCCTTTATCAGTTTCTCCAGCACATCCGAAGACTAGAGAACGAATCACAGGATCAGAACACATGCATCACAACATAACTGATGACAAGGTACAGAAATATTTTATCGGGAATATGCGCATAAATGCTAATCTAAATTGATGAAAAGATAAAATACCAGTTATAATCCTCTTCGCACCAAGCTCCCTTCCAGCATCCAAAAGTCTAGAAAAAGAATCCGGAGAATGAGCATAATCAACAACAACAGCAAAATCTTGTCCTTCGTCAATGAGTTCAAACCTCCCTGTTGTTGTTAGATGCAAATCAAACATATATTAGCTGATTTCATTGCATATGCATATCAACATTTAGTAAATTAACCAATGGCAAACTAATACCTGAAACTCCATCCACATTTTTGATCCCCCTTGCAATCTCCTTCAATGGAGCTCCAATGGCCACACCAACAGCAACACTTGCCAAAATGTTATATACATTGTACCTCCCGATCAACCCTGAAGAGATCTCCACAACTCCATTTGGAGTTTTCACCCACACTTTGGTTTTGAACATATTGAGCTCAATCTTCACAGGATGCACATCTGCATTTTTGTCCTCCATTGCAAAGCTCACCACTGGAACCTCTGGATTCCCTTGAGGCAGCAAAAGAAGTCGGCGTTCGGATCATCGGTGTTTATAACTTTCCGGTGCCGCCTTTTATCTGTCATCTTCTCAAAGAGCTTGGCCTTGCTCTTCTTGTACTCTTCCTCACTGCCATGGAAGTCATGGTGATCTCTTGTGAAGTTCATAAACACTGCAATGTCAAAATCGATCTCATTGCACCTCCCAACAGCTAGACCAATCGATGAGACCTCCATGACCATCGCCTTATAGTCCCGTTTTTACCTGTTAAGAATAGACAAATATAAAGTACATTAATGTGCAAAGTAACATAGTATAATATCTTAACAGTATGTTTTTATTGTACCATCTTCGCCATTAAGCTCTTGCACTGTCACTGCATCCGAGTTGTGTTTGGAGCTTCCAACTGGTTCTTATTCTCACCATCAACATAGTATCCAACTGAGCCTAACATACCGGTTTTCACCTCAAGGGGTATTGAGGAGAGACTGAACTAAGTCTTTGCGCTGTTGTTGTTTTCCGTTTGTGCCGGGTGATACGATCACTTTCAAGCTCTTTGATGGATTGTTGTAGAATGTGTGGCGAGGGCGGGAGTGATTTCATTGGTGTTCTTCACCACAACAACAGCCTTGCAATCGAGTAATTCATCTACCTCCATTCCTTCACTAATCACTACTGCAACTGCTCCCCTTCTAATGGCATCATTGATATAGAGATGCCCATTGGTCTTGTGTAACGGAACATGAAACAAATACATCTCCAATGATCACCTTCCTTGAGTCATTCTTGATTCCGGTGATCGGTACCACTTGAAGATCCCCGCAAAAACCGATATCAAAGTCATTCCATTCTTCTCTAGTAGCTTGGCAAGTGTTAGAGTTTGAACTTGATGTTCGGGATCGATACGGTGATTGTATCATGAGCAGAGGATGAATCAAGCTTCAAGAAAGGGTCTCCATTGGAAGAGAGAGAGGAGTGATCTGGTGTGGCTTGCCATTGTTGGAATTCAAAGCTTTGAAAGCATGACCACAAACAATGTGGCGAAGTTTGGCATTGGATCTAAGAGAAGGCAATGAGAAAGGAATCAAGGAGATTGAAGAGAGAGCCATGGAGAAAGGTTTGAACTTAGAGTCTAGTTATCAAGAGAGAAGAAAAAGAAGAATGGATGAAGATTAAAACACGGGGAAAATGGAAATAGCATGGGAAATGAAGATAAAAAATTAAGAGATTAGTACTTGGAGTATTGAAATCCAACTTTAGAATTCAAGAAGAGATTGACGAAGTAGTGAAACCAGTTCCCCGATTGACTGTCAATGTGAAATGATGTCATTGTATGCTGATACTTCACAATGTTTGATTTCTTATAAAAAGTATAATTGAGGGTTGTGCACCGTGGTAAGGCAAATGCTAAACAATTTATTGAGAATTATGGAAATAACGAATGATGGAATCAGTCCTGTTACGAGGACATGGCAACATTATTAGATTTTACTGATTTTTGTTACCATGGTTAGTCCGATTAGATTTAGTTATGTTAATTCAATTACTTTGTTTTGTTTTAATCTGCGATTTTTTCTTTTCTGAAGGTGTAACATTATGAGAAGAGTCAACAGATTAGGGTGACCATTAATTGCAATTGATCTATTCTGTAGTTCTTTATCAACAGATTTATATAATGAGCTGTTTTATTTTTTGCTTTCTGATTGATAATGAGCTGAAACACAAAGTAAAGTTGAATTTACTTTTACTGTTTTCAGATTTATATTCTGCTGATATTTCTTCAGAATGTTTAACAGATAAGGGTGGCTGATAATTGCAATTGATCTATATTTTAGTTCTTTAACAGATTAATATAATTGAATTTACTTTTTACTGTTTTCAGATTTATATTCTGCTGATATTTCTTCAGAATGTTTAACAGATAAGGGTGGCTGATAATTGCAATTGATGCATCATTAGTCTTTATCAGCAGAAAACATCAGGCCAAGAACCAAAACAAGACAGAAATTTAACTCTGTTTGCCTCAAGCACGAAAATTTCAGGTTTAGAATTAGGGTTAGGGTTTATGGTTTAAATTGACCTTCTTTGCGTCTTTTAGAGCACAAAGCAAATTAATACATGACTCTTTATCTTTCAAGCTTTTACTTTGTCTTTTCTCTTTTTCCTCTGTAGTTCACAAAGCAAATCAATAGAATCTTGCTATACATGTTGAGATTTCTATAATCAAACATTTGCAAGACCAATAAAAGATTGAAAAATAGAAAGAAAGCACAATTTTGATTTGCTTTTTTACTGCATACTCTCTAATTCAGCTGTGAATTTCATCTTGCTCTTAATCATATTAAACTTTGATTAAAAAAATAAAAATAAAAAATAAAAATGAACAAAAGCATGTCAAGGATAACACGATTTCGATTTAGCATGTGTTGCATCTTTTCATTGTTTTTATCATATTAAACTTTGATTCAAATCCATGGAAGGAACTTAAAACTTCTTTGAATTCTATTTGTTGACTTGTTAAACAGATTGAGCTTTAAAATGCGTTCAATCTTTTCAAGCTAATTTCTACTTTTTTTCTAATACACAATTAACTTTCAGTTTCAGCTTTAATTAATGTCATATTGTTCTTGATCAAATTAAACTTTGATTAAAAAATAAACATCAAAAGTAAAGAAGCAATTCTATACTCAGATAATTAATACCTTACTAGATTATTCACGGCAAAAGAGGAAAGATCAAATTGGAGGACAAGACATGTTTGAAGAATATTGCAGAAGAAGACTGAGGGAATTCAATCATTGGGAGGTGTCCTATATATACCAAGGGAGGACAACACGAGGGATCGATCATTTGGCAAGACTGGTAACAGAGACATATACACTTACAAGTACTTAAGAAATCTAGGTTGGCTTGTTGTAGAGCTGGAGAAATTAGTAATGTTTTGCTTAGTTAAGTAATAGTTTTAGTGCTCTCTTAAAAAATGAACATCAAAGTTTGAGTGTTCCTCCTGATTGCCCAATCATTGGCTCGTTAAATTGATATATATAAATGGTCTCTAAAGGAGATTCTGAACTTTCGGCTTCACTTCGAGATAAAATGGGAAGTAGTAAAATTAACGTCATCTTGTTCTTGATCAAATTAAACTTCCATGTTCCCTAATTTCCAATTGTCGACTTGTTAAATTGTATATAAATAGGCCCTTAAGGAAGACTTTAGAAAACACCAATAAGATGTTCCCTAATTTCCAATTGTCGACTTGTTAAATTGTATATAAATAGGCCTTAAGGAAGACTTTGAAAACACCAATAAGGTGGCATTCACCTCAACAATAGCTATAGGGAAGTCACTTTCAGTGGACCGACTTCCGCCCACTTTAGCTTCACTTCAAATAAATTGGGGGAAGTGCACTTACACTTCTCTTCGAATAAAGTGAGGAAGTAGCAAAATTAACATCATCTTGTTCTTGATCCAATTAAATTTTATGTTCCCTAATTTTCAATTATCGGTTTGTTAAATTGATATATAAATAGACCTTAAGGAAGACTTTGAAAACACAATAAGGTGGCATTCACCTTAAGTCACTTTTAATGGGCCGACTTCCGCCCACTTTGGGCTTCACTTCAGCATTTCCTTCAAAATACATTAAAATCATTTTCTTTTACAAAGACACTTCCTCTTATTTGATTATATTTTTTTAAAAAAAATGAACGCATATTCTAGAATTGAATCATTAGGTTGTTTTTTCTGCTGGCATTGCATGAAAAAGTTGGTGAGTGTGAAGCACATTCACAAAAAAGTTATGCATGGCCAACAAAACAATGTGTGTTGGTGTGGTCCAAAAAACAGTGGAGCACATTGAGAGTTAAGGCCCCTCCTTTTTCTGTTTTCATCACTATTGCCTTGTCAATCATCCCTTCCATTGACCACCATCATCCCATTGTGGACAAAGTTTAGAAACCATACATTGGTGGAGCACCAACATTATAGACATTGTTTTTCATCTTTCACAAACTAATTGATTTTTTTTGTGTGTATATATATAACATTAATTTAGGATAGTTTGGATTGGTTTACGAAAAAAAAAAAAAGGCTCTTTTCAGTTTGATAAAATAATTTTTTTTTAGGAAAAATTATATATAGGTCCTTGATACTATTTGGCACTATTTATTTAAAACAAGCAGTGAAATCTATTACATTCTACACCACTCCTCAAAGACCCATGATAAAAGAGAAGCTTGATTAATGGGGACTTTTTTATTCTTTATCAGTTTTTTATAATAACCTTTCATAGTAAGTTAAGGGTTTCTGATTATTTTTATGTTTGGATATGTTAATTCAAAAGTGCTTTTATAATTAAGAAGTTGTTTTGGATCTTCATTCTTTGAAAGGATTTTTCAATGACAAATTATTAAAATGGACATTCAATGAATAATAATAATAATAACATTTAACATCAACAATAACTACATTCGCATAAGAGTATTTTCATAATTGACAATAAGGGTTTTAATTTTCGTAATTTGCATAAGGGTATTTTCATAATTGAAAATTCCCAAGACTCATTCGCAAAAGAGGTTTTTTTGTCAGATGTTTCAATCACCAACTTCTGAAAAAAGCTATTTTTCTTTTTTCTAACGGTTTTTCCTTCTTCAAGAAAGCCCATCCAAACACACATAAAACTCATAAAAGCTCTTGTAAAAAAGAACTTTTTTTAGCTTCCCAGAAGCCAATCCAAGCGAGCCCTTAATAATTGTTGATATGAAAATGTAAGCCTTTGACATTGTTATTAAATTTTTATGTTGTATTGAACTCAACCAATATGGGTTTAATTTAGAGATATATAGCATGGAAATAAAGTTAGTATGATTAGTTTGTTTGCAAAGTGAATTGACTAAGGGAGTGTTTGTTTGGGAGGATTTGAGAGGATTTGAGAGTTCTTGGAGTTGCAAATACACCAACTTTTGAAAGCTGATGTTTGTTTCACAGGATTTCAAAAGTCATTGTATTCTCAAATCCCACCGATAGGGGATTTGGTTTTACGGCCAAATCGGCCGTAAAACCAAATCCATTCAACTTCATACGTGAAGCACTGCGTGAAGCGTTAAATTTGAGAGGGTGAGTGAAAAGTATTTTTTTTTTTTTAATTTTATTATTATACAAGTAAATGACCTCCTATTTGATTATTTAGAGAGTTTTAAAAATTTTCAACCGTATGGATGAAAAGATCATCAAAAAATAAACTAATATATCGATTTTTATATAATTTGGTAATCGTTTGGTCCTCCCACTTAATAGTTGAAATTCTTGACCATCAAATTTCTATAAAATAAGAACCGTTAAATTGGGGGAAAAGCGATTCTCAAGTGTATGAAAATGAACGTATTACTATTTTTGATGATCTTGTCAAATCTGGTTGGAAATCCTTCAAACATGCTCCAGGGGCCAAACAGGAGGCGAGTGGGAATGCACAGTAATATCACACACGTGTATATATATATATATATATATATATAATATTTTTTTAAAAAAATAATCTTTAAATTTATTTACAATAATATAAATTATTCATATAATTATCATCAAAAATTAATATTATGTTAAATACATCCATAATAATCAAGTATTATAACATAAAAATATTATTATAATTATTTTTTTAAAAAAATTATATTATATATATAATAATAATATATTTTTTTAAGAAAATAATTATTAAAGATAATTATATATATATATATAATTATATATTAATTAAGAAAATTTTGTGAGACTTTTATTATTAATAAAATCTCTTATGGGGTAATCTCACCATGAATAATGCGTATCTGAGGATTACATAATCCAATATTAAATCACATCAAAGCCAAAGCAGCATCTTTTAGTCAGGATTTCACATTATCCTTATAGAACCTTGTTTTGGATTTGGCTCTCACTTGTATTTTCAAATCCATGGATTTACAACTACAATGTAATTCAAAATCCATGTATTTGAAACTACTTCTAACCAAACGCAAATGACTAACATGTATAACGGGTTGAATCTTGTATTTAACTAGTAAATATTGTTATATTATTAAGGGCAATATGGTCATTTACATCTTTGTTTTTCTTTATTTATTTCAATTAACTACAAACACTAACAAATCTCATTATCTTTTTTCAAAAACATATTTGGCAACACCACCACAAGGTTTACCTCAAAAATCAAAATAATCCTCAAAGTTGGACAAAATATAATTATCAAACACCGTTTATCATCGAAGGTACCAAAAGTAGAGATTATAAAATTTCTTTTAATTCCAATTAGGTCGAAAACATATAAATTTATAAAATCCTTTCACCATGCTAAGATATGTAAAACATAAATGGGAAGCCGAACAATCCAACAACTATAAAAAATGGCCTACATAAGAAAAAAAAAACCAAAAAAAAAGCAAAAGTATATTGCATAAAAAGTATATATATATAACCGGTAATTGCCAAAAAGTCCCTTGACTATTTGGCAATTACTTTTTAATCCCTGGGAGTATAATGTTTGGTTTATAGTGTGTGTTGGGGTCCCTGAAAACTGTGACGAAACAGTTCCAAGGACCTTTTGGTAATTTTCCCCATATATAATTAAATGATTTTAGTAATAGTAGCTTGATTTTTGTTTTAAGGGTACCTTTGTAAATTTAAATTGATAATGATTTCAACAAAGCTTAAAATTACTTTAGTGGTTGGGTAGGTTTAGGTTTGTTTTAAGGACTACCACAATAGCATTATTCCCTTAGCTTTCCCCCTTTAAGTACTTAGTTGAATAATTTGATTTGAATTTAACACTAAAGCCAAAACATCAAATCAAATTTACATCATTCATCTTCAATTTGATCAAGTGGTTACCTATTTGTTTTCCCAAACTAAGTATTTGTTGAGATATACAATTGGGAAATGAATGTCTTGTTTCTCAACAATAAGCTTTTTAATAAAAATAAATTTAAATAAAAATATATTAATTTATCTATTATCACAAAAACCTATTTAGGGTATGTCAACTAATATTTAATAAAAACTAATTTTATTATTTTAACTTATATAAATATTTTATTATTATAATATCAAAAGTTAATAGATGTTTTTACCATTCATTTATATTTTAAGTATAATTTTTCTACTCAATTTTATACCTTGATATGTTACTAAGTACATATCTGGTACCATCTTTAATGTTTGAAATTTCTTGAAAATATTCATGATCTCCGATTTATGTTTAAAAAATAAACTTATATTGTCCTACTGAAATCATCAATAAAAAAGATGAAATATTTATACCCTAATTAACAAAATCGGATTGGACCGGTTCTCACATTTTCCGGTTTTTATTATTTTATTATTAAAATATTATGAAAATAATATTTAATAATAAAATACTATTTAAATTAATATTTTAATAATAAAATATTATTTAAATTAATACTTTTTATTTTTTATTTAAAATAGTTTTTTTTAATTATTTAAAATATTTTTTTATTATTAATATATATATATATTGAACCGGCATTGACCCGATTGATCCGATGCAGTTGAACCGGTGATCCAGGACCTTGAACGGTTTAATGTCCTGTCCGACTCTGATAATTATGATTTATACCCACTTAACGAAGATATCTCGAATAAACCACAAAGGCTAGAGTTATTTTTTATTATTTTTTGTTTTATTTTTTGCAATCCCAACCTTAATGTACAAACATTGGAAGGGTACACAAAACAAAAACCCCCTCCCTTCCATTGTGCCATATATTGTCTTTTACTCTAGAGACGGGCATGCATGAGATAGTCCCTCATCCTTCCATCATGAATATGACACACTTCAACAGCACTTGGTTTTAGGAACAATCATGTCCTTTGGTGGGGATGAGGAACAACTTTAAAACTTGTTTAGACTAAATATAGATATATATAGATTTATAATATCTATAAATAAAAAATAGACTTAATTTTATTTTTTGTTTAAGGAAAAAACCTATAACAAATTTAGTGTGGAAACAATAATCTTAATCATTCTATAACTTTTATGGCAAATAAGGCTATTGGTGGTTGGCCATAAGTTGATAGGGGGTTGTGGAGGTTGCAAAAGTTAGTAGATGTTTGTTGGTGATTAGTCAAGAATTAGGGTTTCTCTCACTCTCTATTAATTATAGACATGTTATTATATTAATTTTATATATATATATATATATATATATATATATATATATATAAGAATTCTCACTATTTCTTAGATTCATGGATCAAATTGGATTCAGTGAGATCGGTGGTAACTCAACCCTACTATATCGATCGAGTAAGTTCAAGGTTGTTCATACTTTCTATATATAAGATTTCTCACTATTTCTTAGATTCATGGATCAAATTGGATTCAGTGAGATCGGTGGTAACTCAACCCTACTATATCGATCGAGTAAGTTCAAGGTTGTTCATACTTTCTATATATAACTCGTTGCAATTTGATGAGGTCCCCTCGCCTATCAACAAGAGAAGAGAAAAGTTTTGAAATGGTGGCTACACCATAAATTGAAAACAATATTAAAGCCGATATTTAAAATGTTGGGTTTTACTTAAATAGTGGGCTAATTTTACAAATAATATGTTTAAGAGTTATTTTTTAAAAATAAGTTTTTAAATTACTCAAAAAAATTTATATTGATAAATAATTAAGTTGTTACCTAATTACCTATATGTGTTATTTTTATAACTATTTCTTTGTAATAAATTTCTCTTGGGTAAATTTTATATACAAGCTTTCGTCTTTTCCTTTTCAAAGTATTACCTTTCACTTTACATTTTCCTTAATAAAGCATGTTCTAATGAATTTTAATATTCATTAATTAATATTTTATCATATAAACAAGTTTAAAAGTTTCAAAAATTCTTAATTCATCCTAAACTTTGTTTATACTTGTGAAACATTAAGCATATTAATTAATATTTTTATCACATTGGACATAAAAAAATTAATTTGAAATTGATATGAATTCACTTAAACTTTGCTTTATACTCTATAATTTTGTAGAACTAAATGAAAACTAGTTATTAATAAAAATAAATGGAATTGATATTTTGGAACTTTAGTATCTATATAATTATTATATTTATACATTTAATAAGGTATTTATGAGAATAGAAATTTAAAAATTAAAATTTTTTTCATATCTAATTAGGGGCAATTTTAAAATATATATATATATATATATATATATATATATATATATATATATATATATATCTTATTTTTTTTCTATATATATATATAAAATATATTTAAACTTTTATTTGTTGAAAATAATAAATATGTTATCATTTTTAAAAATGAATTTCTAATTTGATTCTCGGAGTTCTTAAAATGGCCTTCCTTTTGTATTATTATTATTATTATTTTATTATTATTATTTTATTATTATTATTATTATTATGTACACGTGGCGAACGATGGTTTGCAGATGATGTTTTCTCCCTGTTTGATACTAAACAGCTGATGACAGAGCTATCTTCCATTCTTGTTAGTGGTTAGAATGGAAGGTGGCGTACTCTGATCACGACCGTTATTTTAAACTGTTTTTCCTAAAATACCCCTGATTTAATAAATATTTTATTAAATTCAACTTCCATTTGTTAAAAATAATTATACCCAAAAAAATTAAAAAATTATGTATAATTGCCACCATTTGCAACTTTTTATTTATTTTATTTTTTTATATAAAAAATATTTTTAAATACTTAAAATTATGATAAAATCCACTGAATAAAAGTTTCTCAATCTCCACCTTAATCTATATTAAAAATAAAAAGAAATAGTTTTAAAATAATATTTTTATCTCTATATTTCTTGAAACACTTCACTTTATTTTCCTACAATCCTAAATAAAAAAATAGGTAAATTTATCCAATATTTTTCTTTTTCTATAACATGTTTTTCCTTTATGGGATTATTAACCTGAATTTACAAAAAAAAAATTGAGAGAAATTAAAATAATTTTTAAAAAAAATTAAGTTTGAGTTTGACTACAATATATGTAATTTCTTTAAAACAATCAAGTGCTATCAAAATTATTTTCCTTTAAAAGAAGACATGTTTATTTAGTGAGGACATTTTGGGAACAAAACCAACCAATTTCTCTCTCTAAACTAAATAGTAAAATTTTGAATGTATTTACACACACAAAAAAATAATATATATTTTTATAAAAGTGATAATTTTAAAATTTTGAGAGAAATTAAAATAGTTTTGCAAAAAATTATTAAGTTTGATTTTTTTACTACAGTACATGTAATTTCTCTAAAACAATCAAGTTATATCAAATATTAACTTTAATTTTTTAAATTTATTTATTTATTTATTTAGTGAGGACATTTTGGGAACAAAATCAACCAATTTCTCTCTCTAAACTAAATAGTGAAACTTCTAATATATATATATAGGGCAAATTATCTTTTAGTCACTGCTTATTTGGCATTATTTTACTACTTCCAGCTTGTGGCAAATCTTATTATTTAGGCAAACATACATCCCCCTATAAGGGATTTATAGACAAGTTGGATACTATTTAAGGGACTAAAAGTTAAATATATATATATATATATATATATATATATATATATATATATATATATTATAAAAAATGATAATTTTAACATTTTGAGAAAAATTAAATTAGTTTTGCAAAAAAAATATCAACTTTGATTTTTTTTTTTTTTATATTACATGTTTTCCTTTATGGGATTATTAACCTGAATTTACATCCCCAGGGATTTATAGACAATTTGGACACTATTTGTGGGACTAAAAGTTAAATAACAATATATATATATATATATATATATATATATATATATATATATAGGGAAAATTATCAAAATAATCAGTGCTTATTACAACCTTATTCCTTTTTCTGCACTCCACATAAAACAGTATTTATTTGATTAGGTTTAAAACACTGTCCATCAGGGGCCCAGTATGGCAGTGATTAAGTCATTTATTGAAGGATGAATAGTAATTTATTTAATATATTATATTATAAAAAATGATAATTTTAAAATTTTGAGAAAAATTAAATTAGTTTTGCAAAAAAAAATATCAACTTTGGTTTTTTTTATACTACAGTACATGTAAATTTTTTTTATCAAATATTAACTTCAATTTTTGAAAAAATATTTTTATTTATTTATTTAGTGAGGACATTTTGGGAAGAAAATGAAGCAAAGTTCCCTTCCATGTTGATGTCCACTTTCTCTCTCTACACTTGTTCATGGATGACAACATTGAAAAGCAGAAGAAAGAAACAAAGCAAAGCAATCAAGATCCAAACAACAAGTCTCCATCCTTGCTGTTCTTCACCCAAAAAGGAGAAAAAAGCTCAAACAAAGAGAGAAACAAGAGTGAAACACTGCAAAAGAGGCCATGCTGGAAATCCCCACTACTTTTCTTCATCTCTCATGCCCTTTCCCAGAATCATCTCATCACCACCTTCATGCCCATGCCCTTCCTTGAGGTGAATTCCTTTATTTCAATTCTCTCCCGTTGTTTGATTCCAAGTTTATGTTGATAGTGGAGAAAAGTTTGGATTTTTAACCTGTTTTGTTGATTGTGTGTGTATCTGGGGCATAGAAGTCTGAATTGATTGAGAATGAGTGAATTTGGGGGAAATTCTTCACCTTTGAGATTTTCAAATCCAAAGTTTGGGATTGATTCTTAGTTTTTCAGGTAATAAAGTTGTGTGTTTGTGTGGAGAAAAACTGAGAATTGCTCTTAAATTTGTTAGCATGAGCATTCAATTTCATATCTTAAATCCTTTTAGCCTTTGTTTAACTGTCTTGTCACTTTATCTCTATGTATATCTGTTACACATGCTCTTATGTATTTCTCTTAGGTTCTTGTGTGGTATGATGGATCATTGCTGAAAAAATTGTTCTTATGATCAGCAGAGCTGAAAGATTCATTGGTAGATAATGGCGAAGAGATCTCGGAAAAGGTCTGCGCGATCTAAGAAGGACAATGCTGGTTGTATGTGGGGTTTCATTAGCTTGTTTGATTTTCGACATAGCAATGCCCCGAGGAAGTTGCTTTCAGATCGAAAGCGAGGAAGCGGTAGGCAGCATGTTGGTAAGAGTTCGTGTTGATCAACATTAATGTTGGGTGTTTTATGTCATTTTATGTTTCATGTTGGCTGATTCTGATTGAATTGAATTGGAAATCAAAATTTTTTCTTGTGCAGTCACTGGATTTTCGGGAAACAAATTTGAGATGCTCAGTGATGTTGAAGAAAAACAAGATTTTGATGTAAGTAGGTGTTTTTGATTTCGAAGTTTGTCACAAGCTCATCTATTTCTGCATTATGTGCACAATGTAGCCTTTTATAATCACTGATATTCTTCATGTTTTTAGGAAAATGGTACAAGTGAAGATCGAAGAGACAACAGAGCTATGGCGAGTGTAAAATCCCTTATGGAGGAAGAGATGTCGAAACTGCAAGCCGGGAAGAAGACCGATGAGGAATTTGAACAACCGAGATCCAAGTTGGGATACCATAGGGAGAAAAATTGGAAGAAAATAAGCAAGAATTCTAAGGTGGCAACAGATCTTCTTTTGAATGACTTGAGGGATTTGGCAAACTTGGACTCTCATCAATCTCATCAATCGAATTCATATGAAGGATCTCGCTCAAACTTTGACTTAGCTGCATTTATGGCTGATTCCGATGGTGACAATCACCAATTCGCAGAAAAACATGTAAATTATCAGAGTAGGATAGGTTCATCTTTCTCCCTTGAAAGTTTTGGCCAGCCAGAGCGTGACAATACTACGGAGCATGACTCTGAGCTGACGAAAAGTTAGTCGGTTATTCAGAAGGCTCTGAATGATGTAGCTGAGACATTTTTAAGTCGAAAGCTTGTCGAGGAAAAGCAAGTCACTGGCAGGGAATCGGTGTATCAGTCAAAACAGTTTATCAATGCTTTAGAGACATTGAATGCAAACAAAGAGTTATTCCTGAAATTTGTACAGGATCCGAACTCGGTTTTGTTGAAGTATATACAAGATCTTCAGAGTGCTCATGCTGGAATGCTATCCGATTTCGACTTGTGTAAATGTGTGGAAGGAAATGATAGGTTACGAGATGATGTTGGCAGTTCAGCACAATCTGAAAGGTTGATCAGTAATAAAATGTTCGAGAAGCAAAATGGACATAGTTTCTTTAGGAAAAAGGAGAAGCCGAAGGAGACAATGCTATCAAAAGAAAGCAACAGCAGTCAGCCGTTAAACAGGATCACTGTTCTAAAGCCAAGCCCGTCAAGAACTCAAAATGCTTCGATGACAATAACTCCAACCTCTCTGCCTAGTGATAGCAGAAAACACCAGGAAGTCAGTGAAAGAGTCGGATCTTATTTCTCTCTCAAAGAAATCAAGAGGAGGTTGAAAAATGCCATTGGTGACAACAAGGAGCGGCGATCGATTTCCATGGATGGTGTTCTGCACAAAATTCCATATGGACAGAAGAGTATAGAGAAGACAGTCCCTAGAAAAAGTTTTAGCAAAGCTCAGCACACTACTCCGCAACCCTCCTTCATTGTCGTGAAAAGGGACAAGATTAAAGGTGAAACCGGCAGTGCTTCTTCGATGAAATTTAGTGACAATAGAGAACCTTCATTCTATGCCGAAGCGAAAAAACATCTGGTCGAGATGCTTAACTTTGAAGATGAGAAACAAAGCTTCCAATTCGGACAAACTTCGAAATCCTTAGGAAGAGTTCTTTCTCTACCAGTATACTCATCATATCCGAGATCCAGTCCTGTTCGAGAAGAATTATCACCTCGGAATATGATGCATTCCCATAAACGCTGGATCAAGAGGGAAAACACTGCAAGCAACTTAAGCACAGTGAAGCAGAGTGAGAGTTCATCATGCACCAGTATTGAAATACAATCAGATGCCAAACCAGCATTCCTTGAAGCCGATAATCAACAGGGTATCTGTTTTAGACTCATGTCAAAAGTCATATGAATCAAGTTAAAATATCAGTTTACTCTCCTTTAATTAATCTGCGAACTCATTTCCAGGAAATACAGAGATTGTAGAGATGGCTAATGATGAACTTCGCAGAAGAAAATGATCATTTTGTGAAATGGTTGAATCAAACGAAGCTCAACCAAAAGTAAGCTTGTTGTTTCAGAGAAAAATATGCACTGTCATCGGTTGTCAGTATTTTATAAAAATGAAATGCTTTTCATTAATTTTTTCTAGGGGTTCAAGGAGATGCCACCAGAAGGAAGTCTATCTAGTCCAAACATGCCCAGTTATCTTCTCATACATAATGCTGAAGCTCCTGAGAATTTGATGGAGAAATCTGATCGACCAAGCCCGTGTCGGTTCTTGAGCCATTCTTCTCAGAAGATGCCATCAGCCCTCAGAGCACATCACTTGAACATGGTATGATGTCAAACACCTAAAAATAGCATTCTTTCATTTGCTTTTGGTAGTATATCAAATAACAGCTGATGCATTAAATTTCAGATTCACATGTGCAACCACAACAACATCATCGTGAAGAACATGGTGATTCTGCTGTTGTTCTAATCTCACCAATTGTGGAACCAACCTAAGAACCTGTTTGGATGACAATGAAATCAGGTACGCGTTCATCAGAGCTGTGATTGAAGTTTCTGGCCTCAGATGTGATGAAATATCAGATCGGTTGCTTGAACCATCCTTGCTTGATGAAATTGAAATCAAGTACATTCAGTTGATAGATGATCCACAGCTTCTGTTTGATTGCATCAATGAAGTTCTAGTTGAGATACATCAGAGATACTTTAGTTACACACCTTGGATGTCATTAGTAAGGCCTGAAGTGCGACCAGTCCCAGGAGGAATAAACTTCATCCAAGAAGTATGTAAAGGTGTAGACAGGCATATGAAAGTGCAGTTTCCACCGACATTGGATCAGTTGGTAGGGAAGGACATGGAATGTGGCAACTGGATGGAGCTTCGGCTTGAAACTGAAAACACCATTACAGAAGTCGGAGACAACATCATGGGGCACCTAATGGAAGAAACCATACTTGAATTGTGGGTCTGAACTTTCCCTTCTTCAAGACTTGTTTCCTTTGAACATAACTGATACAATGTAGGGTTATGGTTCTTTGTTTTTTTTTAATTTTTTTTTTTGGGGGTGTGGGGGGTTCTTTGTGTGTATTTTGAGTTCAATATAGAAAATCAACAGCCCAAAATACAGTACAAAATTTTGTGCTAATTTTGTAGATTGTGTGTTTATTCTGCTGAAAAATTTACAGTTCACTATTCTCCGTAAATAAAAGTGTTACAGTTTGAAATTGTTGAGTTGTTTTAACACACAATATAGAATTGTTTACAGTTCAACATTTGGGCTAATTTTCTCGATTGCATGTTCATTCTATCAAAAATTTACAGAAGTTGGCAAATTCAATGTTCACAGATATTATAGATTGAAAATCTTGAATTGTTTGAACTTTCTTTATTTTTTTTCTCAGGAAATCATAAATTACAATGTATTGCAATGCTCTTCAGGGGGAAGACGTACATCAACAAAATAAGCAATAGACCTTGTTGAGAATAGAGTCATAGATATTGAAACCATTTTAAAGATTAAAGACTGGAATTCTTGATTTCACAACAAAAGAATAAATAAAAAGTACAAAGGATGGATTTGAAAGACCCAAATGGTCTTCACTCATGATTTATGAAAAATGTTGAATAAACCGTTCCAAAGTTACAGCCCCGCTACTTCAAATAATTCTATTTCACAACTCAATATGTGTCTACTTTGAATGACAGAACGTATTCTCAATCCTGGGCTTCAAGAATCAAAAACATACCCGCATTTGTGTACGTCCACAGATAGTTTGCCAAACTTCTTAATACACTTGTGGCCATTCAATGGGATGCTTCTCCGATCATACTCTTTGGATTCTTTCAGCAAAATTTCTGTGCTCTAGCTGCAGTCACCACAAAAGAAAAACATTATTTCAATTTGACAACTGAAACTTCAACTCTTGATCATCAGCACAATAGCTTATTTTAGTTTTAAGCATTAAAAAAAAAAGCAAAGGAATAATATGTGTGGTAATTATGCACATGCAGAGTTAAGACTTGCAAACAAAAAAAGATAAAAATGAGGAGGTGAATTCATTCTGTTAGACCTTTCTTCTTAATGTACAAACTACTAAAGAAAGATATAGCAATAGCCACTTGATGGTAGAAGCTTGGGTGAGTATCTGCAACCTTCCCATTTGGTAAATAAGGTTGTGAAAAGATGTATTACTGATTGTAAATGACGATGATACACTCAAGTAATCCATCAAATAGAAGACTATTCAAGAGGATATACTATTTAAAGTTTAGAAAGCAGGAAACACACCTCAAGAAAAGACCTAGATATTAAAAAGGTCATTTAATTCTTTTTGTTGATGGCAAAGATGTAGCCGGTGGCATTGCTCTCTTTTTGGAAAACGAAGAGGTTCTGCTCTCGCGTTCATCCTCGTCCTCATCCCTCATTACTAGGTTCAGTTCTTTCAGTGACATTTTGGCTTTTCAACATCTTTCAAAGTCCGTCTCTTTTGAGCATTCAACTTTCCAAGCAAAATACGTTCAGCATGGCTATTTGACACCACATTAACACTGGGGATAACTTCGGCTCCAAGGCCCAACCTAAAAGTATAAATGAACAGGTTTCAAGTTTCCCCATAGAATGAAAAGAAAAAAGAAAGATGTCTCAGAATCGAGAGTAAAGACAATACCTAGAAGGCCGAGCCTGATATTCATATGCATTGGTCTCATCTGTTATTGACTCACTCATGTTACACACCCATGTTTCAGCCTGTTGACATCAAATACGAATGAAAATAAGTTTTCATTGTTGACAACAATAAAATTGACTTAAAAAAGTTCAACCACACTTTATTTCATCTTAAAATCAAATACATGGGATTTGCTTCAAAGCATCACATAAAAGGAACAAGGCAAGGCATAAGACAGGACAAAATAAAAGAATACAATCTCAATCTCATAAAGAAGATATAGAAAGTATACAAGTCAGCAACAGAATGAGAAAACAGCTTAATAAATTATAGTGAAAAAAGTAACCATCCTAAGCTCAATTTTGGAAGAACTGAATTTCAACAAAGAAAAAGACTGGTATTTGCTTACTTTCGCCTTTCCAATGCCTTGTCCAGCTTCACATAAAAGGAATAAGGCAAGGGATAAGACAGAAAAAAAAAAAGAAAGAAAGAATACAATCTCAATCTCATAAAGAAGATATAGAAAGTATACAAGTCAGCAACAGAATGAGAAGAACAGCTTAATAAATTATAGTGAAAAGTAACTATCCTAAGCTCAATTTTGGAAGAAATGAATTTCAACAAAGAAAAAGACTGATATTTGCTTACTAGCTTCAAAGCTTTATCCAGCTTCACCAACTTGATGGTGGCTTTTGTGTTGGAATCCGAGCCCATCAGCAACTCCAGAAGGCAAAAAACTAAGCTCCGGTGATCTCCTGTTTGAATCCAACTCAAAATCAAATAATGAACAAGCTGAAATCAAATAATGAACAAGCTGAAATATTTCACAACTCAAAATCAAATATTAAGCACACATAACCATTGAATTCACAACAAAAAAAAGCAAGAACTCGCACCAAATTCAATCCAATGCAAACAAAACTCTATGTAAGAGAAAAAGAAAAACTTTCTAATGATTCCTTATCAAAGACACCACCTTTCCAGAAGCAATCCTCCTAAAAACAAGAAGAAACATAAAAGTGGACAAAATATAAAACCCTAGCCACGACCAAATCCCTGAATCACAGCCCACAACTTCAGAAAAAACCTGAGATCGAGCTGGTAACAAGGATTTAAGCTCCAAAACTTCATTGGAAAAAAAAACCTGAATCACAATCCAGAACCTCAACCATGATTCAATCTCCAAAGATCCTCGGACTTTAAACACTCGTTAAAAAATAAAGAAAACAGAGAAAAAAATCACCTTCAAGATCTCCGAGTGGCTTTTGAGTTGAAATTAGCGCACTTCGTCAACTCCTGGAGCCAAAAACCCTAATCCAATCAAAAGACAATCCAAAAATAAAAATAAAAAATTTTTACATGCTAGCCCCCGAAAAATAGCAAAATCACTTCGCACGCCCTCATTGTTTTAATATTATCTTGTAACCCCTATTTTATTTTGGAAAAATTATTGGTATATCCTCAAAACTATCCTAATTATATTATACATATATATATATATATATATATATATATATATATATATATATATATATATAATAAGATCAGACCGGCCAGAAATACTATTTATTTGAGGTCGCCTCACATTTAACCACTTGGAGCATGTTTGAAGGATTTCCAATAGTACGAATGGGAAGATCATCGAAAAATAAGCTAGCATGTCTATTTCATACAATTTGGTGACTGTTTGGTCCTCCCACTTAATGGGTGAAATTCTGGACCGTTAAGATTTTTATAGAATAAGAACCGTTAAGTGGAAGGACCAAACGGTCACCAAATTGTATGATAATCGACATGCTAGCTTATTTTTCGATGATCTTCCCATCCGTTCAATTGGAAATCCTTAGGTGGCCAAATGGGAGGTGATTGCAAATGAATAATGTTGCGGCCGACCTTAGAGTAAAAAAAAGTTTTTTTCACCCTTATACATTTATAGTCAATTAAAATGTTCAAGGATATATATACAAAGGGTGTAACGGTCTTTTAACATATCCATTTGTTGACTTACGGTTGAACGCCCGATGTTAACCCAAGATATGTAGCTTGCCCCACCCATGAGTAAATATTTCATAGTACGTAACGTCAGTAGACCATCTGACGTCAGGTAGGATAACGATTATCCTGCGAGCTAGCCGGATCCAAGGACCGCAAGGAAGAACAAACGAAGAACCAAAAGAACCAAAGATAATACTCTGAAACTCAGGAAAATATTATTATTCAAAATTCAATAATCTAAGACCAACCCACAAGCCAGGTTAAATAGCTTCAAAAGAATAGCCTAGAAACCCCATCATCTTATCTAAATTACCAAAATTGGCAAATTATTATTCAAAACTAAAACTTATCCAAATTTAAAACTCTAAACAAATTAGATAACTCCTAAAAATTTGAGAAATTTGATAAATAATTTAATACTAAAAATAACAAAAAATATCTAAACAGTGATATGACGGAAAAACAATATAGTTTGAATTCGAAGATGACTCCCACCAAGTCGATCTGGGGACACGTGATGCACGCCGAAACGAGTTTTCTGAATTAGGTTTAAACGCGTGATTCCGACATTTGTAGCCAAAGTTATGGTCAAAATACAGAACCAGCCCCAAAACTACTCCAATCACGGAATTAGCTCAATCACTTCCAGTCTTTACGTTGATCTGCCACTCGGCACCAACTGACCCGAGCCTCCTGCATCACCATCTTTGATTGACAATCTTAGTCTTTGTTAATATGATAGGCCAAAAAAACAATTTCTTTGGTCTACGAGGCTTCTTTTGTCACGATACCTTTACTAGGAAGTTGAGAGGAAATCCGGTCAGTAAGATAAGTTGGAGCACCTCTTTGAAGTAGGAGATCCGGTTCTAAAGAAAAATTTTCCTGGTATCTAGGGATAGTCACTTAAAGTGACTTATACATAATAAAACCATAAACTTAAGGGTATAGGCATAATTTTGGTTTATTAGAGGTATGATAGGGATGAGATTGAGGGGGACACGTGTCACCCTGACAATTAGCCACCCGGCGAGATCACAGCAAACCTTTGCAACCCAACTCAAGTGTTGAGGTCCTCAAGTGCCGAGGTCCTCAAATACCGAGGTCCTCAAGTGCCGAGGTCCTCACCCCCTCGGCTTCTACCCTCTTGAAAGAGCCACACCACAAAATGCGTAAGCTCCACCCTGGTCGGCACTTTCCTCAAAGCACTTCACCAGAAGACTTTGAGAAACTTCTAGATCCCAGCTAGGCAGTTAGGAAAATAACTGTCTCCAGGCTGGCATTTAGAACCATCTAGAAGTTTGCTGAGCTGGGTCCAGGCTAGCTGATAAGCTGGATCCCAGCTAGCACCCACGTGCTCTATTGGATGCTTGCTTGCTGCCCAAGCATCACCTCACCCCAGCAGCCTATAAATATCCAGCTCCTCTAGTTCAAAGGCAGACTCTTCGACCCTGGCGAAGTCCTGCTGCTCTGGAGACTTGGGTCCTCTCCCGCCTATCCTTCTCCTTCTTCTCCTTCTTCATCATCATCATTTCTCCCCCTTTAATGAAGCTCCAAATTGTAATCTGGATGATTGGATAGTAGATCTTTGCTCCCACCGATGGAGCTCGTGGTTTTCTCCCCAATTTTGAGGTTTCCACGTTAATTTTGGGAGTTTTCTCTCTGATTTTGGTCTTCTATTAGATTTTCTGGTTAATCATCTTCTCTCCTTCTAATACAAATTTAAATGATTTGAGGAATTAGGGCACAAACCTAATTTCGCATCAACAAGGTATATACGTAATTTTAGGCACATCTGTGAAATTTTATAATATATGTAAAATATTTTTTTTTTACATTTTTATGTATCATTTCTTTTTCAATGTATTCTTTCTTATACTTTCAAGTGAGTAATTTAGTAAATTCAAAAGATATACCATATACCCTATTTTAGTTTCTCATGTATTTTATATGTTTTTTAATAAAAAAAATTAATAATTGTGTTTTACTTTGAACATGTTACAAATATTTTTTGTTTTTTTTAATACATATCATTTAATTATTTATTAGTCATGAATAAATATCAATTTTCAAAAAATGTATTGTTGTCTTTTACTTGATTTTTAAATAGTGTTTCAAAATTATTCAAGCCCTTGGTCAGGAGAATAACTTAGGGTGGCAAACCAAATAAAAATAAAACGGGAATATCTGGTATTATTGAAAAATAAGGGGTAATAAATCATCTTCAAAAATTATGCTTTTAGCTTAAAACATGAGGGATCCTAGTCTTGGTAACTAGGATTTTGTTTCCAAGTTTTCCCATTCTCAAAGTCTTATCTTTCCCCTGGCCTTCGTCATTGTTCTCTATCTCAAAGGAATAAGGTGTTGGATATTCTCAACAATAATATGTTTTTTTTTTTTTTTGCTTTTATTGACAATTAAATTGAGAGAGTAATACTCATATGACATTAATTGATTTGGTGTTTGAGTTGAACCAAACGATACTCCTACACATGATTAGTAGGCAGTGGCGGAGCCAGAAATTATTGATAAGGGGGGCCAATAAAATTTTATAAAACAAAGTTCAAATAAAATCAAAATTATATGATTACGCAAATTAAATATCATATCTAGTTTCTAAAAAAAGTATTTTACATAAACAACTAGTACAAAACATTAACAAAAACAAATTCATACTTGGCATCTACAAGTTTTCATATTTTGAAAACAATGGATAATTGTTTCATTATCTATACAATCAAAGATATCTTTCTCAATATGTGGCACTAAGCAATCATCTAAGAATTGATCACCAATTCTATTGCGCAGTCGAGTCTTCACAATCTTCATTGCAGATAAAACCCTCTCCAAACCCTCTCCACAGTTGCAGTTGAAATTGGTAAAATTAGAGCTAAATTTATAAGTCTGTAAACCAACGGATATAAAATATTTCTTCTTGTTCTCACCAATCTGATAGCAAGATCATTAATTCCTAGTAGATTATTGAAATCTGTGCTGGACCTCACATCAATAATATAAGTCTCTAATTCTTTATCAAGAGCAAGGACTTCCACATCTGAAAAATCATCTGGATATAGTTCAGCAAGCTGAGCCAATCTTTTCTTATCAAAAGATGAAAAAGAATCCATTGGACTCAAGCATGAAACACAAATAAGTAGCTCATTGGACACTTCATTAAAACGGTTATTGAGCTCTTGAAGTTGTAAATCTATAATAGAATAAAGGATTAATTACATTTTTCATCCCTGAAAATGGTGTCATTGTTCACTTTTATCCTTGTATTTTAAAAATGTTCAATACGGTCCTTGTGTAATGCGCAATACAATGTTAGGGACCAAAATAGAGCGAATACATAAATACACAAGAAGCGTATTGAACATTTTTAAAAATATAAGGATAAAAGTGAACAATGACACCCATTTTCGTGGACCTAAAAGAACAAAATTTCCTAATACACAAGGGCTGTATTGAACATTTTTAAAATTCAAGGATAAAAGTGAACAATGACACCATTTTCAGTGACGAAAAGTGTAATTAATCCTAGAATATCAACTTGATAATGATGCATATTTGTCACCTTTTCTGCATTACGTCGAGATCATCCACGAGCATTATACCCATCATCCATGTTAATGACATTTATATCTTGTTTTACACAAAATAGGAAAACCTCATCCAACAAAGAACTCCATCCATCTTCTCGCATAGACTGTAATCGATTCTTAGCTATTTTAACCAAATTCATTGCATTCACAATGTCTTGATTTTTTCTCTGCAATGCTAGTAATAGCTCATTAATGATTCCCAATATGTTCTTCATCAAAATAATAAAAATAATACAAAACACCATACCAAAAGATTGCAATGTATCTAGCAAACGACTTGCTTCACCTCTTTTTTCAGACTTTGGATTCTCTATGATCAAATCAAGTACTTCAATAACAGAAGAAAACATTTTCACCAAACTAATTAAGGTATTATAATGAGAACTCCAATGTGTCTCGCTAGGTGGCTTAATAGCACTTTGTTGATTTTGACCACGACCACTTAAAAGCTCATCGGTTTCAAGTGCTTCAAAAACTTTGATAGCTTGGTTTTCAATAAGAATGTCACGACGCTTGCAAGATCCTCCAACCACATTAACAATATCATTCACCAATTGTCGCGCCCCGAACCCTGTCCCGGGCCCCTCGAGCACGTGGCAGACCGACCGCACCCGGACCAAGGACAAGCTCTGGCCCGAATGCAAGGCCTAAGTGTTATATCAACCTGATTACAAACATGCAGTATAATAACAATACTGATATTCAATCTTATAATAAGTGGAAGCAAAAAGGGTTCTACCAAAACCCTACAACAAACCACGACTCCAAGTGTCTCAAATATATAACAACCCTATAGGGTTCATACAACTCACACACAATAACAGGACACAACAACCCCACTACGGTGCTACCAACCTCGCCGGGGTATAGCAAGGCCCCGAAGCCTGCATGCGACTCTCTCCTAGTCCGCACCTGGTACTCCCCTACTCCTCCTGATCTGCAAGGAGTAACAACTGGGTATCTGAGCCAAACAACTATGGCTCAGTGGGTACCACATACAAATCTCATGTATAAAGAAATGTAAGAATAATAAACAGCCCACAAATACGAACATAGGGCCCACGGCCCAAAACATCATCAATATAGATATACATCGCTGGGGCCCGCGGCCCAAATTATCTATAAACCCTGGACCCGGGGTCCAAAATACCAAAATTGTGCCAACAAGCACCCGGTGCTATCCAGCACCCACACTGCCGATCACCGAGTGGCCACTCGGTTCACGCCCACCGCCCATGCTTACCGCTGAAGCTTGCTCAAGCCCCCAAACATGCCCCGGTTAGTCACCTGTCGGGTGGAGCTCAGCGGCCCGGTGTGCCACTGCGTCGACTCTCAAACCCACAGTAGGCCAAGTCTACACGACTCTCAACCCTCAGTGCGGTTTGAGTCCGACTCCAATTCTAATATGGATCGAGTCAACCCTCGAACTCCGATCCCGGATGGAACGAATCCACTCCCCGTATCGAGTCGAGTCTCAAAACACGAATGTGATAACCACGTATAATGGAACTACATTTGCATACATTCACACATGAACATAATCATACCTTTTGGAAAAGTTGTTTACATGCAAGGTTTAAGGAAAGCACATACCGTGCGTTTTTCCGTATGATTACCCACCTGTATTCGCGTTTGGAACCTACTCGGGTCCAAGCTGTCCAGTCGAGTCCTCGACCACGTTACCACATCCCTTACATGGAAACTACTCATCACTAATACATTCATAAAACTAGAATGTATTATACTCATTTAATTACCCTAATCACAATCCTAAGAGTTTACCGATCCATATGATCATAAACTCGGATCATGTGCGCAGTCTCGAAGGACTGGTCATAACTCTCAATCCGCCAGTCGGATTTGGTCGATCCAGGATTCGTTAGCAAGATAACTTCATCATCTTTCTAACGATATAATAAACATCTTGATCAGGGTAACATTACTTACTAAAATGCCCCTCTATAAGAACAGCCCGGTAATCATATTTTCAAGGAATTTTGACAGCATTTCCTCTATTACTAGGGCTTATCTTTATATATAAACATGCAAACTTTAATACATGTATATCATATATCTCTCTAACCCTTTCACAATCCATAGTTTCCATTTAATTTACATTATTCCATTCATGAAATTCATGGCCAATCGGCTTTCTATTTACTCGCCTTTGGTTCCCCGAAGTGTAAAATTGCTCACCGGAGTTGTCCCTCTCCGGAATCTAGTCGGAAATAGGGAATGGACAGCAAGCGCGCACGCATACGCCAACTGGCGCCGCAGGCTGTGGCGGTGGTCGAGGTTGGCCCGTGAGGTGGGAGGCGCTGCTGCTCGTCCGTCGCGGCAGAGGCCTCGAGCACGGCGGATCTACACCGGATCTAGCCGAAGGGAGGCGAGAAAGTGGCCGCGGCCGCGCTAAAACGCACGTGGGGGAGCTCGCCGCATGGGAAGGCCGCTGGCAGAGGTAGGCGCTGGCACCTGCTGGGCGGCAGCGCTGCGGGCGGCGCATGGCGCTGCTTGGCGGCCGCGCAAGGCCTATCTATGTATGTTGGCTCGCTGTTGCACGCTGGTCGTACTGGCGCTTGTGCTGGCCGGTCAAGGCGCTCATTCTTTGGTCGGCGGCTAGGGTTTTTGGCTTGGATGAATGAGAGAGATGAGAAAGGTTTTCTCTCTCTCTCTTATAAACTGTCATCCCTTTAATAACCCTAACTTATAAATATCATTTAATATATTTTAATTTAAAGTATTAAAACCATAATATCTTAAATTAAAATAACTCATTACTATAGTCCCACATATGGTACTGTGGAATTACTTGATTCCTGTAGCCTCACATGCCCGATAATGGAATCCTGGTTTCAAATTGGAGTCCGACCGAGATCATCTTTCTCGCCTCCTCTGTCCACCAACACTGTTTTTCTCTTTAATTAATTTAGCTGATTAACACTAAGCTAGTTTAATCAACTTAATTAATCACTAACCATTATCTCAAGCCTGTCGGTCATTTACTCAAGACCACAGTACATCCTAGATTGGAACAGTACATTAAAAGGGGAGGCTTTTACACCAATATAAAAAGCATTTCAATGGAAACATTCTTTTTTGCAACAGCTACAAGTGCCAGTTGGAGTTGGTGTGTAAAACAATGGATGTAAAATGCACTTTGATTTTCTTTCCAGATTAGAGCTTTGAGGCCGTTGTACTCACCTTGCATATTACTGGCACCATCATATCCTTGACCACGCAATTGAGAAAGACTCAAGTTATGCTTGAAAAGTAAGTCTTCAATTGCTACTTTGAGTGATAAAGCAGTGGTATTAGTAACATGAACAATGCCCAAAATGTGCTCAATCACTTGTCCGTCATTGTTCACATACCGTACTACTACACCCATTTTCCCTTTAGTTGATACATCTCATGCCTCATCAACTAAAATTTAAAAAAATGAATCTTTAAGATCTTGAACAATGATCTTAGTAGTCTCAATTGCACATGCATGAACAATGTCTTTCTAAATATCTGGTGAAGTCAACTTCAGATTTTCAGGACATTTATCTACTGCAACTCTTTTAATGTCTTCATTATGCTCACAAAGAAATTTTAAGATTTCCAAGTAGTTCCCTTGATTTCCTGAATCTTCAAATTCATCATGACCATGAAAAGCTAGACCTTGATTTTGCTTGTTCACAATTGTTTGAATATGTTGTTGTTGATTCATCAAAACTTGACAATTGTTCCAAGCTTTGTTGTGTGTACTATTAGGACCACCAACATGCTCTCGTAATTTTTCTTTTTTTTTCCAATTAGTGAAGCCTTCGGTAACAAAAGCATCTGAGCTTCCTGAATGTTTCTTGCTATCCATTTTAAACAAATAACAACACAATCAATATGTTGTTTCTTCAATAATGCTATACTCTAACCAATTAGGAAATTCATCAAACCATGAGGGATTAAATCGCCGCATCACATTACCTTCCATGGTTTGCTTAAAAGTATGGCTTCAAGGTTGACATGCCCCCTTTTGCAAATACGCTCTTCGAACTTGATCCCTTAAATTAGGGTCATATTCAATAATAGGCTTTCGCAGTCCAGGATATGAAGGAAGATTAGCTAAATCAAATTCCATGTGACTCATTTTCGAACCATAAGATTCAGGATCCATCATATTGTCTTCTTTTTTGTTTTTTTGTTTGAGGCATTTCTAATTCTATTGTTGATTTTTTCATGAAATACCTCTCCATAAAATCTCTACATAAAAAAAAAAAAATCAAGATTAAAGTCCATTGTATTGAAATATTTCTCCATAAAATTCTTATACTTAAAGTTCAATTAACCCAAATCCAACACAAGATAAAAAAAAATTAGAAAGGTGTGAAAGAATGAAATCATGAGAACCTTAGAATCTAGATAACGAAAAAAAACCCTAGTTTTAACATGGCATACCAATTGAATATCCAAACTAAATCTATACAAGATTATCAATAGTTATCATCAATTCTTTCAATTCAAATTGAATATCTAAACAAAATTCATACAAATAAAAACCCCCTTTGAATTTAAAAGGAAAAAAATCAAAACAAACAACAAATCAAAAAAAAAAAAAAAACAATTGATGTAATTAAACAAAACAAAACTATTGAAAAATAAAAGATTTAAAAAAAACAAACCTTGGATTACACCTGGCTCTAACCGCCCTAGCCAAATAGAAGCTTGCGCATCCTTCCACGTGTGAAGAAACCAGACCACAGGTCCACAAGTGGACCACAAGGTGTTGCTGCTGTGCTGCAGTGCTGCAGTGCTGCTTGAGAAAAGATACAAACCCTTCAGCGTGGAGGCTGCGTGAGTTATAAGACGTAATTAAAATATTATTTTATTTTAAGTTTTTTTTTATATTCATTATTTTATTAATTTATTTATAACTTAATAAAATAAAATATCACCACATCCACGTGACATCATCCATGTTGAAACTTGAAAGACATAAGTTATAAATGGGTGTCAATTCAAACATTAAAATAATATTATACATTGGGATTAGAAATATTTGGGTTCAAATGCGTGATTCCGACATCTATAGCCAAAATCATGGCCAAAATGCATAACCACCCCCAAAACTACTCCAATCACGGAATTAGCTCAATCACTTCCAGTCTTTACGTTGATCTGCCAACTCGGCACCAACTGACTCGAGCCTACTGCATCACCATCTTTGATTGACAATCTTAGTCTTTGTTAACATGATAGGCCAAAAAAACAATCTCTTTGGTCTATGAGGCTTCTTTTGTCACTATACCTTTACTAGGAAGTTTAGAGGAAATCCAGCCAGTAAGATAAGTTGGAGCACCTCTTTGAAGTAGGAGATCCGGTTCTAAAGAAGAATTTTCTCAATATCTAGGGGATAGCCACTTAAAGTGACTTATACATAATAAAACCATAAACTTAAGGGTACAGGCATAATTTTGGTTTATAATTAGAGGTATATACGTAATTTTAGGTGCATCTGTGAAATTTTATAATATATGTAAAATGGTTTTTTTTACATTTTTACGTATCATTTTTTTTTTTAAAAGCGTTGTCAACTTAGTACCTTGAATCTTGTTTGGTACATCTTCCTTTATCCTCCATTATTTCATCATATTTTTTCCAACACAATGAACCCATCCACCATTAGAAATGTCAAGAAAGGGTATGCTAAACTTCTTCTCAAATTATAGTGACTATGATCGTTATAACTATGATTCAGCTCATGCCAATGATCATCGTTTCCATCAAAACCTTAACCCTCATAGCGGTCGTAATTGTCATGGCATCAAAAGCTTGTTCTCCAATTTGGTCGAAGGTGTTGCAAAAGAGAAAGGATGTGCAAAGTCAACATATTTGGTTGTGGAACCATTAATTGCTCCTGCCATGAGGTTAATAAAGATGATTGAGATATTGAAGATGCTTGAAGTGAAGTTGATTGTTGATGAAGTGTAGGTTGTGATTGTTGTTGCCTTATAATAGACTGAGGATATTGGTGAAGCAAAGATTGCATGTACTGAGTTCTGTTGATTTTAAGGCTGGATTTTTGCATTGTCTACAACATTATTGATAGTGCCCATTGAATGTTAGACTAACCTGTTGGAATGTAGGAAGCTATTTGCACTAAAAAACTGTTGAGAAGATTCCAATTGGTTTTGTTGCAATAATGATAGTTGTTGTTGTTGTTGTGTAGGTGAGGTTAGACGAGTGATGGATGAGTTAATTTCTGCTTTAACATTTGTTGCAGGAATTAATACGTATAAATAAGAGGATTCTGGGACTATTTTTTTTTTTTTTTTTCTTTTTTGATAAATGTGGACAACTACTAGAAGCAAGTTGTAGGCACTGTTCGAACCCTCAACATCTCCTTGTGAGAGGGAATGAGTTACCAAAACTTTTCTTGTGAAGGTTGGTAGGACTCTTAGACTATTGTTAGTGCTATTGAGACACAATAGATGGTGGATGGGTCCTTCTTGCATCTACCGTTGTGCGAGCATAAATATTTGGTGTGGCTTCCTATCCTGCAACACTGTTAATTGCTCCCTAGGGCATTGAAGTCACATTCTACAAGTTAGAATTTGGACCAATGTGTGATATAGCATGCTGAGTAATCCCAAAAATCTAAGATATTGGGCTAGCAGACCGGTAGAATTTTGTATGGAAGTAGATAGAGCATTATTTGGAACATTTTGTGGTAGAAGGGATTGTCATGCTAAACCGATTAACCATAGCTAATGATTGTCCTTGATTGCCAATTTGTGATTGAATGCCCAGTAATGTTGAGTTTGTAGTACTTTGACCCCCAACAAGATTACCTAATGAAGGATTAACTATTGCGACATTCTGATTCTTTTTCTTTCTCATTACTTATCATGTGTGATTCGACAAGATTTTTGAGTGTCTTGGAGACTAGCCTTCATGTTCATATTATGGAGGCTCTTTTGTTTATCATCTTAGGTTTTCTTTCCCGCTTCTCTCCATCTTTCTCTTCAAATGGATTTGATGTTTTATTTCTTTTCAACTTCATCCAAGTCTTTGCATCAAGTTTCTCTTGTAGACTTCTAAAGTAATAGGATTCGGGAAGGTATGATAGAGATATATATGATCACAAAGAAGGTTATCTCGAGATGGCCTTCTTGAACTTTGAGTTGATAATGCTAGCTCCGGAAGATAGATCCCTGGAGAGTACACCAAGATACCAACTTTGATCCATTGACTGCTTGGATAACCCTGATCATAGTAGCTTCTTTGTGTGCATAAATGACCGGGACTGATCCCTAACACCAGCTGTATAATATTGGGACTGATTCCTAACACTAGTCACGGTTAGCTAGGTTGTTTAGTTTCATGTTCTTGATAACATTATCTAAATGACTGTGAAGTGTCACAATCATAAAATTCACAACCAATAAAAGCATTCTATCATATATCAACCCATCCTCAAGAGTATATGTCTATATAAACATCATATATCATATATCACAAAATCTCATAGTACACTGCCTAGACATGACTCACGTGTAAACTATATAACATCAAAATCACTCTTGCTCAAAACCTGCTAAATCTCACACAATCAATGTACATCTAGTACGCGCCTCACCTCAGGTCCTTGACCTCTACGCTAGGATGTATTTGCAATCTATGAGAGGAAAGTAATGAGCTTACACGAGCTCAATAAGAGAATACATCAGGGTTTATCATATGAAAATATACATTTCATAAAAATAGCACATGCATAGAAAATATGTTGGTCCTATGCATATAATTATCATGTAATGCTGGTCAATTTATACAAAAATCAATATATATATATATATATATATATATATATATATATATATATATATATATATATCTTTTAATCAAGATATAATGCCAACCAAGTCGGAAAACACAATGAAAACTGCATAGAAGCAAACACCAGTATCATATCACACATATATACACATCCACCCATGTGTATAACATGCAACCATGCCTAGTATGCGCCAGCCCACATGTCCTATGTCCAACAATCTGTATGAAGCAATAATCTGCACGAAGCAATATCTGCATGAAGCAAAATATAATATATGCACAAAACACTACACGAAGCAATATGACAAGCACGTACGGTCCCCCCCAAAGGGCAAGACATACAACCGGTACCATACTTCCAAAGAATATGGGTAGGGGGTTTTAAAAGAAATAACTGCTTTAAGATTTGAAATCACCCCTCTCAAATGTGGCACCGACTGCAGTCCCAAAGACAAATATAAAGGTCATACACCGAGCCCATGGTAAACACTAGGACAACTCAATTGGGTGTATCTCAGATATATAACCAATATCCTGCAACGTATGCTAGGACAACTCAATTGGGTGTATCTCAGATATATAAACAATATCCTGCAACGTATGCAAGCTTGAATTTTAAGTTCAACACATTAGTTGTACATATTAGTTTCCAACCAATAAATCCTTATTTCAAAGTGATTTTTAGGGTAATTAAACATTCATTACAATCAAATACAAACTATGCATAGAAAATTTGTTTTATAAAAATGGTGTAGAGATCATATAACAACCCTATCTAGGGGCAATCTCATCATAAATACTGAAAATAGTATTTAAATATATTCAACATTACACACACATTGACATAAAACAGGAGTAAATTAAAGAAGAAAAACTTGGGGCTCCTCTGCATTCTACTCACCTCAGTGGTGTAACTATGCACTATTCACTATCCCGACTTTGCCTATCCCGCAGAGTCCTTGATGCCTCTCTCGCATCCTAAAGATATCAATCATCATTCCTTAGCATCACATGATATTCAGAAATGATCTCCTTAACTATATGCTCTACATCAATGCATTTTAAGATTTCAACTTTTTAATTTAGATCCGATTAATCCTGCTCGTAAAGCGCCTATATTATTGGATTCCTTTATTCTTAACACGCCCCTAAACTAATGGAATACTCGGAAACCAATTCTGAGCCCTTTTGAACATCATAAGATTGAGGTTAATGTAACCATTGTATTACGATAGTAATTAACCCGACAAATAACAACTAAATGAATTGCAGAGGCATATGCTCCTAAACTCATCCTGGGTGATTTTGCATCAACAACACATTCACCAAAGTCCTAGACTTGAATCCACACACCATCAACCCTTCTAGAGAAAGAGAGAGAGAGAGAAATAATGGTTTTCATAGAAGAGGTTTAGAAACCTAATTTTTCAGCTAATAAGGTGGTTGTGGCTTAATCTTGCATGAGGTGAAGGTATGCATGTGCACCAACTCCACCATGAAGCTAAGCCTTTCTTAAAAACCATTTACCTTTTAAGAGAGAGAGAGAGAGAGGGGTTGTAGAACTTCTAATGAGTGAGATTATATTTAATGTTTGTAAACTTCTAATTTAGTACTCCTTGCAAAAGTTCATAATAAGTCTTATATCCAATTCTCTTACATGCAAGTCCAACTTTTTTTGAAAATTCATCTTCTCATTTTTATTGTTAAATATATATTCTTTAACTCTTATAATTCCATCACTAAACTCATTCGGGATGTTACAGCTTCATCGTAGTTTAGGGAGCCGCACTTCAAAAAACTAAAAACAATAAAATATAAAAATATAACTTTTAAAATAAATTAAAAATGGGTGTTTATCTTGTATGTTTTAAAAAATATATTATTTATTTCCTCCTTGAAAAAAATTATATTTCATCCTCTAAAATTTTGATGATTGAATGAATAAAATAATAAATTTTATATTATTTAAAATTTTAGAAATGGTCTCTAACTTACTAATATTTTAGCTTTGTTTATTTACACTCGTTGATGTAATAATCTGCTCTTCCTTACTATTGATACAGATCTTGATATCACAACACAACACTTATACTATAGTTTCTTGGTACAATTTATAAGTAAAAATTCAATTTTTGATATGAGTGTTATAATTTTGATGGTATCCCAAAAGCACGTAATTAGTTTTAATTATTTAAAAATTATAAAGATATTCCTATAAAAATTATATTTTGTGTACATCCCTAATTATCTATTTAGCCGCCAAAATATTATAATTATCTTTATACACCCTAAAACACTTTAATTTTTAATTTTTTTACCTCTCACCATCAAATCTATGGAATATTTCAATATAAAACAAAGAAAAATAGCAAATCTAAAAAACTTAAAATATACAACTCGTAGATTTAAAAGTAGTTTAACATTTAAAAATCATAAATATATTTTAATATGTTTAATTTATTTAGAGGTTTGATGTAAATTAATAATCTTCTCACTAGCAATTCGCTACAAGTGGTTTTATTGAACTTGCATTAATTAACACACCAATTTTAAATTGGCTTCTTTTAGAGTAATGCTATATAAACCGAGCAGGTTGTCTAAACAGCTTGGTAAGTATATATTGCTTAAAATTCGTCATTTGTGATTCATTATGAATATAAGAGTAATGCTATATAAACTATATAAACTGAGCAGGTTGTCTAAACAGCTTATTCGAATCATTACTAGCTATTGAATGTTCCTCAGGGTCATTAACACAACCATCTCGAGATGAATTCAATGGCTAGTAATGATTCAGACAAGCTGTTCGGACAACCTGCTCAGTTTATATAGTTTATATAGCATTACTCTTATATTCATAATGAATCACAAATGACGAATTTTAAGCAATATATACTTACCAAGCTTTAAACCAACGATCATTGATCATCGGATTCTCCAAAAGAGCATATCTTACACATGATCTTTACACATGATCTTTAACCTACTAACTTCCTTAAAAATAACATGTCTTAACATTGATCCAAATTGTGACATAACACTTTCAAATAGAAGTTCTCACATGTAAACAAGATACAATAACCAATTGTCTAAAACTTCAGAAAATATTTTGTTAGAAAAATTACTCATGGTAAAATTTCACACAAAAATCCCAAATATAGCCCTCGACAAAAGATCTCATAGTATTTATAATTAAATTAAAATACACATGAGAAAAAACAATTTTAAGTGGTACAAGTACTTACCAATTATGATTTTGCAAAAGAAAATATCTTATCGGTGATCCAAAAGCTTATAACTTTTTTAAAAGAGCATGTCTTTCCATTGATATAAATTTTCATGCAACATTTCTATTTAAAGTTCTCACAAATAAATTAAAAAAATTAAGAAAAATACTTTGTAAATAAACACACTCATTGTAAATTTTTTCAAAAATTTCAAATAGAGCCCTCGACAAAAGATCTCACAATATTTATAATTCGATTGAAGCACATAAGATAAAATAAACCACAATTGCTACAATTACTCACAAACAGTAAATAAACAATTTTAACTTTCTCTTGTGAAAGAGCTTGCATTCCAACTACTTACAAAATAACATATTTAAATTTTCACACAACATTTTCATATAAAGTTTTAACAAAGTAATAAAAAACACAAAATAGAGTCTTAGGGAAAAATCACAATATTATAAAAATATTTTATTCATAAACTTTTTTTATATATAAAAGTGAATAAATCACATTCGTTAATTAATAATTAAAGAGCTCCGGAGTACACAAGTTTTCAAACATGCTTGAGGGTTATAGCTATTCTATGGACTAACTCATTTAGATCTCCTTAGTTAGGTCATGGTCCTCACAGTCCCTTGTTAGCCCATGGTGTGATGTCGAAAACATTCCTTGATTCTCCCCTTGGTGTTGACAGCACAGTTTCTTCCGGACTGAAGGCCAAGCTTCTTTTGACAATGAACTCCATTTATACCACCTTTGGTTGTTTAGTCACGTGTGATGCATCAAAATAAAATAAAAAAACTAGGAAATCAATATCGTGTGTGCTTAGTCGTTGTTTATCATGAAATCATCTTTGATTTCTTTCAAATCAAATGTTTTAGGTTATAGCCATCACAACAAAATTCCATCCCAATCTGTCCTTTGTTACCCAACTAGGTATGGTATTTCTGCCTCAAAGATCCTGTATCGACTAGGATATACTCTCTATTATGAACATGTTGCAATAGTGCTCCCAAATTTTCTTTATGAATGGGCAGTGGATTAGTGTGCATCACAAAAAGTAGTATGTAGTTCTCTTTCCACTTCGGCTTTGCTAAATTATCGAGGATTAGGATCTTGTTATCCCTTTCCATTTTCATAAACTTATCTATAGTAAATTTTCATACAAGAAGTCCAAATAGAGCTCTCAATAAAATTAAATCGAAACACATATATGACAAAATAAATCACAGTCAATAATAAATACTACTTGGATCTCAAATAAATGGTTTTAACCAATACTCTCATAAAGTAGCATATCTTACCAATGATCTTAAACCTTTTTACTTCCATAAAAAAAAAAAAACCACTATTTTACCACTTGTTATGGAGGAAAAATATCTGAAAACACGTGGCATGATCATAAGAGATAAGAAATTGATTCCAGAAGGAGCCGAAAGCTGGCAGATAACCGTCTCTTGAGGGCTAGTTTGAGCATCTATCTTGGAATCCTCTCCGAATTCTCTCCCCCTCTCTCTTTCTCTCTTCCTCTCTTCTCCTTTTTGAGTCACTGACTTGAGCGTCAGAGGATCCCTGAACACAAGCGCTCATATCTCGTTGCTCCACAGTTTTCTCTTTCTCTACAAGGCTCATTCCCCTAGAGGCGGTTGATCTTGCGGAACCGAAGCAGAGAAGCAGTCGATCACAGCTGATCTCTCCATCAAGATCCGCTCCGATCTCCAGGAGAAGTATATCTCTACATTAACACCATTTATTTTCGATGGAAATCTTCATAGATAAATATGAAAAAATAAATATAAAAAATAAAAAATAAAAATAAAAAACCGAAAAAACCAAACCCCAACACCAAATCCCCTTCTCCACTAATCCTAAATCCCAAGGTTAATTTGGTAATTACACAGAGAAGAGTAGATATATGGAGATATATATCCAATGGAAACCCTATAATTTATCATTTTAGGCAAAGAGAAGCCAAACAGTAACTTAGTCTTATGCGCACGCACACACAAATAGCGAAGAGATTGTATAGATATATATATACAGCGTCGTCATCATCAGCAAAAGCAAGAGTCAAAGGCTTTGCGTTTGCCCTTCTCTGTGTCTCTCGTTGGCCATTCCGCCTGGGTGTCTCTTTCGCTCCTGAAGGTGCGTGTTTTTAGCTGTTTTACCTTCGATTTTTGGGGTATTTGGAGTTTTTCTAGGGTTTGGAGGATCTTGGGGGGATGGGACATGGGGAGAGGTGTGGGGGGTGAATCGGGGGATTTGGGTGGAGTTTTGGTGGTTGAACCCTAGATTCAGGCTCGATCTCGGGTTTCTGGGTGGATTTGGGTGGTTTGAGTGTGGAATTAGGGGTGGGGTTGGGGGGGGGGGGGGGATTTGGGTTGGTGGTGGTGATTCGGGGCTAGGGTTTTGGGGCTGGGGTTTCGTGTTTGTGTTTCTTCTTGGTTTTTTGTCGGATTTCGTCTGGAAAGGTGGTTCCTTTGTCCATGAATATGTGGAAAGTTGTTTTTTTTTTTTCCGTATATATATTTTTTGTTGCTTAGAGTTTGATTTGGATTACCCCTTTTTTTTGCTGATATTTGGTGTTTAAATACTTAGCTTGGAGAAATTGTGGCATTTGCTACTAGTCCTTGCTTGTGCTGAGAATTCAATGGTTTTTTATGCTTAATATATGAAATTCCAAGCAGAGTTTGAAAGATTTTAGCTTTTTTCTGTGCTAAAGAGATAAGATCCAACGCGGCATCAGTGGGTTTGGTTGGGAGTGATATGTTCTGTTAGCCGAGCTTTGGACGAGGACTAATTAGTTTTGCAGTTTTGTTTGCTGGGATGCAGCTCTCCCTATATCGGTTGGAAGGAGTATTCGAGGCATAAGGTGAGATCCCAGCGTGCTAGTAAGTGGTGCTATATGCGGCAGATGTTGAAGATCACGACTCATTCTGCCATCTAGCACTACCTCAAGATAGATAATGCAGTAATCGCTGAATTTGCAATCTGAGGTCAGTTGCATTGCTGCAAAACCATATATTGGCCAGACTTCAAACCCTCATGGTTAGACATAAAAGGTGAAGTAGAATGGAGTGTGGTTTGTGTTGTAGATAAAGACAAACGTATTGGAGGCATTATGCTGGTGACTGTAGGGAATAATGCAACGATATTCTGCTACCAGCTGTGCAGCTGGCGGAGTTAATAATAGTGCAATAAATGGGACGCCAACAAGGGATCCTACCAGGGTGGAGTCATCCTTTTCATCTTCTAATATTCCGAGGTAATCATCCCACTCTATGCTCTAACTTTCCTATTTTCTTCTTTCAATGCATGTATATTGTGTTTGGCTGTCACCTGTAATCTTTACATTTTTGACATTGAAGTTCCTAAACTGTAGATTCTTTTAATCTGGTTCAAAAGTAACATAAGAATTGTTCTTTCTTTTCTTGATCAATTCAATTCATGGTACACATTTTATTTCTTTGGTAGGTATATGAATGACTTTTTATATTATGTTTTTATTTGGAAATATAGTGAACAAGAAAGAAAAATGTTGAATAGATTCCAGAGATAAATTCATCCCCCTTTTTTACTTCCTTTTGGGCAGCAGTTGTAAGGTTGGAAGCATTGATTGGTGAATTTTAAGGGATTATAATGTGCCATATGAAGCAGGAAAGAAAAGAGGAAATTTTTTATTTTTTGGTTGAGAGAACAACAACGGATTCCTGTTGCCTATCAACCACCTTTGCCTCCTCAAACCCATTAAAACAGAGGCCCCAAAATTGAACACAACATCCAGAACCAGAAATGTAGCCCTTAAAACTTATGGAAACTTTTTGTAGTCTGTGAATTTATACTACAAAGGGTGTGCTTCCACTTTTCTTACACTTCAGTTTGGTGTCCATTAAAATATTGATCTGCTCAATCTCTATTTAACCCTTTCCTGCCATCTTTATGTTCAACAAAAAAGATATCTCCTTGGCTTATAGGAGGTGGTTGATTTATTTATATTCCACATGCAAATACTATAAGTGAGTTATTTATTCCAGTTATAAGTATGTATGTGTGTGTATATGGCAACTAATTTGAGCCGACCTCTTGTCCTATTCCCTCAAGAAATAAAATATGTATAATGTATCATGTTATAACTTGTAGGAACTAGTTTCCTGATGATTTTCTCTACTACTTTTTGATGTAATATTTATCTTGCATTTGTACCTTATTCTTGTTTTGATCTAGTTTTGGATCCAATAAAATATTAGTACCATTAGAGAAAAATAAAGCATGTTACTGTATAAGAAAGAATGAAGATATTTAGGTGTTAGAAGAGATTGAAGAGGGAATCTTGTGGGTATGGTTTTTTTTGTTTTTTTTTTTTTTTGTTTTTTGTAAATTGAACTGGTCCTTGCTCGTTTTTGCCCATGTTAATTTATTTACCTTTTTAATTTAATTTATGAAGGTAGGGTAGCTTTATTTCAGGAAATTGCTGTATGCAAATTACATTCTGAATTTGCTCGATAATGTTCTGTGTAAAATGGTAATGTCAAAGCTCACAACTTCACAACTGGCTTGCTTGTCAGCTACACTCATTGACTCCTTTGAGGGTTCATGGTTAATGATATACTTCCTTGTTTGGGGCTCCTTTCTTTTTGGGAATGATTAATTTGTCACCTATCCTGTATTTTTAGTTATTTGATGTGTCTTTAACTTTGATGCTTTAGCTACAACTCATTTATTTTGGGTATGGCTCAGTCATATAATTCTATGTTAATGTGCATGATGACCTGGTTCTTTCACATTCATCTTTGGCATGGAGGATAAACTTTGCTTGTTCCTTTGGCAAAAAAAATGAAGTATTAGTTCTCAAACAGTGGGTAAACAGTGTGTGCTATGAATTAATGACCTTTCTTGTGGAATATGGAATTTATCTTCTGATTCTAGCAACTCATCTTCAGTTCATGGTTATGTATTTTTGTTTGCATAAATTATCACAAACATCTCACGTAGAGCTTGGTTATTGACTTTTATTGTGTTTTTATTTTTATATGTTCTCTATTACTATATGTTCCATTTTTTTCTTAATTACGATTAATTTTGTTATTCCTGTACTTGCATTTGCAGGAGAACATCATTCCTAACACCTTACAAGCTAAAGTGTGATAGAGAATCACTTAGTTGCCGGTAAATTCTGCACTAGCAGACAAAGTTTCATTTGGTTGATTTATGCCTATATGAAGTCACAATTTTTTTATTTTTTATTTTTTATTTTATGTCATATGTTTTTCTCTTCTTATTTTCCTCCAAAAATAAATAGCTACTTATATGTCTTCTTTATGTCAGATGATTCAAGTTACCAATCTTTTTCTGATTATTGATAGTATATAATTTGGGAATGGGTGGCACTTCTGTTTAGATTTGAGAACTATGTAGAAACTGAAACCTAGATGGACACATGTAATTAGGATTTTGTTCGATTTTTTAAGAAATGTTCGATTTTTTAAGAAATAAAGAAAAACTGAATGTGGGACATTGCTTAAGTGCTTACTTATGTTTGTAAATGATACTTAAAATCTAGATCTTGAACTTGAAATAAAAAGTTAGGAGAGTACTTAAATACCCAAAGTAGTTAGAGATTTCTAAAACTCAAAACTTGTATTTTGTTTAGGATGTCTCAATAATTCACACACACACAGATTGAATATTTGACCATATGCCCCCATGTCACTGTATCTTGATTTTGAAATTCTGAGTTGTTTGACATTTATGTTTACATCGAATTATATCATCCTAGTTCATTTTGAACAAGTTTTTATTGATTATTTGTTCCAAATCTTCCTAATAATTGTTTATATCTTATGTTCTACTTCTGACAATTTCTTGCAGCCTTGGACCACCTGACTTCTATCCACAAACTCCTAACTGTCCTGAAGAGACACTTACTAGGGAATATCTACAGTCTGGATACAAAGAAACCGTAGAAGGAATCGAGGTGAGTTTGATTGTTATCTCTGAGTGGTTCATTATGGTGTGGGTGTGTTATATCCTTCATAAAGTCATAATGTTTTCTCAGGCTTCTGGAAATGATTTATGAGTCTTGTGGATTTTATGTATATTCTATTTGAATTTAAACATTATTCAAACTGTCTTAACTCTTGAACTTGTTTAATTTTTTTAGCAATTAAAGAATTTCAAAGGTAAACTGTATCAATTATTGAATATTTATCACCTTTTACTTTGATATCCATATTACTGATTCAAAATTTATTATTCTCAGACATACCATTCAAAAGTTCTAATCCATGGGTAAATCAAACTTCAAAATTCAATCCTTCACAATAATGGGATATTTATATGATGGCAAAACGCAGAGTTTATTCCGCATGACAAAGACTGTCAAAAATCTATGTTGTCTAATTTCCTCTAGTGTAGAGCACACTAAAAGAAGGATCTGCCGTAGGTTTAACTTGCAAGTAATATGATCTCTGTTTTTGGTTGTTTTACAAACTTTTGTTATCAATTAACTCGTAAGTATGATTACCTTTGTGCAATCTGCTTCTTTGACTATCTGACCTTGAGAAGCCTTTGTAGATGATAGCATTTTCAGCATACAGAGGCAAGGTTAGAATATATTTGAAGCTGGTTTTAACAAAATCTGATTATTTTTCAAATAATTGAAAATCTATACCTTGAATCATGTATGATCATTAACTATCAACATTTTCAAACTTAGTTTTCTTATTTTTTATTTGGAAATTTAGGGACAATTTCAGATATAGAAAACGGGATCTTATAGAGAACTATGAGGTAGAAAGGAAGGAATGAAGTGAGATTGAGTATGGGGGAGGTGGTGATGTGAAGGTAAAGGGGTTGATGAGATAGAGAGAGGTGTGAGGTGGAGAGGAGCAGGGTGGAAGAGATAGGACTGTGGAATCAAAGAGAAAGAGAAATTATTCTTTGGAGAGATAGAAATGTTTTTTTTTTTTTTTTAATTTTTTTTGGGCAGGTTGAATATTGGGTCACTTGTAGGTGATAAGGCATGGCTGAATAATTGCACAACTGCGTAAATGGCTATCAAAGTGTTTTTGGAAAAAAATGCTAAATTGTATACTTAATATGTATATTCACATATTTCATTCTCTGTATTGCATTTTATAATTGATAGTGCTCCTATGCCTACTATTAATTTAATTATCGGTTCCTTATTGGTACTGTCAGGAAGCTAGAGAGATCCAGTTGAATCATGTTGCAACGTTTGTGAAGCCGGAGTTCATTTTAAAATGCAAGGAGGTAATAATTACATGCAATTTTGTGTTAAATGGATATTATCTCATTCTCTCAGTTCTTAGATTTGATTATTTTGGCTATTATGATTGGCTTACCAAGGCTTTTATTGCATTGGTATTTATTTTTTACTTTCTTGATTGGCTGTTCGTTTCAGTCATATATTAGGAGGAAGGGCTCTTGATTTTTCCACACATGATTTTTTGAAAGGATAAGAATAGCCGAATCTTTTGTCTGTACCAGGATTATTAATAAAAAGATGATTCCCCAATAATTTATTCTCATTGCATATTAAGACCTCATATTACTGCACAAGAATTAGTAATTAGGCATGGCATGTACTAACCTCAGATCTTTAATTTCAACAATGTAACTAAAGTAGTGACCTTGTTAGATTTTTTTTAAGTACTTTATGAATTTATCTGCGTATAAGTTTTTTATTTGTTTTCACTTGCTTAGATTTTTATTTGCCTTAAAATTGGAATCGTTGTTACAATGTGTTTGTGTGGTGAATTTTATTTCATGGAAAAAAAATTCTTAGTGTCATTATTCTAGGATCTTTTTTATCCTTCTGTTTTGGAATGTGGTTCTTTACTAGAGTGTGTGACTTGTTACATTGCAAGATGATTTAACAGATGTCTCCACTGATATTATTTCTTTAGGCGATACGGAAACGTCTCAGGGCCATCATAGAATCTCGTGCACAAAAACGAAAGGTTGGTAGCTTTGCAGTTCTTTTTCCAAAGATGTTTATGATTTTCCTAATTTGCATGACCAGTTATGTTGTGTAGTCCTTTGTACTGTCTGCATCTCGATGTTTGCAACTTCAGCAGGTATGCCATAATGTTGGATACTAATCTTGAAGTTTATGATATATGCAGGCTGGTCAAGTTTATGGAGTGCCTCTTTCTGGTCCATTACTAACAAAATCTGGAGTTTTTCCAGATCAGAAGGCATGTGGTGAAGACTTCCGCAGGAAATGGATTGAGGTTTGATGCTTGGTTGTTTTTGCCATTCAATTGAGGTTAATGTTATAAAAAATGTTTATATGTGCTAAATCGTTATATTACTACATTCCCTAATCTACTTTCTGCGTTTCGATCTTTAATGCTTATTTTTTTCTCCATTTTTTCTCATTGTGTTGTGGAACGCCACAGACATAGTTGATGAGATTTCATGGGTCTTCTTTTGTTCCGACTAGTTGCTGAGATATTTCATTTATATTTTTCCTTATTTGACATCCGTGTCCACTGGATGTATTGCATCATATGTTTTCTAGATGCGTTCAGATTTGTTTATTCTATTTCTAAACTTTTAAATGATTCTGCAGTTTATTTCTTATTAGTATATATTTTTTATTTTCCTTACTAAAGTATTTCTGTCATATATTTACTAATGCGACATTTGGAATTTCTATAGTTTAGGTTTCTCAATGTTAATCAACTTGCTCTTGTCAGGGTCTAGCACAGCAGCATAAACAGCTTCGTTCTTTGTCTGAGAATATTCCTCATGGCTATAGAAAGAAAGCCCTCTTTGAGGTTCTCATTCGCCATAATGTACCTTTATTAAGAGCAACCTGGTTTATCAAAGTTAATTATCTCAATCAGGTTCTAATTCACTCTAAACCCCCTCTTTACTATTGAGCTTCTGTTTTTTCCTCCTCCCATGGTTAAACTCTTGATATGCAAATTGGAAAAAATCATGCTGCTTGTAAAAATTTGCAGTTTCGGCATGCTGTAACCAGTGTTTCATCTGGAGCACCAGATAAAGCGCAATTTGCGCGTGCTGATTTGTGGACCAAGGATGTTATTGAATACTTGCAGCTGCTTGTGGATGAATTTTTTTCAAAAGATGGTGCTTTTGCAGCTCTACCCCCAAGAGATCAGTCTTCACCTAATATGTTGGCTGGTGTACCACAACATAGAAGCGATTCTGTATCTGCTACTCTTGAGGTTGATGAACCATCCTTGCAGTTCAAATGGTCATATATGGTGCACCTTCTGCATTGGCATTTTGCAGAAGGCCTGCTTCTTCCATCACTTGTTGTTGAGTGGGTTCTCGGCCAACTTCAGGTAATTTTTTTTTCCTGCAGAGTCACAAATGGAATACTCAGATGTCTAGTACTTTACTTTCATTTTAAATTTTTGTGTGTTCTTATTCATGTTCATTTTGCATATTTAGGAAAGGGAATCAGCTGATGCTTTAGAGCTGCTTTTGCCAATTATTTATGTTCTAGTAGAGAGGATTGCACTCTCGCAGACATATGCACGCATATTTATTGACATAGTTGTTCGAGTGATAAATGCTCTAAGTCCCAGTGGTTCAGGTTTAACTGATAACTCCAGCAAGCCTTCCCTTGTTTCTACTCTAATTGAGATGCTTCGGTGGTTTATATTTGCCATTCCTGATACATTTGTTGCCTTGGACTGTTTTCCTCTGCCAAACTGTGTGGCTCCTGATTTATTTGCTAGAAACAACTCAATGAAGGTAGAGAATGTTGATTTTGGTAATAGAGCTTATGATCATCGATACTGGTCCTTTGGATCTGTTGTTTCCTCAATTCAGAAACGCTCTGCAAATCTGGCGAAGATAGTGAATCCTGGAGTCCAAGGTTACGGCATGGCTAAAGCATTACAGGCTTTAGATAAAGCTCTGATAGAGGGTGATTTGAGGATTGCTTACAATTCCCTCTTTGGAGATTTTTCTGATATGACCATTGAAGAAGCATGGATTGCTGAAGTAAGTCCATGTTTGCGCTCTTCATTGAAGTGGATTGGCGGTGTCAGCTTGTCCCTGATTTGCTCTGTTTTTTCTATGTGAGTGGGCAACATGTGATTATAGGGATTGTCGCACTGCCTTGCCTCCAAGTCCAAGGTTCACTGGTGGAAAAGACTTCTGTCAAATTTATGTCGCTGTTTCTCTTTTAAAGCTTAAAATGGAATATCTGCATTGCTCATCCCAATTTGAGAGCAGTTCTCCTATTGTTGTTGGCAACAGTGGAAAAGCTGCTTCCCTTCATGATAGTTTGTCTGGTGGAACAATTGTAGAAAATGTCACTGGGGTTGAAAGTTACTCCAAGGGCTTGGGCAGCAGAAAGAACAGAGTAGATTTATTTCAAAGTCCAGGTCCACTGCATGACATTATTGTATGCTGGTTAGATCAGCATGAAGCAGGGAAAGGTGAAGGTTTCAAGCGTCTTCTGGTTTTCATTATGGAACTTGTCCGCAATGGTATTTTTTATCCCCAGGCTTATGTGAGGCAACTGATAATTAGTGGAGTTATGGATAGGGATGAATCTCAGTTTGATTTGGAAAGACAAAAAAGACATTACCAAATTTTGAAGCAGCTTCCTGGTTCCTGCATGTTTGATGTTATGGAGGAAGCAAGAATCACAAAAGTTCCACTGCTAAAGGAGGCCGTGAATGTTTACTCAAATGAGCGCCGACTTGTGCTGCAAGGATATCTTGGAGGTAAATCCACACAGTTGAAAGCTGGGAATGGCATCCGTTTAAATGTTTCTTCACAAAAACCAAAAGACCATTCGGCTGTTTTTAGAGATGGACCTTCGCCCTCTTTGTTGGAGAGCCACAGAAATTTCAATTTGTTGTTGAGTCCAGTTTGTGCGAATCATGAGAAATCAAAGGTAAAAATTGCTGAGCTGAAGGTCGCTATTTCAAGTCTGCTCCACATCCCAAGTCCTTGTTCTCCATCTCCAGAAACACGACCTGATGAATCTCAAAGAAGTAATAAGAGAAGTTTAGGTTCATTAAGCTTCAAATCTGATGTGATAGATGTGACTCCAGGCTGTGAGGAAATGTAGGAGAGCAAAGAGGCAAAAATTAGATGATGAAAGGAGCTCTCCCCTTCATGGGTGTTCTTCAAACTGGTTAGATGATGAAGATATTTGGTGGATTAGGAAGGGCCCTAAGCCCCAGGAGGCATTTAAGGTTGAACCTTCTTTGAAGTCATCTAAACCTGCTTCAAGAGGCAGGCGCAAAACTCAGAGTCTGGCGCAGTTGGCAGCTAATAGAATTGAAAGTAGCCACGGGGCATCGACCAGTCATGTTTGTGAGAATAAAGTAAGCTGTCCACATCACAAATCTGCATTGGGAGGGGAAATCCCTAATGATACAGATCGGATGAAAATAGCATCTCTCTCTGATATTAGCAGGACTTTAAAACAGCTTAGAATGCTCGAGAAAAGGTCTATTTCTGTTTGGTTGGTAACCTCAGTAAGACAACTGGTTGAAGGGAATGAAAAGACTGCTTCAAAGGCAGGCCATTATACGTCTGCATTTTCCAGTTCTCTCGATGACAGAAACACTAAAAGATGGAGACTTAGTGAAGACGAGCTCTCCACCATTCTGTACTTGCTGGATATTTCTATGGACTTAACTGCTGCTATGTAAGCTTCTTGTATGGCTGTTTCCCAAGGTTTTTAGTGGATCAAGTTCTAATGTTCACATTGGGAGGAATGTTATGATGCCAACCAAAAGTAAGGAAAGCACCATCTGTGATGTAGGGGAGGCATTCTTGTTATCATCTCTTCAAAGGTATATTTTATTTATTTTGCTTTCTATTTTGTGCAGTAGAATGCAATATATATCTGCATTTTTTATTTTGTACAGGACAGTATTTTTTCTTCATTACTAGCCTGCTTATTATATATTTCCATTTTTTTTCTTTTTTCTTTGTTGAAGATTATCAAGTAATTTTCTCTATTAGTTCGTATCTTTTTTCTCCTTCTTGATTGGGATTCCTTTGAAACGTGGTTCTTTCTATTTTATTAATTATCTTAAATTCTACTTATCCTCTTATTTCTTCTAAATGCATGATGTATCCCTTCTTTAAATGTTTATTATGATTATATAGCAAAGTTTTCTGACATTATAGCAGTGGGAAGTTAAAGCTTAGAGTTTTATTGTGATTTTTTCTTGTGACACATCCATACACAGTTTGCTTCTCACTCTGATTTGAAATGTTTAAGCTTTCTCACAAAAGACAAGATATTAAATTACATCAAGTTCCCCTTTTATTTGATTTCTTTCAATGCAGTCTTTTGATGATCATATCATTAGGAGTGGGTTTCTGCTCTAAACTGCCTTCTTTGGAAAGAGTTGATAGGTTTTAAGTGCATGCACAAATGTCAATACCAAGTTTATGTTAGCTCAATGTGGTTTTCAAACTATCTTGCTGTAAAGGAGTTTGAGATTTTGCTAATATTTGATTCTAGAGCTATGGAAATAGTAATAGAAACCAGTGGTTCATGATTTTTGTGCTAAACCAATGGTTATCTCATCTCCTTATATGAATGAATATGTATGTATCTGGGTCTGTGCACATAGAAAGGCTAATCTTGTAACTGGAGGATGTGTGCATAAATCCAAATCAACCAGGCTTGATAATTAAACTCCAAACTAATAATTGTCAATGTTTTTCTTGTGGCCAGCGAAAGCAGTTCTTTACATTTCCTATCGATTAAGCTGTCGTAAAATCTTCATTGAATATTACTGTTCACTATAAATGAGAACTGGTGCATTAATTTTGATCTAGGTATAAATTTCTCCTATGGGTATTTCATATGGTTGTCATGATCTCTGTCCTACTTTAAGTGAGGAGCATCCCAAATGTGTGGTTTTTGGTCCATACAATGCTAATTTATGAAATTTAAATGAATCATTTGTTATTATCTGTATGGTTATTTGGAATAGTCCTTATGCTAACATTTGATCAAATATTCCATTTTATTGGCAAAATCCTTCCATAATACATTCTTTTCCTGGAAAAGTCATAATTCCCATCTTTTCTTTAAATGAAACATGTGCTTAATTTTTTTTATCTTTAATTGGTTAAAACTTCAGGCTAGTTTTTAGTTCCTGTTAAAGAAAGAAAACATAAGGAGTCTTTTTCCTGTTATTGTTAATGCAATATCTTTGTGTCATGATATTATAATACATTGCTTAATTGTTCCTTGGTGTATTTTTAAAATGTAATACTCTGGCTTGTTTCAGGTATGAAAATGTGCTTGTTTCATCAGATCTTCTCCCTGAAGTCCTAACTGCTGCAATACATCGAGCTATGACCATGTTAACTGCTAATGGAAGGTCTCATGGTTCAGCTGCTTTTTCTTATTCTCGGAATCTATTGAAGAAATACCGTGATATTGGCAGTGTTACAAAATGGGAAAAGAACTTTAGAACTACGTGTGATCAGAGAATGCTTACAGAACTTGATGCTATACGAACAGCGGATTCTAGTATGGGATTTTCCCCTGGTGTTCCAGCAGGAGTGGATGATTCTGACGAGTATTTGCGGAAGTTAAGTGGGAGGATGTCAAGATTTGGTGGAACCATGAAAGAATTAGTGCAAAGACGCATTGAGGATGCTGTGCAGTACTTTTATGGAAAGGAAAGGAAACCTTTTGCTGCTGCTGTTACTAAAAATCCCTCAGAAATAATGTGTGATGATGGATATCAAATAGCACAAGAAATTTTTTTCAGCCTGTTGGATTGCATTTGTCAAAATGGAGGTGCATCTCAAGAATGGGATCCCACTGGAGTTGCTTCTGCTGTTTCTGCAATTGTTGGTAATGTAGGGCTAGCTGTAGCAAAAACGTTGGATTTAAGTGCAAGCAACAATTACCAAACATTTTCTTCCTCAGCAAGTTCGTTAAATTGTGCTCGTCACATATTACGGATTCACATACTCTCTCTCTGCCTACTCAAAGAATCTTTAGGAGAACGTTTGGGTCGTGTGTTTGATATAGCTTTGGCTTCTGAAGCTTCTTCGGCTGTTTCTGGAGCCTTTTCTCCTGGGAAGCCTTCTCGCAGTCATTTTCAGCCATCTCCTGAAAACCATGATGGCAGCCTAAATCATCCAAATGAGAACTTGAACAATTCTTCTAAAACATTTGTGGGAAGGACTGCTAAAGCTGCAGCTTCTGTATCTGCACTTGTTGTGGGGGCTATTGTCCACGGAGTTGTTAGCCTTGAAAGGATGGTTGCTGTCTTCAAATTAAAGGAGGGATTGGATGTTCAGCTTTTCATTAGGAGTGCAAGATCCAGTTCTAATGGCATGTCCAGATCTTTTGGCACATTCAAGATTGACCACTGTATTGAGGTATCTGTCCATTGGTTTCGGGTGCTTATTGGCAACTGCAGAACAGTGTTTGATGGACTAGTTGCAGATATACTTGGTGAACCATATACATCAGCTCTTTCAAGGATGCAGCGCATGCTTCCTCTTAATCTGGTGTTCCCTCCTGCATATTCGATGTTTGGAATGGTCATTTGGAGGCCATATATTCTCAACAGTAACATTGCAACGCGGGAAGATATCCAACTGTATCAACACTTATCAATGGCTGTTGGAGATGCTATCAAACACCAGCCATTTCGAGATTTGTGTTTACGGAACACTCATGTGTTGTATGACCTTTTAGCCTCTGATGTTGGTGATTCTGAATTTGCTGCAATGCTTGAAATGCACAGCCCAGATAAACATTTGAAAACAATAGCATTTGTTCCTCTTAGAGCAAGATTGTTTCTAAATGCCCTAGTTGATTGTCAAATGCCACCCTTCACATTAATGAAAGAGGATGGGTCGTGGGTCTCGGGCCCCAGTGAGCCAAGGGCATATGCTGAAAACGAGACGAAGCTTCTAGATCAGCTTGTGCATGTTTTGGATACACTGCAACCTGCAAAGTTCCATTGGCAGTGGGTTGAGTTGAGGCTTCTGTTGAATGAGCAGGCCCTTATTGAAAAAATCGAAACACAAAACATGTTGTTGGTTGAGGCAATCAAATCTCTCTCTCCCAAGGCTGAAAACTTTTCACTTTCTGAGAATGAGCGGAATTTTATTGAAATTGTTCTGACAAGATTACTTGTGAGGCCAGATGCAGCATCACTTTACTCAGAAGTTGTTAATCTGCTTGGAAAGTCCCTAGAGGAGTCCCTGCTACAGAATACAAAATGGTTTTTAGCTGGCAATGATGTCCTTCTGGGACGCAAATCCATCCGGCAGCGACTCGCTAATGTGGCTCAGCTCAGAGGTCTTTCAACTAAAGCTCAGTTTTGGAAACCATGGGGTTGGTCATGCTCAAATGCAGATGTACTTGCTGACAAAAGCGATAAGAGGAAGATGGAAGTTGCTTCTATTGAAGAAGGGGAAGTTGTGGATGAAGGTGTTGACATCAAGAGGCCTGGCAGAATGAGCTTTCAATTGTTTGATGCTGAAGGTTTCTCTCCAGGTCAGCAGTATATAACTGATAGGGCTCTTGCAGAATTGGTACTTCCCTGTATTGACAGGAGCTCCAGTGATTCACGGAATTCATTTGCTACAGAGCTAATCAAACAACTGAATACAATTGAACAGCAAATCAATATGCTCACCCGCAGTGGTGGTAAGCAATCTGGTTCTGCTTCTTCTGCTGTTGAAGTTTCTTCTAGCAAAAGCAGCAGTCGTAAAGGCTTGAGAGGTGGAAGCCCCGGGCTAGGTCGAAGACCTACAAGTGTCACGGAATCCTCCCCACCCTCTGCTGCAGCTTTGAGAGCATCCATGTGGCTGCGCTTGCAATTTCTTTTGAGGTTGCTTCCTATCATTTGTGCAGATAGGTAATCCTGAACTAATCTTTATCTCAGTATCATAGGTGAAGTCGTCTTCATTTTAATAGCAGGTCTTCTCTATCTGGGATATACACATACATATATCTTGCTACATTTAATCCCAACTTGGTCTAAATGTTTGTTTAGTCGATCAACTTTGTTGGCTTAAGGTCAGTATGTCCTGCTTGTTAAATTAATTTGGTGGGAGAGTTGCTTGAGCCTTTTAATTCTCCAGGTAAATCTTGTTTGCAAGAATCTCCCTTGTTCCTCAGTAGCTCAGTGGTAGAACAGTTGGCTGTTAACTGACTGGTCGTAGCAGGTTTATCTGGTGCTAAAATTTGACAGAGTTTGGAATAAAATCAATTGGTAAAAAGGTTCACTTTTGGTTGAAAATGGCCATGAAAATATGCTGAATGATTTAAATCTTCTTGAGTTATTCTGCTGATTAACTTCATGGCATCTTGTTGTTTTCCTCTTTATGCATGTTTTTCGGATAAGTACAACCACATCATGTTTGCTTGCCTACTTCAAGTCCACAACTCGTGTCGTGATGTGCTAGTACGTCTAAAATTGTTCCCTGTTAAAGTTGTCATCAGGGATCATTATCTGAGCATCTTTTCTTTCATTTTCTCTTTCTCATTTTTATTTTCTTGTGTTTCTTTAGGTCTTTTTGGTGAATAGTAAGCATAGTGATCAGTCTCACCATAGCTTTTATGTAAAATTTATCCTCAGTGTTGTAAATCTTTTGCACATGTTTGCTTCAGGGAACAATCCACAAGGAACATGAGACATACACTTGCTGCTGTTATACTTCGTCTTCTTGGAACCCGTGTTGTTCAAGAGGATGCGGATGCTTGCCATCTTATTACACATAAAACTCCAAGGAGGGAGGAAGAATATATTGTAAACGCACCAATCACTGCCTCATTGGACCTTTCTGGTGATAGCCTGTTTGACAGGTTTCTGTGTGTCCTTCATGGTTTACTTGGCAACTTCAAACCTAGTTGGCTGAAAGCAAAGTCCATCTCCAAGTCGACTGTCAAATCTCGAGATTTTTCGGTTGTTGATCGGGAGGTGGTAGAAAAATTGCAGGTTTGTCTCACTGCCACTTTTATGATTCAAAAATCATGCTTGTGCCATTGTTCCTGTTCTCTCCTTCATGAAAAAAAAGGCAGGAAATCTCTGATTTAGAATCTCAGCAAGTAATCTAAATTGTGTTTTTTTGTTTTCTAAATGATATTTGAACCTTAAACTTCAATTGTTGGTTTGAGATCATCTTTCAAAATGTGTGAATTTTGTGCTAAGTGTACTGATCTTATTGGTCTTTCGACATTATTTTTCTCATAGCAGTTAAGTCTAATGTTCCTATTATTGTCAACTTACTGGTTATCCCAGGCATAGTTTTCATTCATTTTAAGATGTCATTTTAACATTGATAACCTTCTCCCCCTGATCTTTGTTCTTACCCCTTCTTGGGGACTTTGGACTGATATAATCACATGCAACAGTGTTGCTTTGGATCGGCTTGATTGCATTAGATTGTTTTTCCTCATTAATCTTGTTTTCTCCAAATAATGGTTTTATGGTTTATGCTATTTGGTTTTACTGCCACACTCATCTTTTTGCTGTGTCATTGTATTCTGTTTTATTCATGTTACAGATGCAAAAATTTGTCAGGAATCATTTTTGCATGGTTCTTACGTTTTTGCAGGTTGAGCTGGATCGCATGGAATTACCAGCAGCAATTCGTCGGCGACTCCAAGCAGCAATGCCTGTGCTACCACCCTCTCCACCATTGACCATCTCTTGCAACCCTCCTCTCTTAACATCAACAGCACTCACATCATTGCAGCCCGGCATCTCATCCGCAGGTCTTCACCAGGCAAATTCCATCCCCAATCAAAGAACTTCCATTCCTTCCGCTCGGCCAGCCACTACTATACCAGGGAAAGGCAGGGCGTCGCTCTCCCAGGATCTCGACGTGGAAATTGATCCATGGACCTTGCTGGAAGACGGTTCTGGAACCGCTTCAGCCCCCAGTAATAGCAGCAGCAATGTAGGCGGGTCCGGTGCGGATTACTCTAACCTCAAGGCCTGCAGCTGGCTCAAGGGTGCTGTAAGGGTGAGAAGAACGGATCTCACATACATCGGAGCCATGGACGACGATAACTGAGCTGATCCCCTTTTCTTTTCCCCTTCCATTTTGTACACAATCATTTGGCAATGGAAGAAGGCTTCGCTGATCCCCACATCCTTGGTTCTTCCTCTCAAATCTAATTTAGACAAAAAGAGCTCATTTTTTGGTTGAATTTTCAAGGGGGTTTTGTGTTAGTATGCGCTTGCCCTAGGCTGAGCCGATTAACTCAGTTGTACACCCCGACTGCTGTCGCGCCCCTGCCGATCCTGCTGTATATATTTATTTTTCCTCCATTATCATGATGATTATAATGCGTCAATCAATGATGATTATCCTGTCCAATTTCCCATTTTGAAGATGAAATGTACTACTCTGCATTTGCATCTAAAGGACTTGAAATTGGCTCAGGGTTTGTTGTGGATCCTGCAGTGCTATGTTGTCATTGTAAAACTAGTGTTTTCTGCCCTAATGTTATTATTAATTGTGATCAATCCTTGTAACAGAATATGCTCTTATGAACTCTTTTCATTCTCTTTTTCTTGGCAACATCTTCAGCTGAAAGTTTGTGCTTCATTCAAAACACTCCCATTTTTCTGGTTTCTGCTGTGTGTCATTTGTTTTTAAGATCTTTGCATGTTCTGTTCTTCTTTTTCTCTTTTTTTGACATATGGGTTTCTTACTGTTTGTGCTGTGATAATTGCATACATTGTCACTACAGGGGTATATGTGTCAACATATGATTATATGTGCAAAAGTGCTCATTGGTTTTAGGATCTTTCCATGTTCATCTTCCTCCTATCACCAATGACCAAGTGGTGCATTGGTATCTCAATGCTCGTAAGAATTCCAACAACTAAGAGTGCCTCGGCTCATCTAATGGGTGAAGCATATATTTTAGAGTGTGAGTAGTGGTCCGAGCTCCCACATGTGTGCACCCCACTTTTATGTCCGCTCCACAAGCTTCTCAGGACGCCCCTGCTTCTAGCAGTTTGTCGCTCATATTAAAAAAAAAAAAAAAAAACAGGGTTTATTTTATGTGCCAAAATTTTGGTAAAATATTAATAATTTTTAGGGATATATGTAGGTAAATAAAAATTTCCCATATTTTAGGGCTATATTTGTAAAAAAACATATTATAAATTTTTAGAAGGGTATATATGTAATCCCGTTGAAAAATTTGCACCCCTGTGCCTGTCTTCAATGGGTCTCAGTTTTTGGAGAAAGTAGAAACCCTAGCTGCGCAAACTACTTGGTTGGTATGTTTTAGCGTTCCTTTTAATCATCTCTACTTCGCAATTCCTTGGCACCATGTTCAATGGTTTTGTTTCATGTTGAATAGTCGAATTACATATGGTGTTGTTTTTTGGTGACTATATTCATGAAGATGATGATGATGATGAAATTCTGTTCTTTTTTTGTGAGATTTTGTTCTTCTTGGGGCATAATTTGATTGTGTTTCTTGGATTAGTGATAGGAAGTGAGAATGATAACTTTGGAGAAGAAATCAATCCTTTTTTCTCTCATACCTTGTAGCACATAAGTTTGATGACATTAATGGTTTTGTTTTCATGATGATGATGTAATTTTGTTTTTTTAATTTATTTATAATAAATCAGATTTGTAGTTGGATTTTTATCAGTGGTAGTTCATCTTATGCTACCTTTCTTTTTGGACATAATTTTGAGTGTGTTGCTAGGAATAGTGATAGCATGTGAGAATGGTAGCTTTCAAAGAAGAATTCAATACTTGTTTTCTTGGGCATAATCTCATGTGTTTCTTGGATTAGTCATTAGTGATATGAAGTGAGAATGGTAACTTCGGAATAGGATTTGGTCCTGTTTGTATGACTAACTATATTATTCGTTGCTAGGAATAGTGATATCATGTGAGAATGGAAGTTTTTAGAGAAGAATCCAATCCTTGTTTTCTTGGGCATAATCTCGTTGCATTTCTTGGATTAGTGATGAGTGAGAATGATAACTTGGAATAGGATTTGGTCCTTGTTTTCTTTTTGTATGACTAACCAAATTGTTCGTTGGTAGGAATTGTGATATCATGTGAGAATGGAAACTTTCATTGAAGAATCCAATCCTTGTTTTCTTGGGCAAAATCTCGTTGTGATCCTTGGATTAGTTATATGAAGTGAGAATGATAACTTAGGAGTGGGATTTGGTCCTTGTTTTCTTTTTGTATGAACAAGTTGTTTGTTCTTACCTTGTAGAACAATAATTGCTCTGCATATGCTTGAAGGTTTGGTTGGACTGAATTTTGTTTTTTTTTAAATGGTGTGATCACATTGAATGCCCACGGTTGATGGGGATCTCAGTGTTGATGTTATCACCATCATTTCTTATGACTTTTTCAAGATTAAGAATGTTACTCTCCAATATGATATTCGGATTTCTGTGAACCCGAAATTTGTCAAGCATAAGCTAACGGTTTTAATACTTTTTGATGAAAAGTTTTCCGAAGAGAATGTTTCATCAAAATCAATATTGATCGCTTTAATTCCATCCTTAGACTTCATGGCGGCTAACATTACACTTTTGGTACAGTATCATTAGAGTGCCAAGCAATGAAATGTAGTATCGCAATGTTGATACCAAAGCAACAAATCATAAAGGAGAAGTAGAAGTTCATTACTAGATCTGAAACTCAATAGGTAGCTTTAGGAAATCTCACACTAATAAAAAGAAGTAGAAGTTTGTCAAGCATAAGCTAGCAGTTTCCATACTTTTGATGAAATTTTTTCCTAGGAGAATGTTTCATCTAAATCAACATTGATTGCTTTAGTTCCATCCTTAGATCCCATGGAGACCAACATTACACTGTTGTCGATAACACAAAAGCAACAAATCATAGAAGAAAAGAAGTAAAAATTTATTAATAGATCTGAAAACTCAATAGGTAGCTTTAGGAAATCCAAAATAGGGATTACCACACTCTAATAACTTTTTAATCTAATTAGGATAAAAATGGATAAAGATAAAAAATCACCTTGAATATTAAAATTTCTAACTTGCGCTCTCATTGATCATGAGCGTTTTTTTTTTCATACAAGATTGGATAATATTAGAAATGAATATATCCAACAAAAGATATATGTTGCACCAATTGAAGATAAAATAATAAAAGAGCGTTTAAGATGGTTTGGACACATACGTCGTAGACCCCCATATGCCCCGGTTCAAAAATGTTATAGTTTAGTAATACAAGATAAGAATGGTAGAGATAGGTCTATAGAATTATATAAAGAGAGATAGTGTCTAAGGACCTATGTATTGCTCAATCTTGCCTTTAAAAGAAATGGCACTGGAGCAGTAGAATTATATATAGCCACATCTAAGTATTGGTTTAAGGCTTAGTTGTTGTTGTTTCTTCTTTTCAAGTTATTGTAGCATAAGAACGTATCCCTTGGTAATTCAATTTCATCCTTCTTTTCCTTCTTTGTAGAAGATTACGATTTGTCGGGTCTCGTTATCTCAGCATGGACAAAAAGATTACTAGTGCTCCGAGAAAATTGTCTCCATGCGATGTCGAAGCTCTAAAGAAATGTTTGGAGGAAAACAAAGGGGATCAGTTGAAATGCCAATCTCAGATTGAAGCTTTCAAGTCCTCCTGCTCCTTGAAGAAGCCCCCATCTTCGAAATCTACTTAAAACTCTCTGAATAATCTCATTGCTTTTCTTTTAATCGTTTCTTTAATTGCGAAGCGAAACTGAAAATGTTCTTCAGTAGTAGATTTTTTTTTTTTTTTTTTGTAATGCTGTTCACAAAAATGTAATAATTCTATTTTAATTGAGAATTAGATTTATTAATGCATTATTATTGATCTATTTTTTTTTGGTCTTTTACATTTATGCAATATATATATATATATATATATATATATATATATATATATTTGTATTTGATATGTAAATGCCCCTAGTTAATTAGAAAATTAAAATGGCATGAACAAATTTGAAAATGGTCCCTTATTTTTTTTTCTTTTTTAATCCCTATTTATGTTCAAATTTAAAGAGAGTCGGCGCCATCGATTGAATGTGCATCAATGATCACCACCATAAAATGCACTTCGGGATGTGTGCCAACATATGTGGTGGTGATAATCAGTGGGCTCGGTTCCACTGATGATCCAGTGGAACCGAGTCCACTGGATCACTACTCCAAATTTAAAACCCTAGTTCAGTAAATTAGAAAATTGAAACGGCATTAATAAATTTCAAAATGGTCCCTGATTTTTTTTTCTTCTTCTTTATTAATCCCTATTATTTTCAAATAATTAGAAATTTTAAATGGCATGAATAAATTTCAAAATGGTCCCTGTCTTTTTTCTTCTTCTTTATTAATCCCAATTTTGTTCAAATTTAAAACCCTAGTTCTCTCTCTCTCTCTCTCTCTCTCTCTCTCTCTCTCGAGTTCCAGAAATGGCAATCACGAAACCCTAGTTCGAGAGGAGCGCATCCAAGACGAAGCCATGGGTGAAGACGCCGACAGCGACGAAGAGAGGGAGGTGCAAGAGCTCGAGCGCGAGATCAAGGATTTAGCCCAGAGGATCCTCGACTCCCGCCGCTCCATGCCCGATCGCCTCGCCCAAGCCCTCACCTCACGTCTCGTCGCCTTGCGGCCCCTTCTCCCCTCCATCACTATCCCGGGTGCGTTCCTTTACTATTACTGAGCATTGTAGTAGAGATTCTCTGATTTTTTGTGAATTCAAGCATTTTTCTTCTTAAACTTGTCTTTTTTTGGATGATTTAATGGTTCATGACAATGTGAAATCCTCTATAATTTCAGACATTTTCTAGTTTCTATGCTACAAAGAAGTTGTCATGATTGGATTGAATTCTCACTGTTTCTGTGATTCATTAATGTGCATTACACTACAATTTCTCTGTTTTAATATCTCATTTTGGACTATGTGTTTTGCTTAAATTTTATCTTGCTTGCATTGAATTCGTGTAAATTTAAGACGAAAAATAAAAAGAAAATTACATCAATGTGTTTGCTTATAATTGGATTGAATTCTCAGTGTTTTTGTGATTCATTAATGTGCATTACACTACAATTTCTCTGTTTTATTGGGAAATTAAGCATTAAACTCTCATTTGGACCATGTGTTTGCTAAAATTTTTATCTTGCTTGCATTGAATTTGCTTAAATTTAAGACGAAAACTAAAGAAAGGAAAATTACATCAATGTGTTTGCTTATAATTTTTATTTATATGTTCTCTTCATTGTTTTTTTTCTAATTTTCTTTTCCTTGCCTTTGATTTGCCTAAATAATAATATGAACACATTCTGAGTGCTTTCTTGACCGATAAAAAAAAGAACATAGAATTTGTTTTATGGTTTTCCCTTTCATGCTCTACATATAACTTCATGTCAGATTGCTCTTTTCTTCTAGTTGGTTATCATTTGTTAGTGATATTTAGATGCGATGACAGTAATCGCTGTATTTCTCGTAAGTGATTAGCTGTGATCACCTATCAACTGTTAGTCAGAATTCACAAAGGTTTTTTCTTTTTTAATTTATAGGCATTCTTGTTAAACTCCCTTGGAAGTCAAATGTCAATCTCAAAGAACACTTGTGTAATTTGGAATTGGATGTGATAGTTTGCAAGTTACAATTCATCTACCTCTAGGTCCGACCCTTCCTGATCCGCGCATAGCGGGAGCTTTGTAGCACTGGGCTGCCCTTTACCCTAAGCCATGAAAAGATATGTTCCGAAAAAGCTTATAACACGAGTTTCTTATAATGTATGAGAAACAATTTTAGGTTATATGCACATAGGTTTCTTCTGATGAACATAACACATCTATTCTTGAGTTAGTGATCTTAGCACACTGATAAAGGTATTTGCCAACAATCTTGGTTGCCCTTCCTGTATGATAGAAAAGGATACTGTGAACATGAACCCGATCTTACCCGGGATCCATAATCCCAAGTTTCACGGGTTTTTAGCTAGAGAACAAATAGTTTCTTCACACGATGTCAGTCACAAGGTTGACCAAAATTAACCCACAACTAATATTTTAGATCTCCACAACACTATCATAAGGACTTGATAATGTTATTATTTCTGAAATAGGTTTTTCTAGCATTGGTTGATTTAGTATGGGTACTTGTCAGTAATCTTGGCTGCCCTTCCTGTCTGATTGGAAAGGATCCCATGATACTGAACTAATCTTTACTGGGATCACAAACCCTAATGTTTTACCAGTTTGTAGCAAGAGAATGGAACAGTGTCTCTACATGCTGCTGGTCATAAGGTTTCACAAAATTAACCTTCCTCAGTTTAAAAATTTGCAATCAGCACAGTACTAAATTGATCCATCTGTTTTGTGTGATGGTACAGACTTGATATTGTTTTTTATTGTTGAAATAAGTTTTTCTAGCTCCTGTTGATGTTTTATTGATTTCTAAGTTCTCAAATTTTATCTAATCCCAAACTTAATCAAATTTAATTTGATTTGCAGAAATGGCAGGACAATCTCAGTTGAGTGAACCACTTGCGGGAGCTGATCAAGGAATGCTTGACAAATTACATACTTTTACCGAAAAAACTTCACAGAATGTTGCTACAATGCCCATTCTTCTAAAAAGGATTAATGATTGTATCGCAAGGATCAACAAACTTGATGAATGTAATGTAGACATCCATTCGGTTTTTAAGCAAAAATGAATTCCTTAATTGCTCCCGGGCTAACTATTTGTATATTGTAATTTGCTGGATGTGTTTTGTAATAATTTAAGTGTTACAACCAAGCGTCTTATTTGTTACTTCCAACAATACAATAGTAGTACTGAGCAATACCACACAACAGTTATATCTACACTGTGTGTAGATATACAAATTAATCAAGAGTGTTGTTCATCAACTGAATATGTAGGTATCATGTTTTGCAGTTCAATCCCACAAGTTCCATCACGGCGATGATAATTTAAACTTGATTCATCTTGATGCGATAGTTACCGGTAACTAAAGTTTCGCTTGGGGCTTTTGATTTCTTTGTCTCACCTCGCGAAGTAAAGCCTCTTGAGCTAGTGACATCACAAGCTGCAGATCAAACATCAACAGAAAAGGTCAGGAATGAAGCAATTTCAAAATTGATTGCTCAATCAATCACTCACCTCCCCCTTCCGGTTGAACATACGACCGGTACTGAAACCACGGCCATTGCAGGAAGATGGAGCTTCCATCTATAAGAAAGAAAACCGCATAGGAAGATCAGAGAATCATCTCTGGATGTTTATATAACAAAACAAGTGATCGAAACCGACAGTTACCACAAACAGAAACCAATCGTCGGCTTTCACAGGCCTGTGGAAGCAGATACTGAAAGAAAAAGAAATAAGACTAAGGTCAAAATTAACCATACAACTCAAGCTTACAGGTTAAAGAACACTTTATGAGAATTATAATTATTATCTACAAAACTCACACCTAGCAGTGGAAGGATGTATCCTGATTCTATCGGTGAACAGATATATCTAATAGGATCCTACCAATTCTTGTGATTTCAATGGTATATATATATAAAGTTCTTGAACCATTTTAAAAAGAGTGTCTTCAACATGTTGAAAAGTGCACAACCTTGCTGTTATCTAACCAATTGAATCAGCACTCAATCAGAACTAGATCCCTTTCTTTTATGTATGTTATCGTTTTCCAATCACCATCAATAAAAAGGACGAATTCTTCAGTAGATTAGCTGAAAAAATCTACACAATTGAACCATTTACAAAGCCATATGCAATACTAATCATCCAAAACATGGTACCATGTACCTTATTTTTGCGTAAAGTAAACCTTAAACATACCTCCTTGAATTAATTTGATCAAACAATCACCCATAAGAACAGGAATTAGAAAAGAGTAATTGACAAAATGAAACATAGAAGATATAAAGGTAAGTGGGTTAGCCACATAAGAGTGGTCCAGACAGAGAGTAAGTATTTTCATATCCTTCCGCAGGTGAGGTTTTAGACTAACACTTCCAAAGAATAAATCTGAAGCATATGCTAAAGCACATCTGCAACATCATAAATTGAACTAATTAACATGTGGTGAGATAAGAGATTCCTAGCTTATCATGAAAGAATTTGTTAAGGATTAATAAAACTCGTAACATGATGAACATTTCGCTATCTGGAAGAAATAGGAGTCTGAATTATTTGCAATCCCATGTCTAAACATAAGTCTACATGGATGATAGTCAAGAGATCATTTAACAGATTTTTTTTCATTAGTAAAATAAGTGACTTCTTTTCTTATCAGCATTACCATGCATGCCATTGGACACTTTAAACCTCAAAACAAACAATGCTTTTGTAATGCAACAACAGAATTCCAGGTTAGGTAATGACTTGGTTTAATTAGCATCATATCTTTTTATTGTCATATTTTTTTATTGTACCATCACAAGTATCTTATGGGTAGTATGGTAGTTCTTGCACCTAGCACCCAACAACTCCTAACTCAGTGCGCAAAACATATATATATTTCAGGATTCAGCAATAAGTAGACGATTTTCAGATATATGAAATAGCTCTTAAGAAACAGTTTTTAATATTGCAAATATATTGCAGAAACTATAAGAATGGTAATATAAACACTGTAAAGCGTAAAATTAAAGGTTGGGGGCGCACATGTAAGATAATAATTTAAATCTACACAGTACCATAAAAGAAATAAGTAAGACAAACTGAAGATGCAATATAATATTTACCTATGCAAAGCTGATTCTTCCGAAAGTTTTCCTCTTACTTTAAACCAGTAACTCAAACTGAAAAAATAAAAGTGCTATTTTGCCTCGTAAGAAGAAAAGATATGCAATCACAAGAAGTATCAGTATGAAGAGTTATAAGTCATAGACATCGGAAATTGAAATCTGATCTAACCTTGGTTGGAATTGTTCTTCAGAGTTGTACAGTCCACAAAGCCTTATGTCTATGGGCCAGAGACCAGAACCTTCATAATCAATGGAATTTTGATAGAAACTGGTAAAATGTAAAAGTTAAAATTCAGTTGGTCGGAAATATTTACAACACAATATGATATCTGGTAACCACAAAATCAGGAGCTAAAGTGTAACAGAAAAGTATTTATGCTTTATATTAGGCACAGATTTTTCGAAAAAGAACCTTTTCACACAAAGACCAAGAGATAGGGAAAAAAAACTAGAAAAAGATGTGAACCGTGCATATTATAATCTTTATAAGCTACAAGGTAACATATAATTTAATTTTTGCCATGTGTTTTATTTTCAGTTAACCCTGCATCAAAAGTTCATGCACTACATTTACACCATCTTCATGTAAAATTATATAATGTACCGAGGATAAAATAAATCATTCAAACAAATATTACTTATCGACTAAATCAACTCAAAAATAGTTATGTGGGGCCATTATCACACAATATAAAGCTAAAATGGCCAATCATGCATATGTTCAATTCCTCAATGTAAACGTCTGAGTGTATCCTCTTGCAACATGAACGCATCATAACTTCCAGGAATCAAATGCCTATGGATGTTTATCTGAAGAAAATCTCATTTTCAATATATTCTTGAAATTGTAAAAAACAACCAAGAAGTATCACAAGCAGATAATAACAAAGAGGCAAACAGTAGATACATATCAATCTTACACAGGGATCTGAAAACCAGACAGATGTTTCTCTCTTAACTCTTCAATTGATTCGAGCTGCATATATTCCCATGAAGACAGTGTGTAACATTAGTTATGTCATCCGCATTTGAATTCATTAAAATGTACAATACCCACTGTTTCTGGAGCATGCTCATGAGGCATAAAAGTCATTGGTGTTCAAACCCAGCTTCTTCCTTCTGAACCAGAAAATATAAATCCTGAATATAATTTCTACTAATACACTGATCTTAGCATTGAATTTGCATTCTAATCTAAATTAAAATGAGATCAACAAAGAGCATTTAACACATCAATCATATGGACAAAAGCCAAACTGTCATGCATGATATAATAACCTAGATAACTTTTGCCCAGGTTGTTGGTTTCCAGTCACTGGGTCAACGCATGAAACAGAGATTATCCAGAGATGTTCATATATGATCGATGAAAAACATCAAAAGGCTGGAATTGGCATGAACCAAGGAAAGTCCCTAATGGGAGCGACAAATTAAAAACACCCCACTGAATTGTGCCTTGGAAACATATTCAAATGACCATTTATAGGCTTTAATTTAAGCCTTTAAGAGGTTTTGAAATGAATACATTTTCCAAGTATAAACTAATATGGCATTTAATGACAAGAATGCACTATTAACATCTAGTTAATATGTAAGGGTGCTAGTAGCTGGCATACAATTGATTAAATGATTGTTGACATATAGGAACTTTTCAAAAAAAGAACCACACAGTGGTCATGTACCAGGCTAGTCAAAAATATTATTCTCCTTTTGTAACTAAATCTATAAAAATAAGAATAGGCTACATGTGATATAAACTATTCTAATGATAATGCCCCATAATGTATGGAAGGATGGATCTTGCCGCTATATCAGTAAGGTGAGATTGCACCAATCTAGTTAAATTGCTCAATAATTGACAGGCTATGGAGGCTTGGAAACAGCGCATTGCCATTCACTGATATCTTCTTTCAAACTATGTATGGTAGTCAACTACAGTGGAGAAGAGAACTACATTGCAGATATGCTGGTGAAACAGGAAAGGAGGGAACATTCTACTTTAACATGGATGGATGATCAAGAAGTGTCAAAGTGCTTGAAACAGTCTCTAAAGGAAACATTGACTGTTTGAAGTTAGTCGCCTTTTGCATCTCCTCTAAAAATAATGATAATAATAATAAATAAATAAATATTTTAAACTAGGGGAACAACTTCAAGAAAGGTAATGACACAATTGCAAAAGCTCTATAAAAAAGAAAGGAAAAGGATAAAAATAATAGTTAGTACTATTTACCTCCATACCAACAATAGAGGAGGCAATAGAGTATAAATGAATTGGGAAAATTACAACAAAAAAACCTTGTGGTTTCACCAATTTGCAGAACAGGGACAAAACTTTTTTTATTCCGTTTTTATGACATGTGGTTTCCCCCGCTAACAAAAAAGAAAAAAACTGTTAACGACATCAAGTCCACCTTACGTGACGAGGGTAAATGCGGTATTTCAAGTCCACCTTGCGTCCAACGTGGCAAAAAATCTCTCTTCTTACTGTTTTCAGCCTTCCCGTTTATTTTTTTAACCCGATTTTCCCAAGATTTCCCCTTCTTCCTCTCAATTTCCCTTTCTTCTTCCTTTTGAACCCTAGTGTGGAGATTCTATTTCTTCTTCCAGTTTGCATTGTCCTCAAAGAGGAGGTTTGATCAGGTCGGTGAGGAATTGATAAATTTCTCTTCGTTTTAGGTGTTTTGGTTTGGATTCATTCTCGGTTTTTTGGAAATTTGGGATCTTGTTTCACTTTCCTTTTTTGGAAATTCGAACCTTGAACCTTTTCTACGATGAATGTTGATCCTTTCCTTGAGTTTTATTGGTGGGAATTTCTTGATTCTATGAGCATTTGGGCAGAAGAGCTTAGGACATTTTTTTTTTTTATTATTCAAGTTATCTTTTCTCGCCAATGTTTATTTTTATTTATTTATTTTTATAATCTAATATCTATCTACTTCTCGAGATTGTAAGTTTCATGTGTTTTTTCTTGAGTTTATAAGATGTGATTCGTATAGCTTTCCATTTGTTTTCTAAAAGTTTTGATCTCCGTGCTAGGGTTGGAGTGGAAGAAGAAGAAATGGAGAGAAAATTAGGGTTCAAAGATGAGATGGGTTTTTTTTGCCATATTAGAGCCACGTCGGATGAAATACTGCATTTACCCTCGTCACTTAAGGTGGACTTGACGACGTTGACGGTTTTTCTCTTTTTTGTTAGCGGGGAAACCACATGTCATAAAAACGAAATAAAAAAAGTTGTCCCCATTCTCAAGAATTGATGAAACCACAAGGTGTTTTTTTTTTTTTTGTAATTTTTCTAAATGAATTCATTGGAGCATACCATTACAGGTATATTCAAGATGTAGTGCATAGATGATAGATCTTGCTTAATGAAATGTACCCGGAAAGATGCAACTAAAATGAATATAGCAACGCCATGTTGTCTTGCAGTTACTCGTCTAGTAGCGATGTTGTATCCATCATGAGTTCGGCAAACCTCATATATAATTGGCACTAAAACAAAAGAAGATCAGATATAGCATAGAGATGCAGTAAAGCTCTGAAAATGTGTACACAACAACAACAACAACAACAACAACAACAACAACAACAACAACAACAACAACTAAGCCTTAATCTTATACTAGATGGGGTCGGCTATAATGAATTCTCAATCTCCATGTAGCTCTGTCAAAGATAAGATCCAGATCAACATCTAATAAATGTAGGTCCTTAGACACTATCTCCTTCCACGTAATACTCGGCTTACCTCTACCCCTCTTTTTACCTTCTATTACCAAACTATCATATAAATAGCATGTAGATGCAAAGAAAGCTCAAAATGTGTACAGGAAGTGTGTGTGTATATGAAAGAGAGAGAACAATAACAACAACAACTAAGCCTTAATCTCATACTAGATGGGTCGGCTATAATGAATTCTCAATCTCCATGTAGCTCTGTCAAAGATAAGATCCGGATCAACATCTAATAAACGTAGGTCCTTAGACACTATCTCTCTCCACGTAATACTCGGCTTACCTCTACCCCTCTTTTTACCTTCTATTACCAAACTATCATATTTTCGAACTGGGGCACCCAGGGGTCTACGACGCACATGTCCAAACCATCTTAAATGCCTTCTCTTATTTTATCTTCAATCGAACATGCATCTTCCTTTGGATGTGTTCATTTCTAATCTTATCCGATCTCAGATAACCACACATCCACCTTAACATCCTCATTTCTCATTACATTCATCTTATGAATATGTTGAGCTTTAGTTGCCCAACATCCGCTCCCATATAGCATGGCTGGTCTAACTGCCATTCTATAGAACTTTCCCTTCACTTTGTTAGGCATCATCTTATCACATAACACACCTGTGACACTTCTCCATTTCAGCAATCTTGTTTTAATTTTAGGGGTTACATCTTTATCTATCATTCTATCATCCTGAAAAATAAAACCTAGATACTTAAAATGGTTACACTTAGGCACTACCACCCCCTACTTTTACTTCCCCTTCATCTCTCCTATTTAGACTAAAATTACAATACATATATTCTGTCTTACTTCTATTTAACCTAAACCCTCTACTTTCAAGAGTGTTTCTCCGCAATTCTAACTTTTGATTAACTCCTCCCTCCCTAGATATAGACCCACTGTTATAGGAAGCTCCTCTGTATCTCCTCCCATTGTTCTCACACTCATAATTGCTCCTTCGTATATATCCTTAATAACATTTATATATTTAACATGAATGCCTTTATTCTCTAATCCCATCAAAGAACTTATCTCGGTACTTTATTATATGCTTTCTCTAGGTCAATGAAAACGGTATGAAGATCCTTCTTTTTCTCTCTATAGATCTCCATCAAGCTCCTTAATAAAAAAAGCTTTTGTTGTAGATCTACCTGGCATAAATGCAAATTGGTTCTTTGACACCTTCGTAATCTCCTTGAGTTGATGCTCTATTACCCTCTTCGTAGTTTCATCAGACGCTCATTAACTTAATGCCACGGTAGTTGGTGTAATTTTGAATATCTCCTTTATTCTTATATATAAAAACTAAAATGCTCTTTCTTCAATTGTTTTGGCATCTTTTCCCTCTTAGGATAGAGTTGAAAAGCTTGGTTAGCCATGATACCCTCGCTTCTCCAAAACACTTCCAAACTTCAATCGGGATACCATCCAAGCCTGTGCTTTCCCAAATTTTCATCTTTTCCAATGCTTCCTTTACCTCACTAGGCGTGGATTCTTCGCAGGTAGCTACAGCTCTTCTCTAACACTTTTGCATAAAGATCAATAAAGTTATCCTCACGACTTGCATCGACTAGATGATCAACGTAGCTTCTCCATCTCCTTGATTTCCTTATCTCCCCGCCAAGACCCGCTGAGACTCATCCTTAATGCACTGAATTCTGCCTGCGTCTTTCACTTTTTTATCTCTTAGCCATGCTATGTTATACATTTCTCTTACCTCTTCTCGCATCCACAACTTTTGGTACAAATCGGCTAAAGATTTACCTCGAGCCTCATTAACCACTTTTTTGGCCTCTTTTTTTACCCTCTTATAATTCCGAAAGACTTCCTCATACTCAATTGTGGGTAACTTCCTATACCAATATCTTTTCTCTTTAATAACCTTTTGTATCTCTTCATTCCATCACTATGATTCTTGTAGTCAAGGTCCTAGTCCCTTAGAGATCCCTAGGACCTCACCCCCTACCTTCTCTCAATAATGATTCGCCATCTAATTCCTCGAAGGTGTTTGCATCACTCTTCTATATCTCCACTCTCTTTCCTATATTTTATTCTTAAACACTAATAGGTTTGTCCCTTTTAGAGCCCACCATCTAATCCTCATACATAAAACATATATTCATGCTTGTTCATAAAAAGTAACCGAGATAAAATGAAAAATCTGCTTAACATCCAGTATCAAGTAAATCCACATGACGCAACAAATTAAATGGACAAGAAAAACATATGAGGCTTGTGGATTATGTGAAAAATAGGTCTAAATATTTTCAATTAGTAAAACTAAATCATGGTAAAGATGAATGGTTTTAAAGGCAGTATCTCAAAAGGAACTAAGAAAGAATAGATGCATTTACGGTTTGTATCTCCAGCAATCAGAAAATAAGAGTGCAAACTATGCACAAGTTTATGGTAACCCACGGTCTTGGTTGCTGCAGCTAACGCCTGCACAAACTAGAAATTAACTTTGTTAAAAATACTCTAATATGGGAGCATTAGAATTTTCTGTAAGAAGCAATTTTCAAGCATTACTACAAAAATATGCCAGTGTGTGTGTGTGTGTGTGTGACCTCCTACAAGTTGGATGTCTTCTGCCCACCAAAACCTTAACTTAAATTGCAAAAGGTACAAATTCCCTTTAAAACAGTTATATACCCACAAATTGATTTCAACATTATGTTTTCCTTTTGAAGCATCCTAAGAAACCATGAAGCTGAAGAGATAGCTTTAGAGCTGAATTTTTTACTAAGCTGAAAATTCTACTATAAGCATGACTATTTTGCATATACAAGTCATTTTTTATGGAAGAAGTTCACAGTTGTCTTATCATGCCTTTCTTAGGTAAGATATTCATGGGGGTTGTATAATTTTTCTGTAATGTGCCACTACAGGTCAAAATTCTGAAGTTCGGCACTTAAGGACTTCATCAGAAAGGATAAACAGTATATTAAACATGTTAACATATTTGCAAATGGTTGAAGCATGCCTGTCCAATCAACTGCCCTCCAAAAACATGTCCGAATGATGGAGCTTCTGGTAAAGTATGCCCACGAAATATGCCTACCTTGACAAAAGAGGAATTTAAAATGATTAGCCTAGATTATTAAAACAGACAAGCAAGGAAAAAATTAACCGAATAAGAAAACATATTTTACAAAGCTGGTTTTGAAAGAATAATAAGAAAAGTTCCACCTTGAGACAAGAAAGCAAAAGGTCACAAAATTTTCATCAGGTAAAAACAAGCAGTTTCCAGTAAATTAACACATGAATGACCAGAGAATTACTTTTAAGACACCAGAAAGAGCAATAATATAGGATACGAGTACTGTAAGATGCTAATATGCGCACGTGTACAAATTAAAAAGAAAAATGATCATCCAGCTGAAAACAACTTGAAGCCAATGAAAAATGTTGCAAAACAGGATAGTCCTATTGGTTATTTTTGGATGATTTTTATCTAATTTATAATCATAACTTTTATATTTTGTTTTATTTTAGTAGCCTTTCCAGAAAAAATTTAGTTTAGTTCCTTTCAAAGTCAATTGAACTGAATCAACAACAATTGAGTTTAACTGACTAGAACAATTGATGTAGGACAACTTTCTGGTTTAAGTTGTAGAACAGTGTAAAGAAAAGATTCATACCGGCCCCAAGATTGGTGGACTAGTTAAACTTACTTCTTGGGGCTCCAAGTTCAAGATGTGCTCCAGTAATGAGATGCTCCCATGAGTTTCACCCACATTCCAGATAGATTTTGGCTGAGTAGTTCACTATTTTCATATTGCAGCACCAAATAGATGAGCTGCAAAGAATGCAGTAATTATGAGAATACCAAAAACAGTTGCATATAAGATTGTAAAAAGTACAAAGAACTAGAGATTCAGTACCTTGGTTAATGCAAATATCGCTACCTTCATGATCAGAACCAGTGGCACCTGTCATGTCATAGAAAAAGATCAGATAACCAAATATAAGCAGAATTAAGAAACAAAACATCACAAATGCTGCACATTGTTCTCTATATTTAGTGAAGCAAACCAAAGAAGAACATTCTTTCATAGCCACTTAACATGATCACATACCATTTGGATTAAGCCATCACATGTCGCATGTAGGGCAAAAGGTTAAAGTTCTTAAAAAGAGTACATCATGTATGTATTAGTAGTTAGCACAAACATTACAAAGGGCCACTGTTTACAAAGAATAATGCATCACACAATGACATTAAACACAAATCCATCCCCATGGCCAGTTCACTATTCATCAAATAGAACCGTCCACCAAGGACCTATTTATATGATGAGGTCAAGTCAGTCCAGTCATGCTTATTCTAAAAATATAATTTGCCCTGTAATAAGCAGAATAAATTTCTATAATAATAAGGACCTAAGTGTAAATAAGTAATTAAATAAAAAATATTACCCTCAGCCGCCGCTGTTGGTCAAGGGGAAGAAAGGAACAGAGGCTGCAGAAAGATCTGAGAAGAAAATCCAGTCGGTCTTTCGGGTTTTTGCCGGTAAGATTCGTCCTTTTCATTTATTTAGTCCCGCATATGACCCTATTATCTATCAACTTTATTTGAAAGATTAGGAATAGGGTTTTGATTTATTCATTGATTGTAGACTTAGGTTTTTCAGTAGGGATTGTAAGATCTAGAGAGAATATAGGGATTTGTGAGGCGTAGGAATTCTGAAAATTTTTGAAACTAGTTGATGGTAATGGATCTGAAAATCTGGAAATTTCTGAAAAATCAGAAATTCTGAAATTTCTGTAATTGCTGAAATTCTGAATATCTGATTTTCTGATTTTCTGATTTTCTGGAATTTCTGTAATTGCTGAATTTCTGATTTTCTGAAAATTCTCATTTTCTGTAATTTCTGAAATATTGCAGTAATTTCTGAAACCTAGGCTAATAATTTACGAAATTATAGTAAAAAGTTGTAATTAAGAGATCAGGAAAATTAGTAAAGAATGGAAAAATAGGTGATTTCTGAAATTTGTGCAAAGAAAAATAGTATAAAAACCTAAATGTCTTTTTGTTTGATTATTTTAGAGTAATTTGGGGGATATAAAAAGTGAAGTATTTTGATTAGAGCATTTTGGGAATAAGGTAAGTTCCTTCCACCTTCTAGTGTTTTATTTATGAAAACCATGATTGTCATGTAATTTATGACAATATATATTTTATGAAAACTTGGATCAAACTCGTATACATGACAAACTTCTGATTGGACACATGCTGCTTGACTGATATGTTTTGAAAATATTTGACTTTGGATGCATGATTTTGCATGCTATTGATTGGACACCCAAATTTTGTTTCATCATTTTTTTAATATTTTCACTAAGATAACAATCAGACTATGATTTGATGCCTTGCCAATGGGGATAATCATTGAATCGATACCGCCAACAGGGCATATGTTGGTGAATTGACACTGCCAATGGGGTTAATTATTGGAATCGGCTAATGTAGCTTCCATGTGGGTTATAATGCTGACATATTGGAATCCTAGCCACAAGGAATATTATAGAATGGTTATAGTCCCATTGGGATTTTAGGAAGTGGTGTCCCTATTTGAAACTTAGAATTATCGAATGAATTTTCAGCATGTGTTCCTAAATGATATTGATGAAAAGTATACATTATTATGAGCATATCTGAATGATTTTGAGCATGTTTGAAATTGATTTACTTATTATGAGCATGATATGAATTTTGTTGTATTAGATGATTTCAAACTTGTTTGATCCAGTTAGTAGGTTGTTGGTTCTTACTGGGCTAGTTAGCTCACCCTTTTCAGGTTCAGAATTCAGGAATTCAATAATCTAGGTGGCGTATTGAGTCTCCTAGTATTAGTGATTTAGTTATCTAATTTGGATTGTAAGAACAATATTTTAGTTAGCTTTTATTATTGAGTTGTTGAAGGAACTTTGTTATTGTCTGGATTTAAGAAAAATTCTATGATATATTGAGGAATAAATAAGACTTGTTATTATTATCATTTGAGGATTTTGTATTATGTGAATTATGACTAAAACATGTTTATAGATTGTTTCTGTGTCTTGCATACCTACGGGGAAAACCTTGTAAGTATGCGGCGAGGTCTCGTGCTCGAGCCCAAGCAGGGTTTGGGTCGTGACATGCCCTCCAACTAAAACCCTAAAATCTTGGTTGAAGCTGCTACCTCAATTTTTACCAGTTTAAGGAAAGTACACAATACAATCATATGTATTAATCAAAATGTCCCAATATAGCATAATGCTACTAGTGAGAAAACCATATCTCAACCATCAATGTAGATTGAAATAACTAGCTGAAGGATAGTACTGACCAGATTTCTTGAAGATGTTATTGCTTCCCTCTATCCAAAAACTCCAGCAAATAGAAATTAGTAGTTCAACACAAGCAACCATCTAGTTTGGCATGCTTCAGCTACTCCAAGCTTCTCTACTGCTGTTTGGAGGTGTCATCACTGGAAATTGTCTGAGAAATGTTTCTAGACTTAGCTTTCTAGTCTTGCATCTGAGGAAATGTTCAAGAGTTTCTTGCTCCTCTTGAAATAGTCCACAGTTCTGGTTTAGCCCTCTTCAATTCCTTTTCAACAAATTTTCCTTGGTATCTTTTTATGAAATACTAGCATTTCATTTTCTGAGGACATGAGCTGTCCTGGCTTTCCTGTTGGGATTGTTGGCAAGCCATCAAAGTTGATAATTCTGTGCAAGGAGCTTGTAGTGAACCTTCCATCAAGAGTCCCCAACTTATTCATCAGGAGGAAAGCTCTTCCTACAAGCAATATCAGGTCCTTAATCTCCATACCTTGCTCGAAAACAAGCTCTTGATTTCTGTTTATAAAAATTCCTCGCCACAGTTCTCAAAAAATACTAATAAAAATAAAAATCCTTCACCACTTCCTTCTCTATTCCAGTAATCCTGAAACAGAGGGGTTTTATTTCTCACCATGTGCCTCACTTCCTGGAACTTTCCCCATTGAACACCCATTCACGGATCTGTCTCTCCAGAATAGGATAATTCTTTCATCAACCACTATAATTTCAATTCTCATCATATAGACATGTTTGGTTCCAAGCACACATATACAGAAAGGAGAAAGAATTGCTGGTTTTTCTTGAACCAACAAGTTATCCACCAAAACTCCTTGGTATTTCTTTGCAATAAGGTTTTTCCAAAAAATATTTGTCTCCTTAATAACACCCAAATCCTCTTCTTCCTTTGATTAACAAACTCTACGTCCCCAGGTAACCAAGAGGAAAGGGCATCACTCTTGGCTAAGCAAAAGAATACCTACGCATATAAAGTTTACTTGAACCGAATCAGTCGTTGAAACTTTATGATTACCCACTACTTCAAATTAATTTCTCATGTGTAGCTCCAATCAAATATAACCAGGATTGCTTACAATATAAGACTGAATTGAAGTTTTTCATGATATATGCCAGATAAAAACCAACATAAATCACTTTATAGCTCATCAGAACTCTCTTATAGTTTAAATTAGAAGTGTTAAACAAACAATTCCTCTCTCGCAAATTCACTAAACCTTATGTTCAATGACTTTTTAGTTTGAAAGCAAACAGCGAAAAGAGTCTAATGCAAATCAGATCTCTAAACATAGAAGTTATTAAGATGACACATGAAATTGATAAAATAAATGAAGATGCATACAATAGCCAAAATGGTCGTATTGTTTCAACTGAATCTCTGAATGGTTTCCACCCATAACATCAACGGAACCAGATAAACAGGCCTGTGAAGAAAAAAAAAATACAAACATGAATTAATTGAACCTTCATGGCCTTAGCAAATACTGTAATAAGGATAATAAACAGTAGACAAGAATTAGACTAGCACACTAATCTTTTGGTTCTAAAAATTGGGGTGGGGATCATATGAAGAAATGACCTATAATGCTGGAGAGAAAACTTAGAAGAGAAAAGGACACTATTCTAAAATTCACAAGCTTTATGCTGATTTTTTCTCTTTCTTGGCCAGGGTTGCCGCAAATTATAGTTTCACTTTCCATCTCAAAATTACATAACTTCATTTTAATGAATTTCATTATTTTACTGGGAGGTAGCAAATATTATTCTATTGATGTAGGAGAATTCTTACATCCACTGATAAGTTGTTTATGTTAGAGCCATTTGTGTGGAGAAACTAATACTTCATATGGGAGCTAACTTTGTAAAGCAACCAATGGTTCAGATCTCCATCTTGACAAAAAACAAAACAAAGGAAAACAACCCGCATAGCTTGATTATAGGCAAAAATGAGAATCAACGAATAAAAGACTTAACATGTATCCAGTTAACTACAAGGAAGGATCTCTCATGTAATTTCAGGACCACAAAGATAGAAAGCACTATTGTTATTAAGGATATGTATGAAGGAGCAATTATGATTGTAAGAACAAAGGGAACGAGATACGTAAGAGTTTCCTATAACAATTGGTCTACATCAAGGATCGGCCTTGAGCCCATACTTGTTTATTCTAGTAATGGATGAGTTAACTAGTTATATCCAAGCATGATATCCCATGGTGCATGTTATTTTTGCAGATGATATTGTCCTAGTTGATGAGACTAGGGAGGAAGTTAATCGAAGTTAGAATTGTGGAGAAACACTCGAAAGTACAAGATTTAGGTTAAGTAAAAGTAAGACAGAATATATGCACAATTTTAATCTAAATAGGAGAGATAGAAGGGAGTTGAAACTAGGTGGGGGTGACAGTGCTTAAGTGTAACCATTTTAAGTATCTAGGTTCTATTTTCCAAGATGATGGAATGATAAATGAAGATGCAACCCATAGAATCAAAACATGATCATTTGAAATGGTAAGTGTCATGGATGTGTTATGTGATAAAAGATGCCTAACAAAGTTGTTGAAATTAGTTATTCAAAGTTAGAGGTTAATTGTAACTTTGTCCTAGTTAGGATTTTATTTAGTTTTAGAAAGAAGATCCTATATGATCTTCTCCCATGATTCTTTCCTATTTTCTAGGAACTGAATACATAGTTTCCTTTCTTATTTTATTGTCTAGTTAGTTGTATATAGGTTTTGTTTTCCTCTAGATTAATTCAATGAAGAACTTCTCAATCTCTTCATGGTATCAGAACCTGTTCTCTGAACCCTGGCAACGTCGCCAACCCTATTCTCTCTACAACCTATTCTTTCGACGGAATCCTTCTCTTGTTTTGCCATCGTCACCTCTGATCGTATCTAAGATGACAAAATACGAAATGGCCTTTTCTCAAACGTCCATCACATTATAAGATAATCGTGATCACCATCTAGAGGAAATAAGAGACCGCGACATTATGTTGGATCTCGATTCTTCGCTACCCCGATTACTAGTCATAAACCGAATGACCACAACTTTCTTCAAATGGTCCAATCCGCCATGACGCTCATCCGTGGAAAGTGGTAAATATGACTATCTCTACGGGTGAGGCAATTATGCCTCGCTTACATTTGATCCTAGCTATAGCAAATGGTAGATGTAAAATAATACGATCATGTCATGGCTTATCAATTCCAAATTTAACAATGACATTAGTGAGAATTTTCTGTTATTCGGGACTGCAAAGGAGTTTTGGGACGCATCATGAGAGACTTACTTAAGCTTTGAAAACACCACATAGTTATTTCAGATCGAAATACTTCTACACGACTTCCACCCAGGAGATCAGTCTGTTACACAGTATTTTAATACCATAACTAGGCACTCACAGCATCTTGACCTCTTTGAAACCTATCCATGGAAGTTCTCTGAAGATATAATATTGTACAAGAAAATTATAGAGCAGAAGAAAATACTGTACGATGTGGTCATTGGAATCAACACTGGATACATCTACCCTTGCTGCTCGTGGATACAACAACACAATCCCGAGTGAGACTCGAAAAAAGGAAAAGAGACCTTGGTGTGAGTATTGTTATAAACTTCGCCATTGTAAGAAGACGTATCGGAAGATCCATGGCAAGCCTGCTAAACTGGAAACCGAGACCCAGGAATAACCGAGGTAGCCGTGAAATGTGGTATCCAACACAGACGTTCAGACCTCACTCGAGCCTAGTCCATTCAACAAGGGACAAATGGACATTCTCCAATAATTGTTCAATCAAGCAACGCTGAATTCTTCGAATGCAGGGACTGGTTTGGTGGCTCAAAAGGATTCTCATTCTGCTTTCACAGCCAATAAAGGAGTCAAGAGACCCTAGATTGTTGATACTGGAGCCTCAGACCATATGACAGGAGCTGTCTCTCTGTTCCATAATTATAGAACCAAAGAACGACAACTCCTCAGCCTTCAATCACAATGGCTCATACTCCAAAATCACAAAGACAGGTTTTATACAACTCTCAAAAGAGTTGCATCTCACTTCTGTACTTCATATGCCGAGCTTAGATTGCAATTTACTCTCAATAAGCAAGTTAACTCGGGATCTCAACTGTGTAACTAAATTCTATCCAAATCTGTGTGTTTTTCAGGACTTGAATTTGGGGAAGATCATCAAGGCGATCGAATTGCGGTTCCGAAGCTTTATCTCCTTAAATGTCTTTCCTTCAGTTCCAATTTAAGAGCAAATTGTGCCAAGAGTCTTTCAGCTTGTTCTTTTAATACCATTTCCAGTTTGAGTGTCAATAACAATAGTGAAGTTGTTTTGTTACATTATCGATTGGGTCATCCGAGTTTCATGTATCTTGCTAAACTTTTTCCCAAGTTATTTATCAAAAATCCTTCTTCTTTTCATTGTAAAAGATGTCAATTTGCCAAACACACTCAACATTCTTATCCACGTCTTGAATATAAGCCTTCAAACCCGCTTACTTTTAATCCACGGTGATATGTGGGATCCTTCCCAAATTAAAATAATTGTGGGGCTCGTTGATTTGTTTCCCTTTATCAATAATCATTCACTTTACCTAGGTATTTCTTATGAAAGAAAAGTCCTAAGTTGGTCAAATTTTCCAAAGTTTCAATACCATGATTCAAAATAAATTCAAGACCAAAATCCAAGTTCTCAAACTCGACAAATGCCAAAGAATATTTCACGTGCAATCTCAATTCATATCTCCTTAACCAAGGTAACATTCATAACAATTCATATGTTGACACCCCTCAACAAAATGGGGTCATTTAACGTGAAGAATGTAGATCTCATCGAGATTGCTCGTTGGCTCATGTTTTCTTCCAATATCCCAAAATTTTTCTGGGATGAAGCTATTCTTACTATTGCCTATCTCATAAACAGAATGTTGTCTCGAGTTTTGGGGTTCCATTGTCCTCACCGAGTATTTCTTGATTCCTTTCCTCACTCCAAATTTGTTTCTCCTGATTTGCCTCCCAAAATATTTGATTGTACTTCCTTTGTGCATATCCATTCAAAACATAGAAGCAAATTTGATCCTCGGGCTCTTAAATGTATTTTCAGAGGATATTCTCCCTCATCAAAAAGGTTACAAATACTACTCCCCACAAACAAGGTATACATATCCATGGATGTCACATTTTTCAAACAACTACCCTTTTATCCCAAACCTGCAATTCAGGAGAGTGTGATTCAGTTTTGGGAAAATTTATTAGAGCCCTCACAACCTCCACCAAATCCTGCAAATAAACCTTCACTAAATTCTGCAAATCAGCCACAAGAACAACATAAAATACCTCCTTCCGATCAGCCCAAGAGCAACAGACAGTACCTCCATCAGATACCTCTCAATCACCTTAGTCACCATCACTTGAGCCTTCTGAGTCCTTTCCAGCTCGGCCACAGTCAATCAAGTCACCTTCTCTTGCAACACCAAGTCAAGTTCCATCTCAAATTCCTACTTTCCTCAAATTAAGCCTCATGAAAACCTCAAGGTCTACTCAAGAAGACACACGCATGTAAAAATAGAGCAAGGAATACACAACAACCACCCAAAATTAAACTGGATTCAAGTACTCCTAAGGACACTACAGGTACGAATTAGATGCTCTCGAGAAGAATGGAACATGGATTCTCATTGATCTTCCAGCAGGAAAACAGCCGGTTGGGTGCAAGTGGATATTCACAGTTAAGTATAAGGCAGATGGGAGTGTTGAGAGACTCGAAGCTCGACTAGTAACTAAAGGATTCACGCAGTCTTATGGGATTGACTACCAAGAAACCTTCACTCCAGTGGCAAAACTCAACACTATTAGAATTCTGCTCTCTTTGGTTGTCAATCATGATTGGAATTTATCACATTTCTGATCGCGCTACTAAGGTGGAATTTCAACGGTGGATTTTTTCATTCTTTTTCTTTGAGGATTTCAATTCATTCAAGGAAGAAAAAACAAACTTATAATCAAAGAACTTATCAAAAAAACTATTCATTCAAGAAAGATGAGCAAACAAGCGCAAAGTCATATCCAAGAACACCCAAAACCCTAAGCGCCATCATACGGCAAAACGAGTTGATTGGGAATTACTATCCTGGCCTAGACTTCCATCTACCTCTTGGTTTGCAAAGTCTTAAGGATATCCTCCTTCTCTACTACTGTATTTTTCTAGATAAATTATAAGTGTTTAATCTTTCCTTACTATTGCATATTTTTTTAGAAAAAGATGGATTATTAGTATCTTTGTACAAATCGAAAACTTCATATTTTGTGGCCATACCTCAAAAAAAGCTTTCCCTTTTGAGAGGAAAAGAGTTGAAGAGCAGTTAAAGAAAGAGATTCAAAACTTCAAGCCAAATTCTTCAAGGTTTTATTTATAAGATAACTTTTTACAAAACATCTTACAAACTTAGCACGTTGGATTAAAGAGGGAAAGAAGGATGAGATGAGATGCCTAGAGCAGCCTCGAGGAGTCTCTTATATACAAGAGTTGGGCATCTTTTTCATCATTACAAGCTAGGTGGCTTATTTCAAACCATAAGAAAGGAATAAGAGATAGGGGCCACATCCTAATCTCTATCCTTTGCATGGCTTATTTTTTTTACAAGAGAAGATAAGAGAGAATATAATCATGAGGGAATATATTCTTTGTTGCCGCATCATAAGCACTATTCATAATACTATTCATGAGAATACTATTCACAAATATTATTTATTCGATGTCATTTTCATTCGGTGTACTATTCAATTTGTAAATAGTATTTGTGAATAGTAATCTCATGAATAATACTATGAATAGTGTTGATAACGTGGCAACAAAGAATATATTCTCTCATGATTATATTCTCTCTTATCTTCTCTTATAAAAAGAATAAGCCACACAAAGGATATAGATAAGGATGTGGCCCCTATCTCTTATTCCTTTCTTATGGTTTGAAATAAGTTACCTGGCTATATAATGATGAAAAGATGCCCAACTCTTTGTATATAAGAGGACACGAGGCTTCTCTAGGCATCTCATCTCATCCTTCTTCCCTCTTTAATCGATGTGCTAAGTTTGTAAAATGTTTTATAAAAGTTCTCTTATAAATAAAACCTTGAAAATTTGGTCAAGTTTTTGAATCTCTTTCTTCAACTCTCTTCAACTATTTTTCCCTCTCGAAAGTTTAAAGCTTTTTCTTTTTGAAGGTATAGCCTACAAAAATATGATGTTTTCTTGATTTGTACAGTATACCAATAATCCATCTTTTTCTAAAAGAATATGCAATAGTATGGAATGATTAAACATCTTATAATTTATCTAGAAAAATACAATAGTAAAGGAGGAGGAGATTTTGCAAACCAAGAGGTAGGTGGAAGTCTAGGCCAAGAAAGAAATTCCCAATCAATGCCCGTTATGCCATATGATGGCGCTTAGGGTTTTGGGTGTTCTTGAATATGACTTTTCTCTTGTTTGCTCTTCTTTCTTGAATGAACTGTTTTCTCGATAAGTTCTTTAATTATAAGTTTGTTTTTCCTTCCTTGAATGAATTGCAATCCTCAAAAAAAAAAAAAAAGAATGGAAAAATCAACTGTTGAAAATTCACTGTACCACTAATACTGTAGCAGTATATATATATACGTGATATCACTGCACGGTGAATGCGGCAATGCATTCAGTCGCTCAATTTATTTTGGAGCATGTTTGAAGGATTTCCAACCGTACGGATGGGAAAATCATCAAAAAATAAGCGGTTTTCCCACTTAACGGTTGAAATTCTGAACCGTTCAGATTTCTATAAAATAAGAGCCGTTAAGTGGGAGGACCAAATGGTTACCAAATTGTATGAAAATAGACATACTAGCTTATTTTTCGATGATCTTCCCATCCGTACGGTTGGAAATCCTTCAAACATGCTTCAAGAGGCCAAATGGGAGCGGCCAGGGAATGCTTGATGTTCTTGAATCAACCGTGGTGTGATATCACGTCTGTATATATATATACTGAAATTTATTAAAAGCTAATTAATTGTGAAATTATAAAAAAATTAATTCTTTTAATTTAATTAAAGGCTTAAATATATTTTTATTAAATTTAATTAATGTAAATCAAATTATTTGATGTGTTCTAATAAAATAGATGGAACTTGTGGGATTTGTATTAAAATATTAATGATGTATTGTTTCATAATATATTCTAAATATTCATAGTCTATAGGGATACATCATAAATCTGTTGTGTAAAATAATTGTTATAAACATTCCTCTTGCAGATTATCTATATTTAGCATACTAAATAAATTTAAATCAATTTCATGTTCGTAATTCATGTAATTTAAATCTAAATCTTATAATCTTAAATTAGTTATTTGGTTTATAAATTCATTTTCACTATCTTGTTTAACACATGTAACTACGGATATTATACTATATAAAGATTCTGTATCTGACATGTATTTTTTTTTTTTTTTTTTTGACATAGGCCATAAAGACCTCCCCAGAGGGCATGTCAATGGACGTGGCCTTAGGTAACGAAAGACCCTTGACCCTCACCGCACGTCTGGGATGCTGGGACTCAAACCTGGGAGCTTTGTACACACCAAGAGAATTACCCAAACTGCTCCACCCATTTACAAGGACGGGGAGTCAAACCTGAGAACATGATCAATTAAGCGAATTACCCAACACACGGGACCCGAGATACCGCTACACCAATGGTCCTTTGGTCATCTACCTCAATTAAATCTTCTTCTATGGTTTCAATAAGTGTAGATCTTTTATCATTATTGTTAATTCGTTTTGGACATCTATTTACTAAGATGTCCACGGCTTCCACATGTATAACAACCAAGTTTGTTTTTATAAACTCTAGTAGGCTTATATTTTCTTACATGTTTTCTTTTATCTACATAACGCGTCTTCTTTCTATTTGATTTTCGTGATAAAATGTCTTTTTAGAAAATCTTTTGTTTTATTTTTATTAGTCTTTTATATGGTTTTCTTTCATTTAATCCATAAGCTTGACTAGTATAGATTTGATTACAAAAAGCTATATTCACCTTTCTTTAATTGTTTCTATGTTTGTATATGTGTACATTTTTTCTTTTAATATGTCCAAAATAAATTGAATATGATGTCCTATTGATCTATGGGGAGATATAGCATACGTTTTTTCCATTGCATCCCATCTTTCTATTATTTCTATTCCTAATGCTCCTGGTAATTTTCTAAGTAATTTTGTTCCTAATTCTTTATTGAAAGCATTTCCTGAAATACAATAAAGATAAAAAATAATCTTGTAAAAATTCGTTTAACGCATTACTTCCAATTATGTAAAGCTAAGTTGTTCTATTTATACTATTGCATCTCATTGTAGATCTACAAATCCGTAACTAGGGTTCTTTCCTCAGTAACTAATATTGTAATCTATTTTACAAAATTATATAAGTTTAGTGCGACACTTAATAAATGTTTGAAACTCTTGTGGTCTCTCTCTTTCATAGGTTTCCCATAATGCTTAAAACACTTTCACGAGATATGTTTCTAAGTATCTATACATTTCTTCTTCACTTATTATGAACTAGAGTGTGAACTGTGGATATAGCATACTCATAGTACCACCACTTAAGGTATCTCAGTATAACTCTAATGTCAGACCTTCATAATTGTTAAAGAGATACAATATTGACACATGTTGCCCTCATCCTTGCTTAATTAACCTCTAATCATGCAATCTAATTTGCAACAAGTTTAAGGGCCTACCTCAAATTATATTCTAAAAAATTTCTAAAATAACCTTTTATTCATATTCCCTTTGACTAATTGTTCTGTAAGCATGCCACCATTTTCGATGTTGTGAAAACGCTTGTATCGTCATAATATGAACTGAAGTTCATCAACCATCCATATATTTTAATAAGAACACCAAGATATGTCCACTCTATTCTTCCATTAGATATCTAGAATATGACTACACGTCTGGGAATAGTCTTTAATCAACTAAAACCCACATAAAGGCTTCAGAATGATCCATGGGCTAGTTTACTTTCAAGTTTCAACAAATTTTAGCAATGGACCTTTATGCTAAAGCCATATAGTAATTGCTAGTGATCAAAGAAGAAGTGAAAATCAAGGAAAATGTTCTCTGTTGTGTATGAAGAAATGGTGGTGTTGCTAAACACTGAAACATTTTATGTCTAAAAAATGCATTGATTATCCAATTGAAATAATAGCACTGTGGGAATATAAAATCACAGCGTGCAAATATGACAAGCAGCACTTTATGAAGTGTAGAACCCTAGGTTCCCATCTAATTTATGAATCAATATTTAGAGCAACCAAAAAGAACTTCTTAATAAAGAACAGAAGTTGGAAGTAGAGACTCGATAGAAAGGCTTAAACATGTCATAATAATTTGAAATTTAATTGGGCATTACATATCACATATTTTTGGAAGGTGAAACAAAAATATGGATATCATACTATTTCAATTCATGGAATAGGATTTTAAAAAGAAGACACAGCCATACCTTCCCATCCCATATTAAGTAGAGACCTTCCCTTCCTCTCCCTTGTGAACAACATGTTTGACCCAGGTTCTAAAATGGACACCCAAATAAGGAGAATGAAAGAAGAAAAAAACAAGCATGTGACTAACTTAAATCTTTTTGCACCATGCACCATATGAACTAGCAAAAGCTTTAAACTAAGTTACATTTATCACATATCAAGCATATAATTATCAGAAACTCCACCAAAGTGAAACTCCTATCCATCCAAGGCAACAACCTCCATCATAAGCTTGTGTTTGAAATTTTAAATATTTTTGTTAAGACACAACCTACTCAAATTGAGATATGAGCCACAAGAAAGAGCCAAACTCAATAATATCTCCTAAAACTGCAAAATCAAGAAATAACTAAGTTTCACACAATAACATATGAAATATCAATAATAAGCCAAAACCAAGAGAGAGTCAAAATTCCATCATAAAACTTCTTAATGTTATCTATGAAACTCATATGCATCCAACGCAACAGCCCCGATCGTCAACTCTAACTACAACTCCAGAATCATACTTTCTTTTTCTGTTTCCAAGCAAGCAAATTCATCAAGAAACAGACAAAACTCCATAAATCCTCTTATCAGTACACAATCAAGTAACAACTTTTGCCACATTGACGCACAAAACTATAATAATAATTAAAAAAAAAAACCAATATGAAATTCACATCTATCCAAAACAAGAACCTCCATCATAAAATCGCATTTAAAAGTCCAATTTTTCAAATTTTTCCCATCCAGGTAACTCAATCAAGAAATAAGACTCACCGTAATGCCGCACTTGGACAAGTTCCGCGATTTTCCGAAGAGACGAGCTGGGAAGCCTCTGCAACAAAGGGACTTCTCCAAGAAACTCGATCACTGCATTGCATCGCAAAAAAAAGTCAGCCATTAGCCCATTTATCAAGAATTCCAACGGAAAACAAAGAGAATGGAGAAAGATCTAGACTAGTGTTTCTGGATTTCACCTGCTTCTTCGTCAATCCGCCAATGCTTCATCGAGGATCTCCAACACCACCTTTTCGATTCTCGTAAAAAGACTATTAAAAATACATTTGACTACATTTATAAAAAAAAAATATATTTGATTACAATTTTATAAATATAGGGTTAATTTTATTTTACACACTTAAATTTTACACCTTTTGCACTTTAGCACCTCAATTTTTTAAAAAAAATGTAACATACCTTGCAACTTTTTTTAAGTGCCTAAATAGCACTTATGGCTAATTTTATTAACTAGCATCTGTTTAATTGAGTTAATTAAATCCTAATGAAAATCCTAATTTTTAAAACCCTTTTTTTCCAAATTGCCCCTCTTGTCTTCCTCCTCAGATCAGATAGAAAAAAAAAATTTATTCAGTACAAGCTCTCCACCGCCGCCAACTCCTCCGGCCTCCGTCTGTCCTTCTCTTAATGGCTTCATCTCTTGTCTTGTTGTTGTTGTTGTTCTTCTTCTTCTTCTCGAACTTCATGTTCATCTCTTCCTTTTTAGGTAAGCCTTTATCGGAGACCTCTGATGATCCATTGAAGGCATTGTCTTGTTCGGATTGAGGATTTAATTGTTTTTGCGCTCATTGAGAGGTCTAGATTTCCTTTGAATTCGCAAGAGTATGATACTTCGTTCCTAGGCCATAACAAGGGACATGGAGGATGAATCCATTCTTTGAGGTTTTGAGGTAAAGGTGGGATCTTTTCTCCATTTTCTTCATCTTTTGTCATTATTTACGGAATTAATTTTTGGTGTTTGTTTTGTTTTTTATGGAAGAAATAATATATGAAAAGTATATGCATGTCGGTGGGGCGGCGTGCATGAGGGAGCTACCGTCGTGAGGAGAGAATGGGCAACAAGCATTAGGAGGGTGAGGTGCAGCGGGTGAAATGCTTGGGGGTGAGTTTTGGATGTGGTGGTGTGTGATCGGCGATGCGTTGTGTGGTCCGGATGCTCTCGGGGTAAAGCGGGCCGCCTTCATCCTGATTCCAAGCCATCCACGAGGAAGGAGGAAGATGGGAGGGGTATTTTAGGAAAAAAAGGGTTTTAGAAATTAGGGTTTTCATTAGGATTTAATTAACTTAGTTAAATTGATTCTGGTTAATAGAATTAGTCGTAAGTGTTATTTAGGTACTTAAAAAAAGTTGCGGGGTATGTTACATTCTTAAAAAAATTGAGGTGTCAAAGTGAAAAGGTGTAATGTTCAGGTGTGTAAAATAAAATTAACCCATAAATATATCACTAAAAATTAATAAAATTTAAAATAACTGAAATATACGTTAAAGGCTCTTTGGTATGCAGTAAATAACTGTAAAGTAAGTTTATTTATCGGTAAGTGAAACTTATTATTGTTTGGTTTGTTGGAAAACCAGCTACTGGTAAAACTTGTTGCAAGTGGTTGTATCCCTCTTTCTCTACAGCTCGAGCCTCTCTCTTTTCCACGACACCGAAAACCCCAAGATTTATGCTTTATATTTAACCATAAATAAGAAGTTTTTTCTTGATTTATACTAATAATCATAAATAAGTCTTTTGGTTGACAAATAGGTTATCACGCTTTTAATAGCTAAGTATATATTCCGAGCAATTATGACATTTTGAGGGGTGCACAAACAATTTTCTCTATTTAATATTATAAAGGAATTAGTTTGCTATTTAAATTTAATTTTGAATATTTTTAAAAAACTAAATCAATAAAATAACTCTATTTCAAAAATAATTAACATTCTTTTTTATTACTCTTTTTATAAATTAAATTTAAAGTAACAAAAATAACTCTATATTTTTACAATTATAAAAATTGTAAAATATAGGTCATGGATGCTCTTTCTAAAATAAATGTTTAATTTAGGGTTTGTTTGGTTTAGGCATTTTCGACGTTTTTCGTGTTTTCGTCATTTTCCACGAAAACTTGAAAACGTGAAAACATGAAAACGCGTTTGGTGTGCTCCTTTTCACTAAGGCCCCGTTTGGATTGGCTTTTTTGAGCCCAGAAGCGCTTTTTTATAAGTTAAGCCCTTCTGGGCTCAAAAAAACCCGTTTGGATTGGCTTTTTAAAAGCGGTCGCAAAAAGCCCAAATCGCTTTTTGAGCGACCCATGTGGTGCTTCTGAAAAAAGCAGTTGTGGTGAAGCAATTTCAGGATTATGCAATTACCACATTGCCCTTATGAAATCAAGAAATGGCAGGGCTTTTTATAGGTTTCTTCTACGAGTCCGTCTCTTCTCCTTCTACGATTCCGCCCCTTCTTTCTCTGAGAGATCCGAAGACCTCCCTCCGTCCACCTCTTCATCATCGCTGATCCGGAGAGAGAGAGAGAACGAGAGAGAGAGAACGAGCTCCACGACTACTTCAGCCCGACGACATCGAAATTAGGGTTTCGAGATCGGTGAGCTTGATTTCTTTTAGAGTTTTCCTTTTTTGTTGAACATGTTGCATGATTTTTTTGTCATTAATGGTTTACATTTCCACGATTGCTTCTACTCTACCTCCCATCTCTCCTTATTTCTCACAATATTCCATTATTTGGCCCTAATTTTATTTGTTTTTGGTTCTCCCTTAATTTGTCAACATCTTGATCTGGCCTTCCTTTTTGAATGATTGTTGTTTCAGTTGTTAAATTGGATGAAAATATATGTGGTGTAAATTCAATTTATATGCATGCTTTATTCTGTTCCACTATATCAGTTAAATTTATATGTTTTTTTTTTCATGTTATATTTGTTTCAGCCATTTTGCATAGCATTGTGTTTGGTTCTAAGTTAATTGATAGTTAATGAAAGTTTCTGAGTTGGATTTTGAGTTGTTGCTTGCTTCTTAGTTGTGAATGTCAGCTATGCTCTTTTGCTGAGTTTGATTCATTATGATATGCTCTTCTTGGTTTTGAGTTTTTTTTTTTTATGCATAGCATGGCTATAACTGCACAGTTGGGTTTTTGGGTTTGTCATTAGCATTTTGACATTAGCATTTTGGGTTATTGGGTTAGAAATTTATTTCCTGGACACAAAGCAGTCCAATGTACATGGATGCATCTCAGTACTTCTTCCACCCGTAAGCAGTCAACTATGTCCTTCAATTCCAATGCTTTTCCTTCATTCCAATGCCACCATATATACCTTATAGAAATGCCATGGATTAAATAGTGGATTCCTAGAGAAAATAAGTTGGATTAGAGCTTACATAGCTTAGAAGGTCAGGACTCAGGAGCATCCCCAGATTCTTCAAAGCTGCTATTTTTTAGAACAGTGACAATCTCCAACACCATCACGCCATAACTGTAAACATCTGACTTGATTGAGCATTTTCCATGTTTATCATATTCTGGTGCCATGTACCCACTGCATGCCATTATAAACATTTTCAAAATTGTGTGTCATTATATACATTTGTTTATGCTTGAAAGTGAAGAGAAATGTTATTTCTATTCGGGTAGTCTTAATTTCCTTGTGTTTCATCTACTTCAAAAAGCTTTGCAGATAATTCTCTCTAAGACTATTTTTAGGACATTGTGTGACTTTTCAGATATTGAACACCCATTTTGCTTGTCTAATACAGCCAAGTTTAGAGCAATCAGTGCACTAGTCCTGAATTCTTCATTTTTCACCAGAAATTTATTTCCTTCTATTAATATCTAAGCAAATGTGTTTCTCATTTTGGTTTGGATGCAAGTCATTGGTGATTGAACATTTGGCTATTTTGAATGGATTAACATCTATCTCTGATAAATATTACAGTTACTCATTTTATCTAAAAAACAATTCAGTTATGTGTGTTGCTCTTATAAACATTACAGTTATTTATCTAAATATATTCAGTTAACGGCCACAAAATTTTTTTACAATTATTTATCTAAATATATTTAGTTTTGATTCCAAACTAGCAATGTGTTGATTCTATTATGTCGTTATTAATGATCTTGCCTCATCATCAATAAGTTAATGTAGTGTATTATGGGCAAAAGTCCATAAATCAGAATGAACATTGCTCCCAAAATAGCACCCAAAAGATATGTTCAAGGGACAAGTACAAGTGATGGGAATGTGGAGAAATGTGACAATATTGCAAAGGCTAGATGGGATGATACAAAGACTGAATTTTTTTTAAAGATATGTGTGGAGGAGGTCCAAGCGGGTAATAGGCCACACACACATTTTACAAAAGAAGGTTGAAAAAATGTGGTGTCAAAGTTTGGTTTGATAACAGGCCTAAGTTACAACTATAAGCAACTAAAAAACAAATGGGACTCATTGAAGAAGGAGTTCTCCATATGGGCGAAGCTTGTAGAGCACTTAGGAGGCCTTGGATTTGGGACCCCTGAAGAGGACAGTTTTGGTGAGCGATGATTGGTGGGAAAGAAAAGGACAAGTAAGCCAATTTTATTTGCATCATAGTCATATATTCATTATATAATCTATAATTTGAAAATATTCTAACACATTGTCTTTTTGTTTTGTTTGAAACAGGAAAACCCAGAATATTTAAAATGGAGAAATGAGGGTCCTAAGTTTTTAGAAATGATGGAGATTTGTTTCAAGGATGTGGTGGCGACAGGCTATATGGCATTGGTACCATATGCGGAGCCATCTACTGATAATGAAGAAGCCAACCAACATGCTTATACTCAGGGCATGAATGAAGTAGAAGTGGATGCCGACAACTTTGGTGATGACGGTGATAGTTCTGAACAATATAATGCTACTCCGAGGGAAGAAAATCGTGCTACACATGATAAAAAGAGGCAAAGGACGTCACGTAGAGAAAGGAGAAAAAGTGCAAATGAACAATTGCAGGAATCATTTGATTGCCTACTCTCTGGGATGGACAATATGTCCCGTGCAAGTAGTACAAGAGTTGAGAATGACGATCGGTATAGCATAAACAAGTATGTGAATTTAATGGACATTATGCCAGGGATTGAACGAGGAAGCCCACAATACTTCCTAGCTGTGAGGTTGTTTGCAAAGAAAGCTCATAGGGAGGCGTTTGTGTCACTAGTGGAAGTGGATCCATCGCTTGTTACCGGCTGGTTGAACACTTTCAACATGGATAACATCGACCGAGCTTAACTCCAATTTAAGCCCATCTATATTCATATATGTTTGGACTTGTTTGTTTTGCTTTTGTTTTATTAAGTGTTGAGCGTGACTCTTCAACATTGTGTTAAACTTTTGAATTATGGGTGTTGGACATATATGGATTGTCGATGTGTAATTGAATTGTTTCTAATGTTTTGGATTTCTACATTCCCCCTTGATTGCTATCATTGGTGTATTATAATGATTAATGTTTTACCCTGCCTGAATGATTTCCCCCTTATCTATATCTAATTGGCATATGCAACTTTTCTATTATTTACCAAGACTGAGTTTCTGAATATTAGATGTGGCTGCACTCACTAATATTAACTAATTCTCTGTTGGCAGTATTTCAATCAGAATTTAAGAGCAGTGCTTGAAGTGTTGGATGATCCTGATTCAGCCACAAGGGAACTTGCTCTTTCTTTGATAGCTGAATTGTTAATCAATCAGGTCTGTGTTGTGGCAGAAACTTTGTATTTTAATGTTGTGATTATTATTACCATTGTTATTGTTATTGTATTTATTGTTTCCTTTTTCATTGTTCTGTGCCAATGAAATTTGTATATGTGAATCATGTATTGGAATAGAATCTATTATTATACAAAGTTGAGAGATTTGCAGATGCCCAGCTATGTTTGAATGCTCATATATGTAGATATATTTAAATGAAATTCGATTCATTGCCACTTTAGGTAACAGATAATATTCAAGCAAATGTCCACTTCTATATATATACATATACATGCCTTTCAAAATTCTTCAGAGATGTTTTTTTTCTGTTTCTTTTATTAATATTTTTATCAATCAAAGAGATCATCACCTTAAAACTATTCCTGGCCTCCAACTTTTTCTTATTTCTTTATATTTTTTAAGGTAGAGCATATATATATAACTCTAGATTGTTATTTAGAATTGAAGGACATATTAAAGAACTTGGTAATATTTGACTATTGATTGTTATTTTACCATTTTTTTTGGTGTGCTTCCGAAGTCCATGGTTTCCATCTCCTAATATTTTTTTATGGTTTATGTAGGGTATAACTCTAGAATGGAGTTCTTGACCGATTCAGATAAAGAATCGAATGGAGCAATGTCTGATTCAGAAGAAGAAAACAACAATTTCGATATACAAATGGATGAGTACCTTGGAAGGATGTTTGCAGGTGCGGCAACTACACAATACCAATATATGAAGTCAATGTTGAAGGGTGAGAAGAGAACATCTGCCTTAACTGGTCATAGGTGGGTTAATGAAATAATGGGTGGATCGGAAACTCGTTTTTTCGAGCAAGTTCGAATGAGAAAATGTGTATTTAGGAGATTGGTGGTTGAGCTCACTCAAAAGTATGGGCTACAATACACAAGGAATGTCACTGTAGAAGAATCAGTGATAATGTTCTTATATATACTTGGACAAGGAGCCACTTATAGGAATGTGGAAGAGAGGTTTCAACATACGGAGAGCAGCCGCACCGCAAACGGCTTCATCGAGTGTTAAAAGGCTGTCATCAAGCTTGGAAATGATGTTATTAGGCCGATAGATAGGAATTTGAGGAGGTGTGTGGAGGAATACATCCCAGGGGTGACACTTTCGATATTGGCCTTACTTCAAGGGATTGCATTGGAGCAATAGATGGGACACATGTGGCCATTCATGTCCCAAATTGAGAAACAAATCCCATTTATGAATAGAAAAGGGTACACATCAACAAATATCCTAGCTGTATGTGACTTCAACATGTGTTTCACATTTGCACTTATTGGTTGGGAGGGATCGGCGCATGATACACGTATACTAGTGGAGGCTTTAAGAAATTCATCTTTGAAGTTTCCTCATGCACCCGAAGGTTTGCATTTACTTTAAATTAATTTTAGTGTTTATGTTTTATATACTTATTTTTTGAATTTTACTTTTGTAGGAAAGTACTACCTTGTGGATTCTGGATATCCTACAATGAAAGGTTTTATGGGACCATACAAGAGTGCGAGATATCACATTCCACAATTTAGGATGTCTCGTACCTTTAGGTCCGAAAATGAAGTATTCAACTATCATCACTCTAGCTTGAGGAGTGTTAAAGAAAGAACATTTGGGGTGTGCAAAGGCAAGATGGCGGATTCTACAAAATATGCCTAGTTACTCACCGAAGGTACAATTCAAAATAATATGGTCATGTTTTGCTATCCACAATTATATTCGAAGAATGGGTAGTAATGATTTGGAGGATCTTGAGAATATTGAAGACATTAACAAATTTCAAGAAGGAGAACGGGGCTTCGAGGATGATGATGGTGAGAGTTCGTTTGTTTATTCCCAACCAACCTACGAAGACACCCAACAAATAATCATAATTAGGAACACCATTCGGGATCAACTCTCAAATGGATCTACAAGTTGATTTTGTAGTTTTTGCAAATTATTGTTATTGTCGTTGTAGTTGTTGAAAAAATATTATTGTTATTGTTCTTATGTTTGTTGTTGCAATTTTTTGTTTTTGGTGTTAATTGTTGTCATGGTTGTTGTGATGTTGAGATATTATTAATATAGCTATTGTTAATTGTCGTTGTAATAGTAATGACAATATTGTTGTAATGGTGGTTGTGATGTTGAAAATATTATTGTTCTTGTTCTTATGTGTGTTGTAAATTTTTAATTCTTCTTCATTGTTGTATGATTCTTGTGATGTCAAAAAATATTATTGTTCTTGTTCTTATGTGTGTTGTAAATTTTTACTTCTTGTTCATTGTTGTATGGTTCTTGTGATGTCAAAAAATATTATTGTTCTTCTTCTTATGTGTGTTGTAAATTTTTAATTCTTCTTCATTGTTGTATGGTTCTTGTGATGTCAAAAAATATTATTGTTCTTCTTCTTATGTGTGTTGTAAATTTTTATTTCTTCTTCGTTGTTGTTGTGGTTTTTGCAATGTTGAAAATATTATTGTTATTATTGTTAATTGTTGTTGTAATAGTAATAAGAATATTGTTATTTTTAATTTTTTTAATATGGGTGTCAAGAAAAATGCAAGCTTGGTAATAGTAATAGTAATAGTAATAAATAAATAAATAAATAAATAAATAAATAAATAAATTAATAATATAAAAATGTGATCATAAACATAGGAGGAATAATAATAATAATAATAATAATAATAATAATAATTATTATTATTATTATTATTAACAGTAATTATTAAGAATTAATAATAATGATGATAAGTATCATAATAATAATAAAAATATCAATAATAACAATGATAATAATAATAATAATAACAATAATAAACATAAACATAATAATACTAACAAAAATATTTATTAATTGTAATAAAAGATGTGACAAAAGTATAATACTTGGGATATTATTATAATTGAATGAATGTCCATTTTGGTAATTTGCCACTAAAAAAGTCCTTTTGGGAATATACATCCAAACAACTCCCCAAAGAAAAAAGTGCTTCTAAATTAGCCCATCTAAACACAAAATAAACAGAAGCACTTAACTTATTCCTAGAATCACTTTTTTCAGAAGTGCTTCCAGGATTTTGAAAAAAAGGGCTTTTTTTATAAGCCAATCCAAATGGGGCCTAAAATGTAGAAAAGAAATAGGGTGTGAAAATGGAAAACACGAAAAAGAAAAAAATCACTTTTCAAGGATGGAAAAGATTGTGGCATTTTTGTAATAAAACCAAACTTCAAAAACTCTTTTAAAGATCTCACTCCTAAAAACCCTAGCACACGTCTCTCGCTCTCGTCCTCCTTGATCTCTCGATCGAGGCTTGATCTTGAGTTGATGAATAAAACCCTTGCAAGCACTCCATCTTCATCTCGAGGTTATTAAAACTCTCTCCTCACCGGCCATCCTCGCTAGGGAATCATCACGCCTAGCTCTTTCTCTACTCTTCTCCCTCACTGGAGTGTCTCTCCACTTCTCATGAGTGGAGTCTCTCCCTCATCCGGATATGAAAGTTTTATAACAAACAAAACATATTTTCCATTTTCTCGCTTTTGCATAAACAATTTACAATAAACCAAACCAAATAGCCTTTTTATTTTCAAGAAAACAAACCAAACACCCTTTTAGATTTTTCATAAGTAGTTATGGTACACATATTTGTACAAGTAAAACACCCTTCTCTTAGGGATGGATGTGATATATGGACCATAGTGAACTCTATTAATGAGTTTAAAGCCACCATTATATTTCATCTTATCTTTCATTTACTAAAATTTATAGCTTGAGAAAAGATAGAATTGCCCTTATTACAATAGGTTAAACTGAAGTTGGTTTATGAAGTGGTTTGGCCCTTTCCAATGCGTGGATTAATAGGATCTAATTGAGGTTTAATTAACTTGAGCACCTCCTCGCTCATATCGTCATTACTGCATGAATCCCAATTTCTTAACTTGCTCTGCCTTCCCTAACACGCTAAAGCTCCTTCGCTCTCAAGCCTCAGGAGAGATGGGTTATACTTGATAGGGGTAGCTTCATCAAGCTTCACCAAAGATCCTTTATTAAAGGGTTAAAAGTCATTTTTGGTCCCCTCGGAAATGTGCCTAATGTTCATTTCAATCCTAAATTTCAAAAGTTGTTCAATACGATCCCTGTATATTGCATATTCTATCACATTTGGTCCCTAACGCTAACATGGCGTTGACGTGGCATACGAATAAAATAAGAGGTATTATTTATTTATTTTTTTCTTTTACAGGTGGTCGTATTTTGATGGCGTGGCAGGCAAGCTGGACTGCTGACATGGCATGTAGGTGCCATCTCAGCTCCTTAAGTTTTCTCTAGTTGACGTGGTATGCTGATGTGGCATATAGGGACCAAATGTGACAGAATACGTAATACACATGGACTGTATTGAACAACTTTTGAAATTTAGGATGGAAATAAACATTATACATATTTTCAGGGATAAAAAATGACTTTAATCCTTCCCATATTTGGAAGATGTTGTAGACGATCTGGGATCAAATATCTTAGACGTACATATCTCCATATTAAAAAACGGCTCTTGTGAACTGTTGGATGTTGGGAGCTTCACAAAAATACCTTGTGCATACCTAACTACTATTGCACATAGTCCATTGGCTATAATTGGTGGGAAGCATGAGAGAGTGTGCCATGTGAGAATCTGTGACTATACGTGCTCCATTAGCAAAAGAAAGCAACTCTTCATCAATCAAAAAGAGGTATGAGTGACTTTGCATTAATTAGGTCTCAAAGGGGAGATGTGCTATAATTAACCAAGTAGCTTCATCATTCACATACATCCTTATTAAACCTAACTCATCAGTAGATTATCATCTAAAGCTGCACTTCATTAAAGTAACCACAAAACTACTTTTTTCAGAAAATTTTGAATTTTAACCCACATTGGATATCCCCTTCACAAACATGACCCTAGTTTTAACATGAGAGATATTATATAATTTTGTTATGGGTATTTTGATAAAAGAGATATATACAAGTGTATATTAAATCCAGTAGGAAAAGCACCAAAATTCAAAATATTTTTAAAAAATCATTTAATTATTAAAATTTATTTCATGTTACATATCTTAAAATTATTTAAAAATAAAAAAAACTATTAAAAGTTTAAAATTATGATTTTTGTTATGGGGAAGTTTTACGATTTGTGCATCCAGCAAATTTAAAGGTAAATAGAGGATCCAAGGATAATGGGACCACAAGGTTCAATCAGTCCTCTATGAAAACTACGTGGAGATTCTCCCATGACTAAAAAGCGCTGTAAAACACACTCTTATCCGGTACTTACTCAATCCAATTGCTACAATCAAAGGCTCGTAGGGGTCTTCTTTAATGATTTCACTTATCCTTGTGTTAGAGGCAACACTTCCTGGCCATAATCCGACTCCCCACGTAGTAATTGGGGCCGTTATCAAGCCCGTGTTGTTCCCTCATCTCATCATCCAGTGTTCCTCGTCTCCATCATCCAAAGGTCCACCATTCACCCTCCGGATTTCTAATGAACTCACAAGGATCATAGAGATTCTCGTATTCTCAATAGCATCAACAATTTTAATAAAATATTTTTCTTAAAATATTTTTTTTAAAATTATCTTTTAAAATGCAATCCCAAAAACTTGTAATCCATAATCTAAATATTTACCCTAATATAACTTTAAAATCCCAATCATGAACTATTGGTCCCTGGCACTGTTTTCTTTTTCTTTTGGGGTCCTTGGGAGGGTGTGTAAGGACTTAATGTAATAATATTTTAAAGGTGTATATATTTTGGGTGGGAAATAAGTACTCAAATAAGTACTCGTAAACTAATAAATAATTACCTTATTAACAAAAGTTTTGATAAAATAACTATCCAATCGAAAGAAAGCATAATCGCCAAAGACCAATAGGTCGAAGCGGCAAAGTGGTCCTCTACATCCGGGAGGGAGAAACTACTTGCTCAATCCCGTGTGACAGAGCGAAAGCTGGTGTCAGAGGTAGTCCACTGTGCCGTTAAGATGTGGGGCTAGGCCGGACTGTGCCCTGTGATAGTCCTCTCTCTGTCCCGTCCCACCTGGGCTTAGAATGGGGTTTATCCCCTTTTTCCAAAAAAAAAAAAAGCATAACTGATATTATGAAACTATATTATAAAAAATAATATAATTTTATTAATTTTAATTTCCCCATTAGTCACGTGCGCAAAAAAACAAAGTCCGTACTAAGCCCTTGTTTGGTTCAAAAGGGGAGTTTGGAGGGGAGGGGTGAGGGGGAGTTTGGAGGGGAGGGATTTGAAGGGTTTTGAAAAATTTTATGTTTGGTTCAATGGGGGAGTGTGAAGGAGGAATTTTTTTTTTATTTGGTTGTAAGTAAGAGTGAGAAGGAGTGTAATGTACATTTGACCAATTTGCCATTTAGTATAAAACAAATAATGATAATATTTGGTTGGAGGAAAGAGTGAGAAAAAGTGTAATGTGTATTATTACTATTAATTTAATACTAATTAATATTAATTATATTAAAGCTAAAAATTATATGAATTTTAGTATAATTAATACTAATTATTAAACCAATATAATTTTTATTACTATTAATTATATTAGTATAAAAGTTAGTATTAAACTAATTAATATTAATTATATTATAGATATTAATTACATTAATTTAAGTATAATTAATATTAATTATTAAAACAATACAAATTTTATTATTATTAATTATATTAGTATAAAAGTTAAAATTAAACTAATTAATATCAATTATATTAAAGCTAGTATAAAAACTACGACTTCGATGGAATTTTAAAAATAAGTGGAGTGGTAGGATGATATTTTCGGTGATTTTTTGAGTTTAAAAATAAAAACTTTTCCACCCTCCAAAAACCCCATTTGGGAGGGAAAATGAGGAGTTTGGAGGGATTTGTCACCCCTCCACACCCCTCCTCACCCCCTCTCACACTCCCAACCAAACACAAAAAAAACCCCAAACCCCTCCTCACACCTCCAAAAACCTCCAACCAAACAAGGGGTAAAAGTCTAAAATATGATAGAAAGGTCTAAAAGGAACTGGTTGGTGAGGCACTAGGAACAGCGTCCACGCTGTTCAAGAATCTCATCGTGTATTGCCAATCTCGAGATTCAATTAACGGTTGAGATTCGATTATAGTATCCACACACTGTTCCGAGTAAAACAGCGGATCAGTATAGTTTTCTTCTAGATTTAAAAAAAGAAATAAATCGAAATAAATCCGCGAGAATTATCTCCTTCGTCTCCGAGATCGGAAGCTCTCGTCGGAATGGCGACGCTATCGCTGACGATCCCCACGTCCCCCAACTCCGTCCGGCTTAGGTTCCGTCGCCGGAGCTGGGTTCACAGCCCTGGGTTCCTCCGGTTTCGATCTTTGAAGACGGATCACCGTCTCCGCCTAGATTGCGCTTGTTGGGCAAGTTCCAATTCGTCGCCGGATTCCTTCTCCGGGTGGTCAACGGAGAGCGGCGGCGATGGCTCGCCAAAGGAGGGGGGATTCGGAGGTACGTAGAGATTGACTTCCCGTTTCCTGCTTCTGTTTTGTGAGGTTGGATTTCATGGATTTGGATCTGTTTTTCATTTCATGCTTTGCATAAGTGAACAACACTGCTGTAACGCTATTGCTATTTCAGTGTGGCGATAGTGAAAGCTTTTGGTTAGTAAAAGTATAGTGCTGAATGACTTTAGGGTTTGCTTGAATTGAGGGAGAATAGAAGAAGGGAAATGAAAACAATCAGGACTTTAGGTTGTTTGCGAGTGGTTGAGTGAAGAAACTAAGATTTTATAAGCAAATGAAAGTAATGGTATTGAAAAAAATCTTGCTTTTTTTTTGTCTGTTAAAAATTTACTAAATGCCGTTATAATGCTTTATTAAATTCTAAAACTCACAAATTTATCATGTTTGAGGTACCCTACATTCATTCCTGAAGGTTAAATGGGAATAGTGGTTCCTAGTGGAAAGGAGAAGCAACTTTGTTAGAGAAAGGATGACTGAATACTTTTAACCATGGCTAACCCCTCTATTCAGAACATTCCATCCTCCTTAACAGTTGAATTTTAATTTTCTTATAGAAAATCTAACTGAATTGGATTGTTAACACCTGATAGAATCATAGTGTTGATTTTTTCCCCTTTTTATGAGAAAAAAAGGGTTGTGTTGGAAAGTTTGTAGCTTGCTCGGTTGTGTATATGGCAAGTAGGGTATTGGATACAGCACATATGCATTAATCCTTGTTACTTAGGCACAGCTGGAAATACCAGCATGTTTGAAATTAAAAGGTCTTCAAATTGTCTAAAGATTCATCTACTCTCACATTGACACTAAAGTAGTATTCAAAATCTTGTCCATCCATCCTCTGAGTATCTCCTGATTTTAAGTTTTTTGAGTTCTAATGACACTTTTTTAGTAGTTCTCTTTCAGGGATGTTGGGAGCTGGGCTGGCCGGTCTCTTTTTTGCTTCTGGAGTGACATTTGCAGCATTATCATTGAGCAGCAGGAATACTTACAGTAAGTGGTTTCCCCCTTTGATAGTAAATCATGTGATTACAAATTGCTTGGGTGAGCATTGTTTTCAGTAATAACATGGTTGGTTTTTTTTGTTTTATGTTTATTATCAAATGTCTTGAATGTTATATGATGTGTAGTGCTTATGTACCACGAACTTAATGTTAAGAAAGTTTATATTTTGTAAACATATGAATCTTATTTTTATTTTGTGCTTGTGCTTATTGTACACACAGGAGTCAAACCAAAGATGGAGGCCCTAACTGTTGAACAAGAAGTCTCCTTGGATGATGAGAGTAAACGAGTAGATCATGATGGGAACAATCAAAACCCAAGCAATTAATGGAAAATGATAATGAGATAAACAGCCAAAATTCAGACATTGAGACAGGTACAATTAAGGACCTTCTTCCTCTTGTAGATAATAACAAAGATGCTACTTTGAGCAGACCTGAGGATATTCACCATTTAGAGACTCCAGCAGAGGAAAACATTAGATCAGCTGGCGGTGATTTTAATGCTGGTTCAAATCAAGATGATGTGCAAACTGCCCACTTATATTGATAGCATTCCTGTGCTAGCTGGTTCTAATCCTGTTTCATCTAATTTAATTGTACACGATGAACATGAAATTTCCATCAAATCTTCAACTATTAATGATTCACAGAGCACCACAACGTCAAACTCAGTTCATGAACTCTACGAACATCAGGGTTCCAACACTGAATCTTCTTTTGATTCTGATTCAACAACGATATTACTGATAATCAAGAGGACAGTTTTACACCTGAAACCACAAACTATGATGATTCATTAAACTTTTCCAGTGAGTTTGAAGGCCAACTTCCTAGTGACATTTTATCTTCTGATCCCATAGTATTAGAACCAGTCCCATGTGATCATATGTTGCTATTGGTTCAAAAAGATGTAACAGGACGGGCAGAATCTTCTATAGAGGAGCATAATGTTGTTCATTCTCAAAACCTGGAAGACCCCAACAGTTTTTCTACCTCACTTTCTTTAGGAGATGATATAAATGAAACTAAACCTTCAGTGGTAATGCCTGCATCAGATCTCGAAATGGAATGAAGCTGCTAGTGTCCCTTGATCAATCCATCTCAGCAGAAGCACATAAAATAAATGAGAGTGAGTCAGGTTCAGCAATACTAGATTCTAAGGGAAATGAATCTGATGAAGACAAGATTATTCAAACTAATAGAAGCTCATTATTTAAGTCGCTACTTCCTGAGAAGTCCTTCTCTTCTGCTGGTATACCTGCTCCATCAGTTGTTTCTGCAGCTCTGCAGGTCTCTCCTGGAAATGTCTTGGTTCCTGCAGTAGTTGACCAGGTTCAGGGGCAGGCATTCGCAGCCTTGCAAGTTTTGAAGGTAATTCTATGTTTTAAGATAGTGATAACTGTAGTCATTAGTTTTAAATAAGTTTTTTTCGGAATGGGGCTCCACTAGATTAGGTTACTTGAAAGTGATGTACTAATTAATCTAGACCTTGAGAATATAAGTCAGATTGGAATAATTTTTTTTTGCCTTTTGATGATTGATTTTCATTTTACACATTGTCTGTAATTGCTCTAGGTTATTGAGGCTGATGTTCGGCCTGGTGATTTATGTACTCGCCGAGAGTATGCTCGCTGGTTAGTAGCTGCAAGCAGTTCTCTTTCCAGGTATATCTTGTCTGCTTATATCAAGTACCTACTTTTTCTGTGAGTTTTTGAATTCTGCTCTGTTTTAGGCTTTTAATTTGTCCTAGCAGTTCAATGATGTTAGGAAATATACTAGGTGAGAGCAGATGCTTTTGCTTGCTGATTCTGATAAGTAACATTGCACATTAAATAGGAACTCAATCTCAAAAAGTATACCCTGCTATGTACATTGAGAATGTGACTGAACTTGCCTTTGATGATATCACTCCTGAAGATCCTGACTTTGCTTGTATTCAAGGTGAAGATTAAACCTCTCTCTTTTTATGGAAGTAAAATTGGCTTTACATTGTATTAGTGTTATTACTGTGATTTTGTGATATATGAATTATATATTTGTTCTTTGTTGCATTGCTTTTTACAGGCTTGGCTGAAGCTGGTTTAATTTCCAGCAAACTATCCATGTCTGATAGCCCTTCTGGTGAACATTATACTCCTGTCTTATTTTCTCCAGAAAGGTTATTTGGTCTGCTCAATCTTTCAATTGTTTGTTTTTGGGTTTCTGTGTAATCTTATGTAGATTTTCCTTCGAAATTGCAGCCCCTTATGTCGCCAAGATCTTGTGAGTTGGAAGATGGCTCTTGAAAAAAGTCTACTTCCAGAAGTAGACAGAAATGTAAGTAAAAACTCCGTTATTTAAATTTGTTAATCTTAATACTTATTTTTTTGTGGTGTTCATTACGTTTCTCTCATTTTATCAGTCTCTATACCAATACTCTGGCTATTTGGATATTGAAAAAATAAATCCTGTGGCTTGGCCTGCTTTGGTTGCTGACTTGTCTGATGGAGAACAAGGCATCATAACATTAGCTTTCGGTATTGCCCTTGAGTTATTATTTGTTTTAAATTTTGTGGTTGTTCATCAGATTCATGGAGTACTTTTCTAAAAAACATAGGTTATACAAGGCTATTTCAACCTCATAAACCTGTTACAAAAGCTCAAGCTGCTATTGCTCTTGCTACTGGGGATGCTGCTGATTTTGTAGGGGAGGAACTTACACGCATTGAAGCAGAATCTTTAGCCGAGACTGCTGTTAATGCTCACACTGCTTTAGTTGCCCAAGTTGAGAAAGATTTACATGCAAGCTTTGAGAATGAGCTTGCTAAGGAAAGGGAAAAGATAGGTGCACTAGAAAAATTAGCTGAAGAAGCAAGGCTGGAGTTGGAGCGCTTGAGAGCTGAAAGAGTAGAAGAAAAAAATACTCTACTTAAGGGGCGTGCTGCTGTTGAATCAGAAATAGAGGTCCTTTCCAAGTTAAGGCTTGAGGTTGAGGAGCAGCTACAAAGCCTCATGAGTGATAAGGTGGGTATATCTTTTGAGAGGGAGCGAATTAACAAACTTCGAGAGCAAGCAGAGAAAGAGAACCAGGTTATCATCCAGTTGCAATATGAGCTGGAAGTTGAGAGGAAGGCTCTGTCCATGGCCAGGTACCCGCTTAGAACTTCTCTACTTAGCTTAGTCAATTAGTTGTTACAGTTTGTCTTAGTTTGTTTACGCTCAGAGGAAGAATGTCTGTAGCCATGAACTTTTCTTCTGGTTTTCATTTTTCTTTATTACCATTTACAATTGAAGTCCACCCATTGCTGATTTTCTGTTCTATGATTCTGACCTTGAGGGGATAAAATGATTGTCTAGTGGTTTGATTTCTTTGCATGAATGCTAAATACATTTACTAATAGCTATGGGGAGATCCTAAGCAAACATTGACTTCATATTTGCCATGCACCATGCGTCCTTCTACTGTTACTATGGCATGTTGAGTACATTGCGTAAGACAACAATTGCTTGCTGAGAAAAGCCTGTTGGCATTGTAGATTTTATAGAATTGCCTCTACTGTATGCCTTGGTTTTTTAAGAACTTAATTTAAACACTTTGGATTGTAACCAAGTTTCATGAGACTTGTATAGCCATTCCTAGTAAAATGTGGTATATCTTTTTGGCACATTAGAATAGCAAGACTACTATCAATCGAATATAAGAATTGAAGAATGAAGGGGAATTGTTTTACTTATATAGTCTACAAGCCTCACAATGAATTGCAATATGACTTCATGTGTTTGCATGTGCTCTTTCATATGTTTCAGCATGATTACTTAGATTAAAATTAGTTACAAAGGTTATGAATTTAATGCATGTGTTTATAGGAAATGTAAGGAGTTTCCTGGCTGCTAATGAAGATGATTGTGGTGTATGTTACTTGTGTGACTCAAGTCGCAAGTTTAAGCATAGAAGATAGCCATAAAAAGTACTGAGAGGATATGTGAAGAATTTTCTACTTTTTATTCCTTACAACATGTTACTTGGTTGATTTTTATTGGCTGAGAGGTGCAATTTTGAGTCGACCTCTCCAGACACCTCAACTTGACTGGTCCAGAGCCAGAGGACAACACTTCCCTATCTTCTTGCACCTGACGTGTGGTGCTCTAATCACCATATGGCCAGCGTAATGCTAATCTTCTCACAAACCTTTTGAATTGGACTTAGAAACTTGATCTAACTGTCTTCACTAGCTGGGAAGAATTACCTCTTTCAGCAACCGGCAAATTACTAACAGAATTAACAAATAACCCAATTTTTTCCTCAAGGCTTTTCAATTGTACTCATGACTTTTCAATTGCCATTTTTATTGTTGTCAAGTGAAAAATATGCATTGCATCTGGGACTCTAAATGTATCATAGTTACGACTTTTGTTTGTTCCTTTGTTAGCTAGATCTAATGTTCACATAATCACTAGGGCCTGGGCAGAAGAGGAAGCTAAACGAGCGAGGGAGCACACAAGAGCACTTGAGATGGCCAGAGACCGATGGAACAGTCATGGCATCAAAGTGATTGTTGACGAAGGTCTCGAAGAAGATGCTTCCGCTGGTAGCACCTGGGTTACTGCTGGAGAACAAACACCTGCCAATGAAACAATGATCACCAGAGCAGAGAACTTGGTCGAAAAACTGAAAGCAATGGCTTCTGAAGTAAAATTGAAGTCATCTGCAGTCATTGACAATATTATCCAGAAGATACTCTCTTTCATTTCAGCTTTGAAACAGCGGGCAACTGATACATCCAAACATGCCACAGAGGTAGGCTCAACGATCATCTCGAAGGGAAAGAAATCAGTAAACGAGATACAAGAATCAGTAAAAGAGATACAAGGAAAGGCATCCTCAACGATCATCTCGAAGGGAAAGAAATCAGTAAAAGAGATACAAGAATCAGTAAAAGAGATACAAGAAAAGGCATCCTCAACGATCATCTCGAAGGGAAAGAAATCAGTAAAAGAGATACAAGAAAAGGCATCCGATTTTGGCTCCAGTGTTGGATACAAGACTAAGAGGGTGTTCGAAGATTGCAAAGAAAATGTTGAGAAACTCACACATAAGTTCAAGACATGATAAAACTTTGTATTTTTTCTTCGAAAAATGCTTTTGCTAGTGATGTAGATTAGAGAGTGCTCCAAAGATCATCGGGATTTTATCGATACATCATTGTGATTAGAATGTGGATTCCTACTCATAATATTATCCTCATTTGTAATATTTTGACAAATAAACAAGCCTCAGCTAGGGGATATCTTTTGAAAAGAGTTAATATTTCTGAAAATGCATATCTTGTGTTTAATATATATATATATATATATATATATATATATATATATATATATAGGTTTTGTACATACATGCCTCTATTATCTTTTGAACTTAAATGACCTTTCTAAAATCAAGAAAAAGATATATCTGCTCTTTGTTTAGATGCTTAGGAATCTCTATTGTATGCTACAACAACAACAACAACAACTAAGCCTTAATCCCATATTAGATGGGGTTGGTTATATGAATTCTCTGTTTTCATGTCACTCTCAAATATATAATAAAAATAAAATAAAGTAAACTGAAATAAAATAAAAAATAAAAATACATAAATAAATAATAATAACAACAAATAATTCTATGCGAGATTGGGATGTTAATTGTAGAAGCTGGTAATCAAAGATCCCTACAAACAAAGCTAAGTTAATGGCTGAAAACCTTTTAAATTTAATTTATCTAATCCTATATTATTAGGCGGCCTGGTCTATATGAATTCTTTGTCTCCACGTCAGCCCTCATTAAAAACAAGTTCTACCAATATCTAACATAATGTAGTTCCCCTTAGACACTACCTCTCTGCACGTAATCCTAGGCCTACCTCTACCCCTCTTCTTATCTTCTACAACTAAACTATCACATTTTCAAACTGGAGCACTTGGGGGTCTCCGGCGTACGTGTCCAAACAATCTTAAATGTCCTTCTATTGTATGCTATAAATAAAATAATTATATAAATATGTTGATGCAGTATTTGGTCTCCCATGTGGATCAACACCAAACACGATCAATGGATAATATGGATCTCTTTAAGGTTGGTGACTAAATGGGAAAAAACCGCCAATGGTTGCTGGCGGAAGGATTCAGGTGGAAGACATAAGGCTTCTCCAAGTGGTCGTCACCTAGGGGCGCGAGCCTTGTGCCTTGGTATCACCTCACGCCTGCTAGTAAAGGGATTGCCCTGAGGAGTGAGCCTTCCAAGTTCTGAGTAGATAATTGTTTGCTTTTCTTTGCCCGAGGTCTCTCCCTTTTGTGTCTAGCGTTTTGACTCGTTCGCCTCGGGCCCTGATTCCGGTCATATCATCCCCTTGGTTATCATTACTCCTTACCATACTACTATGTTTCTTTCTGATCAAAGTCGAAACAACCATGTCTTGGTGGGGTGGTGGGGTGGTAGTCTAGGGATTTAGATTGTTTTTGAAGGCACTCTAGGGTGATGACACATGTTTGCCCAGATCTACTCGGATTAAAATATATATTTTTAAGTATATATAATCTCATTTTTTAGAAATATATATTAAAAATATGAGGATATATCAAAATATTGGAGGGTAAATATGTAATATGTATATATATATATATATATATATATATATATTAAATAATTATATTTTTAGCTGAAAATTCAAGCGTGGCTCCAGGATGTCGAAGATTGAAAAAGAAGCGATCGATCCGAATTCCTCACCGATCTCCTCCGGCGAAGCTCCGGCGGAGCCAAAGATCTCGATCAACCGCAGTGAGATCATGAAGGCCATGGAGGTCGTCGAGAGGGACTCCGCCGCCATCGCCGAGAGCTTCGCTGCCCTTTTCTCTTCCCTCCGTCTCGCCCTCTCCGAGGTCCTATCTCTTTTCATCTCAAAATTTTGGTATTTTCTCTGTGTTTATGTGTAGATATCGAACTGATTGGTGCCTTCGATGTTTGCCAATGCATTTCATTTGCTCTCTAATGGGAATTAGACGATTCCCAATAGGATATTAGAAGCAATTGTTGTTTTTACTATCAAGGTTTATAGTGAAAAAAATCCAACTTGGGAGTAAAGACAAACAAAAAGATGATGCTTTGACACGATACATGTTACAAGATCCTGATTTTCAGTCATTTGTGGGTACCTTTCATAATTGGATTGTTTTATGATGCATGTTTGATCCTTTTTGATGATCACTTATTCTCGACTTTGACAGCATCGCTATTGTGTGTTCTATAGGTTACTACCACTTCGGTTGAAAACATGCAGTGTTTTAGTGATGTTGTTGGCCGATTGCAAGAATCTGGTAATGAATATATATTATTATTATTATTTTTTTTTTAAGTTGCTGATAATTTTTCAGACTTCATGTAGTATTATCGCTCTTGCTTCACTTACATGTTGATGGTCAGGTATCAAAATCATTTTCTCATGCAATCTTATCTGTATGTTAACTGCTCTACTGTTGAGAAATGTAAGCATGAACCTTATAGACTTAGAAGCTAAAAGAGGGTATTTTGAGCAATTATTTGACGGTCTTCTACAAGGGAATCTATTGTTATGGCTTTTTGTTGCCCAAGACATCCTAATTTTGGGATGGAGCAACAGACCAGTTCATCTTTTTTGTAGTGTTGGTGGATATATTTCCATAAAACACAGAGGTAAACATATGAGGAGGGAGCAGTGTGCAATAAATAGATGAGGGAGTGGAGTGATTTCCTTCAATACAATAAAAAAAAGCAGCTGAACTTTTACAAGGTAGAAGCTTCCTTTATTTTTAGGTGGCCTTATGGTTGTATCGTACAATATTTGCATAAGAGTCTGAAACAGGCAATACAGAATAACGATCCTATCTTCTTTAATTTTCTCTATTATTGAACAATGTTAACGTTAAGTTTTAAAGCATTGTAATATTTGCTTCTTTTTCTCTGATATAAATTACTATAGCTGTTATACTTCATTTGTTTTGCAGCACTTGATGCAGCTACCAAAGGAAACCGATACATTAATTCATGCTTGAGGTCTGTATTTTTTGTTCACTTGTTGATTGTCTTACTTTGTGTTGCAACCTTGATGTCAGTCAGCACTACAAACAATATCATTAAATGTCCAAATGATAGTAACACTCATGTCTAGGATCTAACACAAATAAGTATGTAGAAATGTAAGAAATAGGAGTTATACCATGCACAACCACGACATGAGCATATATATGATCCACCAAAAGTTGGGTTTCATGCCGGCCCGACCCGGCCCAGCACGCATGAACTTGGCTCCTCAAGTAGGCAATCAGGCGTGCATGCATCGATGCAAAGGCTTAGCCCAGCACAAGGCAAGGCCTAGTTGGGCCATGCCGGTCTGTCGGCCTACCCATTTTTTTAAAATTATTGAAAATATAAAAAATATAAAAAATATAAAAAATTTAAAAAAATGAAAAAAAATTAACATTTTTATTAATTTCAATTGCGACACATTGTACATGAAAATTTTAAAATTCATATAAATGGTTAAAACTAACAATTATATATGAAAAATTTGGGTGTGAGGAAAAATGGTTATAGACCGGGCCTGGCACGGCCCAAAACCAGCACGGGAGGGTGGGTAATGTTGGCCCCAGGCTGGTGCGGCCTAAAACTTAGCTCTAGATTCTCCCCATCTCTGGGATCCACAAGCATGTCAAAAACCAATAATTCACTATCAATGTGATGATTATAATGGTTGAATGAGGTGCTATATCATGAATTTGGGAGCTCAACTCCTACTCAATGTTAGACTCCACTTCTTATGAGCACTCAATAGATTGATATGCTATTCCTTGTTAACTCCAAGGTAGAAAGAATCACAAATGTTTTTGAATACAAGAGGCAAAAAAAAAAAAAAAAAACAAGAGGAACAATCTTCTCTAATTTAAGAACACTACCTTCTCATGTTTCTTCCCACCCTTTTATTCTCATCTTAACACCTATCTATTTTACAAGATAGACATATAAATATTAAAAAAAGTCTCCAAAATCTCTACATAAACCCAATCAATTTGACTAAGTCAACTAAGGTGATTTCATATCATTAGTCCAACACTTTGGGGTGTTTATTTTCAATCTGCTGTAAATAAATATTTTGTTCAAAAGTATCCCATTGCTATAGTGAACTTAAAGATAATAGTGAATAGCTATTGTCAAATTCCTTTGTTAAATGGAATCTATAAGTATATTTTTTGTGGGTTATAAAATGCTAGGTATAAATTACACTTGCTTTAAGAAAAAGGAATCACACTTGATTACCTTTAAGAATGTGGGTAATTGTAGCCAAATTGACTTTCTTGTTACGAGAAGAAGGGATAAATTTATTTGTAAAAATTGCAAGATTATACCTGGAGAAGCACTAACCACATAACATAGGTTGGTGGTGTTGGATGTGAAGAAAAAGGGCATAGTAAAAAACAGAAAGGAGGGTTAAGCAAAGTAGGATTAGATGATGGGCGTTAAAAGGAACTAACCAATTAGCATTTAAGGATAAAATATGGGAAGAAAGATATAAATGCTGAAAGATGATGCAAAACACCTTATAAGGAGATGTCGAATCAGATTGAGAAAATAGAAAGTGAGGCTCCTAGGGTCTCTAAGGGATCGACCTCACCACGTGAATCACATGGCTGAATGTAAGATGCTCAAAGCGCTATTAAAGAGAAAAGATATTGGTATAAGAAATTACCCACAAATTGAGGACTGGAGTAAGTCTTCAAAAGTATAAAAGACAAAAAGGAGGCCAAGAAAGCTAAGTTAGCGAGGCCCGAGATAAATCGTTAGCCGATTTATACCAAAAGTTAGTGACTATAATGAAGAAAAAATAAGTATACAAGATAAAGAATGCCAAGAGATAAAAAGGAAAGACTTGAACCAAATCAAGCGATTAAGGATTTAGTCTCAACAAGCCTCGGCAAGTGAGATAAGAAAAATCAAGGAGAGAGAGAAACTACTTGATCACTTGTTCAACGCAGTCACAGGATAACTTTACTGATTTTTATGATCAACGATAGAAAGGAACTTTAGCTATACACGTAAAGATCGTGCCTAGCTCAAAGAGGACCTTAAAATGGTAAGGCTAGAAAAGCTTCAGGGCCATTTTCAGATCCCATCAAGTCAGTTGAGAAGTAGTAAATAACCAAACTCTTCAACTCTATTCTGTATGGGAAAATGCCAGACGACCTGGAGAAAGAGATTTTGGTTCCTATTTATGTTAATAAGTGAGATATTCAAAATCGTACTAACTACCGCCAGATAAGTTAATGAGCCATAATGAATTTAAACTCCTGGAAGAGTGATAATAGAAAGATCGACTCGTGTATATCACGGCTACAGTATAACCAATTTGGTTTGAACCGTCCAATCTCATCATCAAGATATTTATACAAGTTAGTGGGTCCATTGATACTCTGCTCCAACGCTCAAGGATAAGCTCTTCATCCTCCCAAGTAAACAAAGAAGACAAAAGAAAGAGAAAGAAAATTCAAGATGGCATTAACGATGGCGGTTCTGGCGCTCTCCGACTCAGAGAATGGTAGCAGCGTCTGCTACCAAGTCGGAGACCTTTTCTCCAGTGTTGACGCCGACGCGGAGGCTCTCCGGCGTCTTTCTGACCAACCTCGCCTCCTCGTTGATTCCCCGGAGCTCGCGCAGAACGCCTTCCTCCTCGTCAAGAACAACGGCGACGACCTCCGCGTGAGGTTCCCATGCACGCCTTGCAGGTGAGTGCCTTTGATTGTCCTTCTCCCTTCTCTGAAATGAGAAAAACATTAAACCACACAAAGAAAAAAAAATTTGGGAAAAATCCAAGAGTGCTTTCAATTAGGCAAACGCCTCAAACGCCTCGAGGCATTTCGCCTCAAGGCTGACGCCTTAATTGAAAAAAACGTAATTGAAGATCTTACCTTCAAAACGTAAGCCTTGGATCAGTTAATGGTCGCCTCATGGTGAGTCGCGCCTCAAGGCGGACGCCTCGAACGCCTTTTTAATCCATGACAGATTGCTCGGATGTTTTATTCTTCAGGCCTACCATTTTATCTTGCAAGGAATCCTTATTATGTGAGTTTCTACACTTTTGCCGCTAGTAATCCAATTTCAGGATATTTGCCTCCAAGATATAATTTGCTTCAGACCACCTTACTACAAAAAGAGAAAGCAAAATATCGGTAGATCACGAACCCATCAAGGGCTATGGAAGGAAAAGGTGTAAGTAAGTAGCGATATTTGGATACGACTACAAAAGAGCCGCTAATTAATTTTATGGCGCTGATCAAGGGGCCCAATGTTTCTTAAAGTCTGGATCTTGGGCTAAACAACAACAACAAATAACAACAACAACAACAACTAAGTTCCTTTAATCCCATACTAGGATGCCTGGCTTATACGGATTCTTTCTTTTCTACGTGCCGCTCTCAAATATGAAATAAAAATAAAATAAAATGAAATTAAATAAACTGAAATAAAATAAAATTAAATTAAAAATAAAAATACATAAATAAATAATAATAACAACAAATAATTCTATGAGATTGGGATGTTAGAAGGTAATAACAAGATCCCTACAAACAAAGTTTTAAGCTAATGAAAACCTTTTAAATTTAATTTATCGGTAATCCTATACTATGGTCGGCTATATGAATTTTTTGTCTCTACGCCGCCTCGGTCAAAAGCAAAGATCCTAGCCAATATCTAACATAATGGGCGCCCTTAGACACCACCTCTCCACGTGAATCCTAGGCCTACCTTCTACCCCTCTTCTTACCTTCTACAACTAAACTATCACATTTTCGAACCTGAAAGACCTTCTGTGTCTCTCAAGCGCACGTCCAAACCATCTTAAACGCCTATTCTCATATTTTATCTTCAATCGCGCAATACGCACCTTCTGTTTGGATGCGTTTCATTTCTAATCTTCGTCCAATCTCATTTAACCACTCATCCATCTCAACATCCTCATTTCGCCACATTCATCTTACGTGATATTGAATCTTTAGTCGCTTAACACTCGCCCTATATATCAGCTACGGCCTAATTGTTGCCCTATAAATTTTTTCCTTTATTTTGTTAGGCATCTTTTATCACATAACACCCCCGCCAAGCACTTCTCCATTTCAACCATCCAAATTTTGATTCTATGGGTTACATCTTCATCTATCATCCCATCACAAAATCTAACCTAAATACCTAAATGGTTATCCCAGAAAAGACTACCACCCCCTAGTTTCACTTCTCCTTCATCTCTTTTACTTAGGACTAAAAATTACAAAGGTATATATATTCCTGCTTTTACTTCTACTTAATCTAAAGCCTTTACTTCTAAAGTTGTTTCTCCATAATTCTAAATTTTGATTTACTCCATCTCTGGGCCTCATCCACTGTGACAACATCATCTGCAAACAACATACACCATGGGATGCCATCTCGGATACAACTAGTTAATCTATCAATTATTAGGGTAGAACAAGTACGGGCTTACCATCCTCGATGTAGACTCCATCAAGTTATAGGAAACTCCTCCGTGACGCCTCCTATCGTTTCTCACACTTCAGAATCAGCCTCCCTCATACATATCCTTAATAATATTTATATATTTTATACTTAACGTTTTTCCTTTCCAATACCGTAATTCAAAGCGACTCATTTTCGTACTCCATTCATACGCTTTCTCCAAGGCCAATAAAACCATACTGGAGATCCTTCTTCTTTCTCTATAGATTCCATCAAGTTTCTTAATGTAAAACGACTTCTCACAGGATTTACCTGACATAAAACCAAATTGGCTCTTCCGACACCTTCATGATATACCCGAAGTCGACGCCTATAACCCTCTCCCGTAGTTTCAATGCATGACTCATTAACTTAATACCACTCAGTAGGTATGCAATTCTTGAATATCTTCCTTATTTTTATAAATAAGAACCAAAATGCTCTTTCTCCAAATAGTTCCAAGATTTTCCCCTTTTAGGATAGAGTCAAGAGTTTGGTTAACCACTCTACCCCTACTTCCCAGACTTCCAAACTTCAATCGAGATACTATCCTACCTAATGCTTCTTCCAAATTCTTCATTTTTCCCCAAATAGCCCTCGACTTCGGCTAGCCCGATCCGACGCAGATAAATTAAAGTTCCTTTCTACGGTCATGCGTAAAAATCCGTAGAAAGTTATCCCTACGACTCAGATCAACAAGCGATCAAAGTAGTTTTTCCATCTCTCCTCGATTTCCTTATCTCCCCGCCAAGACTGGCTGAGACTCATCCTTAATACACTTAATTTGGTTCAAGTCTTTCCCTTTTTATCTCTTAGCCTTGCTTATCTCAGATACTTCCTTTTCCCCTTCTCGTGTCCCTAACTTTTTGGTATAAATCACCAGTGATTTACTCTGGCCTCGCTTAACCGCTTTCTTGGCCTCCTTTTTCGCCTTTTTATACTTTTCAAAGACTTCTTCATCCTCACCAAGGAGTAATTTCTTATACCAATATCTTTTCTCTTTAATAAATTTTCAACCTCTTTCATTCCACCACCATGATTCCTGGTCGAGGCCTCACCCCTTAAAAGATCCCTTGTGAGCTCACTTCCTATTTTCTCAATACGATTCACATCTCCTTCCATAAGCTGCTTGCATCATCTTTCACATTTCATGCTTCTTTTCTTCCAATATTTTATCTTTAAACGCTAATCGGCTTGCCTTTTAACGCCACCATCTAATCCTACTTTGCTTAACCCTCATTTCTCGCTTTTACTTACGCCTTTTTTCTTCACATCCAACACTACCAACCTATGTCATGTGGTTAACGCTTCCCTGTGTATAACCTCGCAATCTTTACAAATAGATTTATCCCTTCTTTTGTAACAAGAAAGTCAATTTGGCTACAATTACCCCATTCTTAAAGGTGAATCAAGTGTGATTCCCTTTTCTTAAAGCAAGTGTTGGTCAACACCAAATCATGAGCCAAAGAAAATCTAATATAGATTTTTCTTCCTCATTCCTCGCCTGCCATATCCATAACCTCCACGACTTGCCAGAAATCCATCACTAAATCTACCTACATGTCCATTAAGATCACCCCCAATAAAAGTTCTCTTGCTCACTCTAATCCTTAACTACCATATCCAAATCTTCCCAAAACTCGACCTTATCTTCTTCTCCTAAGCCTATTTGAGGGCATACACACTCACTACATGTTAATTATTTCTTTCCCAACACCGCCTTCAAATGTATAATCCTCTCTCCTACCCTTTTCACTTCAACCATTTTGTCCTTTTATTTTTGCTCCACAATTATACCCACACCATTTCTATGCTTTATCCCTCCACAATACCATAATTTATAACATGTTACCAATCTCTAAATTGCTTTTCTATCCACCTTTCTCAGAAACATACTATATCTATCATTCTCCTCATAGAGCGCCAACTAACTCCAAAGATTTTCCCTGCCAAAAGATCCTATATTCTAACTACCAATCCTAATCCTACTCTCATAGACTAACTTCTTTACCCACACCCGGCCCACTCAAGACGCGAGTAACCTCGCTTTCATTTAACACCACATCCGGTCACATGATGTGGCGGGACTAACTTCTTTACCCACACCCGGCCCATGATGCTGGAACCTCGCTTATACTCCATCACACCCAAGCGGCGATGTGATGAACCCCTCGCTTCATTTAACACTACATCCGGCCATGTAGCGCGTACAAGGTGAGCACGCCCCAACCCAGATATATTGAGAATCCATATCATAAGAAATGACAAAGTTTTTACGCACTTGCCAACTCCATCGCAACCCTCCTCCTCCTTTATCCTATTGGGACCAAATTTATACTCGTGATAAAGCGGAGTTATTAATGATCTACCTTTATGATGTGGTGAAACAAAAGACATTCTTTATTGCAAATCTGATTAAAGAAGTTATTAATGAGGTAGGGCATGATAATGTGGTTCAAATCATCACAGACAATGCCCTAAATTGCAAGGGAGCTGGTCAACTAATTGAAGCACAATTTTCAACTATCTTTTGGACTCCACGTGTGGTCCACACTTTGAACCTTGCTTTGAAGAACATTTGCATAGCGAAGAATGAAAATAATCAAGCTATATATGAAGAGTGTAGTTAGATCACTAATATAGTAGGAGATGTGATGCAAATAAAGAATTTCATAATGAACCATTCTATGAGGTTAGCAATATTTAATGAGTTTGTTTCATTGAAGTTGCTTTCAGTTGCAGAGACGCGCTTTGCTTCATCTATTGTGATGCTAAGAAGATTTAAGCTCATCAAGCAAGGTCTCCAAGCTATGGTAATTAGTGAGAAATGGCAATGTTATAGAGATGATGATGTTGGAAAAACAAGGTTTGTAAAAGAGAAAGTGTTAGATGATGTGTGGTGGGATTCTATTGACTACATACTTTCTTTTACCGCGTCCATGCTTAGAGCTTATGACACGGAGAAGCCTTGCCTTCACTTGGTTTATGACATGTGGGATACAATGATTGAAAAAGTGAGGAAAACTAGATATAGGCATGAAGGGAAGCGACGAGAGGAAACATCTACCTTTTATGATGTGGTGTACCAAATTCTTGTGGATCGTTGGAACAAGAATAACACACCACTACATTGCATAGCACATTCTTTGAACCCAAAGTAAATTTTTAATCTTAACACTAGCCTAGTATAATACATTATTTTTTAAATCGTTATAGACTTGAATAGTCACTTATTCATATATTGTATATAAGTTGTAATATTTTTTTTTTAAACCTTTTCTAATCAAGGTACTATAGCGATGGATGGCTTCAAGAGGGCCCAAATCGAGTTCCTCCACACAAGGACTTGGAGGTTTCTCGTGAAAGAATGAAATGTTTTAAAAGGTATTTCCCATATTTAGAGGAGCGAACAAGAGTACTATTAGAGTATGCAAATTTCTCTACACGTTGCGGAGATTTTGGGGAGTTTGATTCGATCCATGATCGATATACTATGGATCCAAAAAGTTGGTGGGTTATTCATGGTGCATGCGCACCTATGCTTCAAAGTGTGGCTTTAAAACTTCTAGTGCAACCATCTTCATCATCATGTTGTGAGAGGAATTGGAGTACATACTCTTTCGTACACTCACTAAGAAGGAATAAGATGACACCCAAACGTGCAGAAGATTTGGTATTCATTCATAGTAATCTCCGCCTTTTATCAAGAAAAACCCCATAATATATGCAAGGGGAAACAAAATTGTGGGACATTGCTGGAGATACATTTGATCCTTTGAAGATGTTGGGATGCTTGAAGTTGCAAACCTCTCGCTTGATGAACCTGATTTGGAGGCCGTGGTTTTTACAGATGATGTTGCTATTGGTGATGGTGAAGATGATGAGGCAATGGAAATTGGTTCTAACGATGGATAGGGAGGACTTTAGTTTTATTACATTTTGTTAAAACTTTGATACATGTTTGTGATGATGAACTTTCATTTTGTGCTTGTGATGTGCTTTTTGTGCTTGTGATAGACATTTTGTGTAATGGACTTTTATTTCAGTTTATGTTTTTGATTGATGGATATAATTGTTGTTTTATTTTCTTTTGATTTTTGTGTGTGGAATTGTGGATTATTTGATATGATGAAATGAAATCTAATAACTATATTTCATCAAAATATTATATATAATATTTTTATTTGTATTTTTATTCAACATGTCCCAATGTGTCCGTGTCCTGCATTTTCTAAAAATGCCGTGTCGGCGTGTCCGTGTCGTGTCCGTGTTTCGTGTCCGTATCGGTGCTTCATAGCCAATGATTCATAACCCTATTTAACTTGAGTTAATTGAAGTTATTCTCTGCATTGGTTGTAAGGTTGTTTTCAGAACCTTTTTTTGCTGCTTGTAACGGAAATCTTAGTTCTAGTCATGAAGAGTATAGATTTTGAACACCTAAGGGCTATGGAACACCGATACGGACACGGGACACCGACACGACACGACACGGACACGCCAACACGGCATTTAAAAAAAAAAGTAGGACACGGACACGTTGGGACACATTGAATATAAATACATATAAAAATATTTATATTATATATATACCAGAAAGTAACATATGGTTCCTGTATTACTTTTGAAATCCCTATATAGTCCCCCTTAAGTGTCGGTATCATTTTACTACAATGATCTATCCGCTTATTATTCGCCCTAAGTGTTTAAAATCGGAAGAATGCAAAGTACCAAGGACTATACGATAATTTTCCCTTATATATATAATACAGTTTGTACACAAAAAAATGAACCACTGCTTACTTCAAAGGAACCCTAAACCATTGTTACTGGTACTCATGGACCAAATTGATGCTAGGTTTACGGGCTGATGTGTCGTGGACGTGTCGACGGCAATTAAAAAAAAGGGGATACGTTTTTTACCGTATCGGACACGTATCCACAAGTGTCCGGCGCGTGTCGGTGTCGGACACGTGTCCGATACGGATACGTGAGCTGATTCAAGGTGTCGGTGCTTCCTTGCCTAAGGGTATTGGATGACTGACTGTTAGACCAAGACAAAAGAGAAAAAGTTAGATCTAGGTTTGTTGCTTTATAACTTTGAGATTCAAGCAGGAGATGATACTTTCCAGTTTTGGGTATTGGGTTGGTCATGTTGCTGCAAGTTATTCCGATTGCTGCTGGTCTTGCGAATTCTTGTTAGTGTTAGTTACCTGCATGCATTTTTATCTTCTACTTTTTCATAGCTTGTTTTCTTAGAATCACTATATTCTTGATTTGCTGGCTGATAATGACAATCAGTTAGTCAACCTGGAATGATCTTTCTTAATATGCTTACTAATATCTAGGGGTATAAATGAGTCAAATTTGAGTGAGCCAAGATGAGCTCGAGCTCGGCTTCAGCCTAAGCTGAGCTTGAAATAGGCAGCTCAAATTCGGCTCAGCTAATCCTGAGCTGAGCTCAAGCTGCCCAGCTCATGGGCTGAGCCAAGGCTGGAGCCTAAAAAAAGGTGCAGAAAGTCCCTGGGATTTTAATGGTGAGTGATTGAACCAGGCACATGCAAATGAAGGCATGGTTTCAAACCATACCACCCACATGACTCTTGTGTTCTAAATGGGATATTTAATTATAACTAATAGCAACATATACTTTCTATCATATTGGGCTCTCGAGCCGAACTCAAACAAACTATCTTGAGCTCGAGTTCAGTTTTTGAGGCGCTTACAAACTGTTTGCTTGTTAGCCACTTCTACTAATATCTAAGAATTATCAGTTTGTGGTATCACGTAGAAAGTTCAATCTATGTTTGAATTTATAAAACATATTCCTGTATGTTCAATTGATGTTAATTTTGGGAACATTTACTGATGTTGAATGAAGACTGTCCTGAGATGCATTTTCTACTGTTTATTACAGATTGAATGAAGAGATGAAGGGTATGGACAATCTTGCTATGCAATTGTATCCTCTCAATTCTCTTTTTATCAATCACTCTCTCTTTTCATGCAATGAGGGAGGATAAATTTTTAAAACCACTGGTTAGTTTATGCCTTCTAAATTTTCATGTTTCTTTCCCACTAGGACACTGTTTTAAGCTTTATGTTTTTGTAATTTACAACATTTCTGTTGTTATTTGCCTTTGAAATACCAATATGTTTTGCTTCTTGATCTCTGTTCAATTATTTGCAAATTCATGAGATGCTAAGTATGTTTCAGGTTTGAGTCCTTAGGTTTTATCTGAATTGATTGATCTTTGGTTGGTAAACCACTGTGTAAGAGCAAAAAACATTGTCCCAAAGTTGAAGGGAATCATGATGTAGTTATTCTTATCATAACATTTGTCGCTTTTTCATATTCACCTTTGTCGAACTTTGATCTATGATGGAATATCTTGAATGTTGGTTATCCATAATCTCGTCTTGGAACAAGATACTCTTCAGTCGTGTCTTATGGTGTGTGCTTCAAGTTCTTTAGTGATCAATTCATGCCAATAAAAGGGTAGCCCGGTGCTACGAAGCTCTCGCTATGCATGGGGTCAGGGGAAGAGTCAGACCACTTAGGTCTATTATACGCAGCCTTACCCTGCATTTTTCCAAGAGGTTGTTTCCACGACTCGAACTCATGACCTCTAGGTCACATGACGGCAACTTTACTGTTGTGCCAAGGCTCCCCTTTGATCAATTCATGCCAATGTTGTCCTTTAATTCATACTAGGGAAGTGTTATTGGTGACAGTTGGTATGACAACGAACATAAAGATTGTCCATTTGACATCTCTGCTTCACTTCGTTTTTTCTTCTTGTTTATGTTCCACTTTTTATTTGTTGACTTTTGGAATAACTTCCTGTTTTTGCTCTACTACTCAACATCCAAATCCACAAAAATCTGTTCCACTTCCTTCATTAAAAACTATTTGTGGAGTTCTGATAAAGTTTTAGATGGACCGGCCCATTCAACATGTTTCTCTACAAACGGTGAACAATTATGCCCTCTCCAATGGAAATTTCTAGAAATGTAAACTATTTTAAGGTCATAGATTTGATGGAGAATTAGATCATCCTAGTTCTATATTCTTGATTGTAATGTCAAAACTTAATTGACTCCGATATACTAGCTACTGCCATTTCTGATACTTGTCAGCTGATACATCAACACAGAGCACATATTCCATTCCATTTGATGATTTAAACAGTTCTTTTTCACTCAATTAGACAAACATATCTTTTCCAGTATGAATGACTTTCTTTAGTTTTATTGTTTAATCACTGGCTTACATAATTTAGCAAGTTCATTTACTGAGTTTCTCAATGCCACTTTGTTTGATATCTTGACTCTTGTAAAGAAAGATCTTGAGGAAAAATGTGGATGCTCTTGATGTGGCTGTGAACCAGTTGGTGCGCCTATTCTGATTGGGATTAGTGTAAAGCTGCCCAGGAGTTTCAAAGCTGATAACAGGTGTTGATGAACCATGGACAATTGTACGCACACTTCCTTTTTCATTTATTTTACAGTTACTAGATTCCAAGAAACTGGTATTGATAGGAGAATGTCACTAGCTTAGGACAGTTTCATTCAAAGTGGAGTGGGCTCTCGTAATGTTACATGTCAACAAAACAATGGGAATCTTTTAAATGTATTATTTTCTTCTCAGTTTTTCTTCTAACTTGTACTGTTTAGCTGATACATCAACACAGCATGTATTTTTGTTCCCATTTGATGGTTTAAACGGTACTTTTTCATGTCAATTGTACGCACACTTTCATTCAAATTGGAATGAGCTCAAATAATTTTACATGTCAACAAAACAATGAGAATCTTTTAAAAGTAACATTTTCTTCTCAGTTTTTCTTTTAACTTGTACTGTTTAGCTGATACGTCAACACAGCATGTATTCCTTCACATTTGATGGTTTAAACAGTACTTTTTCACTCAGACAAACATATCTTCTGTAGTTTATGGTTTAACCATTGGCTTACATACTTTAGAAAGTGCATCAATTGATAATTTCTCAATGCTACTTTGTTCTTCAATATCTTGGCTCTTCTTGTAAAGAAAGGTCTCAAGGAAAAATGTGGGTGCTCTTGACGTCTCTGTTAACCAGTTGGCCCCCCTTTAGAAATGTCGCTGTTTAAACACGCATCATTGTCCTTTTAACTTTTCATTCATTCCACAAGTCACTAAATCTCAACTAACTTCATTGACTGGAGTCATGAGCCTGGGACAACACCACCATTAAAATTGCACCTGTCTATTGTGCTTTTACATGACAACAATTGGAATCTTTTTTGTTTTTGTGACTTATCTCTTCATTGGTTTTTCTTCTGCTTGTATGCTCGTCACTTAGTTTATTTTTAAAAGAAATTTCTCAAGAAGGTTTTTTGATTGAGGAAAGTAACTAATAGTTAATTAACCATTTCTTTCATCGATTTTCTTGTGTATTTCTTTTCGGAGATCCAATGAGTGTCTGAATTTTCTTCTTGGCAGCAAATTTACAAGCTAAATTGCAGATCCAATTTGCAGAATGACAGGTTATATAATTCATGTACAAGTACTTCAACATGTTTGTGCAGGAGAATTCATGAAGAACATAACAAATATGTGCTCAGACAGATATGACCAAAGTTTCACTGGTACCAGTACTACATTCATACTTTACAGCAAAATTTCAGATTGTGTTTTTTGGTCCCATGATGGTCATGTTTCTTCCAAGTAGAGAGTTTTATGAAATAATACATTGAATTTTGATATTTATTTTTTTTTAAAAAAAATCAGCATTTGTTTCTGATTGTTATTATTTTGTTTTACTTAATTTTATTTTAACATTTTGTACATATGGTTGAGATTTTAAGGATTTGGTAGCTCAAAGGGATCATGTGGAGCCCTAATCAAATAGTTTTAATTAAATTGTATTATTTTACTTAATTTTTGATATATTTATTTTCAATATTGAGATGTTAACCAAACACCAAATTGAGATGTTGAGTTTACAACTGAAATTAAAAAAAAAAATGAAATTTTAATTAATATTTTAATTATTTTTTCTTTTAGAAAGTGATATTATTTTTTTAACTTTTCTTGTTTAAAATTTACCATCCAAATTTCAGAATGTGTTCATCAAAACTCTTGTGTGCAAGTCTTAAATGAATGGCTATGTTTTTGCAGGTGGATTCATGAACAAAATAACAAAATCCACACTAGGCCTGTCTGTACAACTTCTGCTGTGCATACCTTTCAATTTATTTATTTATTATTTCAATTTATGGCCATTTTTCTTTCAAGCAGATGATCTGATTTTATTTGGAATATGATTTTATAAAAAACAATTTATCAATTTTTTTATTTAATTAATGAAGAAATCAATTATATTTTCTGATTAATATATATATGATACGGATGAATCCAAACATACATGTGTCCAAACCTCAGATTAGCAAGGTATGACCACTGTTACCTCAGGTAAAAAGGGATGTCCGCACGGCAAGAAACCATCATAACAAGTAAGGGGGTGATGTGATTGGGACCGGAACTAGAAGCACGCTAGGGAGACAAATAGAGGAAGATCTCGGGATAAAGGGGTAAGAAAATCTTATGCTCTGACCTTCACTATATCTTCTTCTTCGACATCGTTTTTTTTTTGGTGCGATACAGAGCCATTCAGGCTAACAAAACACATGGTTCATCAAACAGAGTACCACATTTTGAATTAACTGAGGCATGTCCCTGATGCTTCTAAACTTCCAATTCCTGCCAGTGCTTCTCCCGAGCTTTGCAATTTGGTTAGCAGCATGATTTTCTTCTCTCGGAATGTGAGTAATTTCCCATTGTGTCAACTGATGAAGTAATCTCCTGCATTCTCTTGTTGCCTCTCTTGTGCTCCAGCAGTTGTCCTCTCTGTTCTGTTGAAACATTCTTGCTAATAGCAGACTGTCAGTGTGAATTGTAACTTGCTTGCCTCCAAGTGCCACTAAAGCCTTCAATCCCTCTCTCATGGCCTTTAGCTCCCCTTCAAAGGGTGATCTTGTTATTTCCAATGATACACCTGCCATACAAACATTCCCTAAGTTAGATAGAATGATATAACCCAACCCAGCTTCACTTACCTGATTACGCCATGCTACATCGTGAGAATAGCATGAACTCATGTTGTCTTTGATTCCACTTCTTATGCCTTAGTTTACTTAGTTCTTCAATAGGCATTTCCCTCATCAAATACTCCTCTGCAGCATATATACTTCTTCTTGCCACCATTTCTGGGCTGCTGTTCTTCCCTTGGAAAATCAGATGGCATCTAGTTTTCCATACTTGCCAAAGGACATTGGCTGCAATTGCTACCTCTGGTATTGTCAAGCGATGATTGCCCAGCCTGTTTTCAGTGAACCAATTTCCAGCTTGAGGATTATCAGAATTAAATTCTAAATTGTTAAAATAGCCTTGCCTTTGAGCCTCACTCCAAACCTCCCTTGCCCATCTGCAATCCCAGAATAAATGACAGCAAGTCTCAGTAACCAGAGAGCACATGGGGCAAGGGTCATCAGGTCCAATCTTTCGCATGTATAGCATGTGATTTGTTGGTAGTCCATTGTGTAGATATTTCCATAAAAAGATTTTCACCTTTGGGGCCACATTCAATTTCCACAGTTTCCCCCAACCCCACCAAGGGCTAATGTTTTCCTTTGCAACATTTGACTCATAGATTGTTGCAGTCAAGGATTTCCCTCCAGTTTGGTGAGCCCACAACCATTCCCTCTCTTCTGTGTGCCATATGATGTTTTTATTTGAAATTAGTTGCAAAACAGAGTGAGGGAAAATGTCCAGGATAAGCTCCTCATCCCAGGAGTTTACACTAGTGATGTGCTGAACCTGCAATGTAGTTAGTTCACATTCCATATTTATGAAAGTAGGTTTATACTTTATGGGAATATCAAACAACCAAGCATCCTGCAGGATATAATCAAAAGGAAAAATTTGGTTAGATTTGATATGATTTCTGATATCAATCATGTTTTTTTGTAGTGTTTTGTATGCAAAAGATGATCTAATGATTTTCTTTGGCTCCCAAGGATGTGGTTTACCATATTTGTGAACCATTAGATGAATCCAAGTCTTGTCAGCTTCATTAATATAAGCTAAGGTGTGTTTAGCCATGATTGCATTCTTCATCCTCCTAAGATCCTTTACACCCAGTCCTCCCTCAGTTTTGGGTTGAGTCACCTTACTCCAACCAATGAGGTGGACACCTCGCTTGTTACTGCCACTATCCCAAATAAAATTCCTTGTGATTTTTGCTATTCTGTCCAGAATTGTGTCTGTGATGGCATATGTGTTGAGTCCATAGAGGGGCATAGACATAATGGTTGAGTTAACTAGAGTGAGTCTTCCTGCCATAGATAGGGTTTTCTTTCTCCATTGGGCCAGTTTTCTTTCTACCCTGATTACTAGTGGTTCAAAGTAGCTCATGGGGATTCTGTTTGGGGAAATCCAGCAACCTAAATATCTAAATGGGAAATTGCCTTGTTTGATTTCAAGAATTTTGAGTATTGATCTTCTAACTCTTCTATTGAATCTTTTAGGGAAATAACACTCAGATTTCCCCATATTAGGTCTCTGACCAGTTAGGAAGGAATACACTTGAAGACAATGAAGTATTACTCTTGCATTACATCTGGAGGCTCTACAACACAACAGTAAATCATCAGCATACAACACATGATTAATAGACCTAGTATCAGAAATCCTAATTCTAGTTAACAGTCCTAGGTTTTCAGCTTTGTTCAATAGATTTGATAAGACTTGGGATACTAAGATAAATAGGTAGGGGGAAAGGGGATCACCCTGCCTGAGACCAGCCTCAGGCTTCACCCACTTGCCAACCTTCCCATTTATGATAAATGCCACACTTGTGGACTCAACACATGCCTTAATCCACAAAATCCAAGAGCTTGGGAAATTCATTTTGGTTAGGACAGCTACAATAGCATCCCACCTCACTAGGTCATATGCCTTCTCCATATCAATCTTAGTTAACATCATTGGGAGAACCTGATTGTTATACTCAAGTGAATGTGCTAACTCTTGTGTAAGAAAAACATTATCAAATATGCTTCTCCCCTCAATGAATGCCGCTTGTTCTGGCCCAATTAGGTACTTAATCACTGATTTCATTCTTGAAACAAGGATTTTTGAAATTACTTTGTAATTAACATTACAAAGAGAAATTGGTCTGTAGTCCTGTACATATTGTGGTGCTTCTTTCTTGGGTATAAGGCAGATATGGGTTTGATTCCAGCTTTTAGGTAGATTTTCATGCAAAAAAAAGAATTCAATTGCATTATACATAGAATCCCCTAAAATGTGCCAATGTGCTTTGAAAAACTCAGTGTTCATACCATTTGGACCGGGAGATTTTCCAGAATGCATTGAAAATAAAGCTTTATGTACCTCATTTTTGGTTAATGGTTGTACCAATTCCACTCTCTGATTTTCTGTCAAATGTGGTAGATCTTCAGGCAGGGCTTGGAGAAGAGCATCAGGGGACCAGATTTTGGAGTCCTTCCATAGGTTAGTATAAAAATTAATGAATTGATCTTCAATTTCCTCTGGGCTAGTAACAATGTCATTAGTTACTGTTTTAATTTGGTTGATCCTGCAGTTCCTCCTATGTTGCTTGGTAATTTGGTGAAAAAATCTAGAGTTGTTATCTCCATTCTTTAGCCAATTAACCCTAGATTTTTGAGCCCAAAGTGAGGTACTGTTTCTGATTAATGCTTGGTGTCTCCTATAAAGATTTCTCAGGTTGTACCATTCTCTTTCATCCAGTTGAACACCACAATCTTTTTCTTCCAACTTTTCAATTTCCTTTTCAACATATTCTATTTGACTTTCTAATCCTCTGGGATCCTCTGCAGTTTTTAATGAGATCCTTTTTTAAATTATGCAGTCTATGACTAAACTCATGTAATGGACTATTGGCACTAGTATTTCTCCAAATATTTTCTATACTTTTTATGCAGTTAGGATTGTCAATCCAATGGTTTTCAAACCTAAATGGTCTTTTCTGGTTTAAATTCTGAGTCTTGTAGTCCAAGAGTAAAGGCCAGTGGTCTGATTGGGATTTTGGAATTCTACTAAGTTGATGGGATACCACTCGATCAACCCAATCCTCATTAATAAACACTCTATCCAATTTGGCCCATATTCTAGCAGATCCTCTTTGATTATTACACCAGGTATAAGGAGAATCTAAAGTGTTTAACTTTGTTAGGTTATTGTTAATCAGGAATGAGTTTAGTTGTCTTGATTTTATCCCTAATCTGGTCCCCTCAGCACCCCCCCTTTTCTGTCTTCGGTACATCTTAATGCATTAAAATCACCATTAATAATCCAAGGAATTTGGATTGTGGCTAAGTTAGATAATTCTTCCCAAGTATACTGTTGCTCTGCCGCTAATTGGCTGTTATATATGGTAGAGATCATCCAGGTGGATTCATCTTCCAAGGTTAGAACTAAATGAAGAGCATACCTGGATACAGCAATTGGTGTTACAGTGCCAATATTCTTCTTCCACATAGTGATTATGCCGCTTGAGTATCCCCTTGCTGGGATTGCAGCCCATTCCCACTTTCTTTTGAACTTTTCACAAAATTTGGATATTCTATCCTTATCCGCTCGGGTCTCCACTAAACAAAGGATAGTTATGTCTAAATTGTTCATCATCCATTGGATTCGGTCAACTGTGTTCCGGCCAGAGGCCCCCCTGCAGTTCCATTGGAGGACTCGCATAATTAACAATTTTGGTTGGGGGGATCATCTCCATGATCAATACGACCCTTCTTTGGGATGTGGTAGTTTTCCCCAGGGGTTCTCTTCCCTCTGGACTCCATACTTTCATCTGGTCTAATCTCCATCTCCATTTGCTCACCTGGATCGGGGGGTTCTTCCAGCTCCATGAGATCCCGGCTGCCATGTTTCCCCTTCCCTTCCTCCTCCAGAGCCTCAGCGATCTTCGCCACCATCATCGAGTGAATTTTCTGAGGGACTGGAACTAGGGCTAGGTCCTCATCTGGCTTGTTCCTCTTATCATAGTCTTCTCTTGCAATTGAGGTTAAGAGTGTCAACGGTGGATTTTCTAATTGCAAATCATCACAACCCTCCATGTGGCCAGCCTTGGTGTAATCCATCACATGGCTTTGGACCCTGTTCATCTCATTGAATCTAAAGCCTCCCCTACCCCTACCTTGTCTCAGATTTGATGTTTGACGAGACGGATGGGCTCTGACCATTTCCAACCCCACCTTCTGACTTGGAGCATTAGTGTATTCAATCCTATCTTCCTTGGGCTCAGCATATTGGGTTAGACCACCACGGGAAAGAGCTGGACCCACCCTCCCTCCACGTCCTCTACGGCGAGAGAACCCCCTGTCCTTCACGTGTCTTGGTCCCGTGCTCGTACTCGCAGCCTCCTTACTGTGTGTCGCTTGCTCCCAATGCTCAACGACTATCTCTTCTGACACCTGTTCCAACTTTTCCAGAACCTCGAATCGTGAGCCTATCTTCATCCTTGGTTGTTCTTCGCCGGAGCTCCGACGGTGGTTGTTATGATTTCTTCCCTTATACTGCGTCCACTGTGGCGTCATCCAGCTTCCATATTTTGCCTTCTCCTTATGGCTCACAGCTTCCTTACTTGTACCTTCAGAATTCATATTCCGGTGAGAGAGGCTAGCTTCCTCATCCATTGTGTCTGGTTTATTCAGTCCAGGATATTGCGGCCGGGTTCCAGCTCCCACTTTCTGGCTTCCATTATTCTCTGATTCACAGTTTGAAGCTGAGTGGCCTATTATCCCACAATTGTAACAAAATATAGGAAGTCTCTCATAAATCACAGCTACAAAGAAAGGTACGTTTGAGCCTGGTTTCTTCACCCATATCCCCCTCTTTAGTGGTTTGTTAATCTCTATTTCCACACAGATCCTAATATATTTTTCCCGATCATTTTCATATGTTTTGTCATCCACCTTCACCAAGGTTCCAAAGAAGTATGCCACAGTCTCCAGTGCGTCCATTGTCCAGTACTCCGAGGGAAGATGATGAAGCTGTATTCAGAGAACAGCCGTGGATAACTTTTCAAAGACCGGCTGAAAATGCTCGCGCCATGGTATTAGGTGCAACACAAGGCCACTGATCGTCCAAGGTCCCTCCGAGAGAAGGTGCACCACCATCTCCTCCGAGGAGCACCTTATAATGAAGTAGCCATTTGGCATGTCTGCAATGGTGAAAGACCCTATATCCTGCCATAATCGAGTGAGGTTAGCTCTTAAGGATTCCAGTAATGGGGGCTTACCAAAGAGTTTCGCGTAGATGACGTTCTTCATGTTCGCCTGCGCTCTTTGAACCACATCTTCATCCAGAGTTATGATATCATGTACAGACGCCATCAGACTTTCCAGCAGTGGGCCAGCAACTGTGACAGAGTCTTGCTGTGGGCGAACCACATTCGCCCAAGTCTTTGGTCTTACATCTTCCATCTCATCCCTCCGTCGAGGGTTCTGCCTTGCTGGATTCTTCTCGTTAGCCTCCATTGCCACCCCCACCTACCGTTGTAAGTGGGGGAAAGCGTTCGTGTTTTCAGGTCACAGGTCTACCGGAGATTCAGAGATTCAGAGTTTCAGAGCCTCCGAAAACTGCTCTTCTTCGACATCGTTGCCGCCCACTATCTGTCAAAGCTCTTCACCACTCTCATCCTCAATATCTTCACAGCACTGTGGAAGGCATCCTACGCTACGCTAGAGACCCTTACAATATGTACTATTATGCTATTGTACCCCTTAATTTATGATTATTTACTTCAGTTTTATCAATTTTAATGAACATATTTTATCCATTTTTTAATATATATATGTATATATAGATATATACACGAATGCTCACTTTTGTGGGGGACAGGAGAGGAGCGCCCAAGGTTACATGTGCAATAGATCCGGCATCCAAGCAAACCCTAAAAAGTTGGGAGTCATGGATTCTTGAAAAGCTGACAAAAGTGACGCATGAAAGAAGACAACTTAAAAATACAAAAGTAAAAAAAAATAATAAAAAGTTATTATTTATTTCTTTATTTATTTAGGTTGTTGTGTTTTTACCAGTTTAACAGCTGCGGTAAAATGATAAAAGATATGTTTGGATCAGTTTATATATATATATATATATATATATATATATAGAAGTATATTTTTAAAAAATCATGAGTAAATTTAAAAAAAATATGTGGTTTCAAATATTTGTAAAATAAGGATAATGTTTTTTTTTAAAAAAAAAAAATCTTGTGGTTTGTTCAGCTAAGGAAAAAAGGAAAACAAGTAAATTTTTTTTAAAAAAACAAAAACTGTTCATTTTTTTTGCAAATCCGTGAAATCATATGATTTTTTCGTTAAAAACTTTCTGGTTTTTTCTTTTTTTTAAGTTAGAGAAATCACAAGGTTTTTTTCGATAAAGAAGCATTGTCCATATTTTGCAAATATGTGAAACCACATGATTTTTTTTAAAAAATTTACCCAAAAATTATTTGTATTGGGTTTTTTCAAAAAAGTAGGTTTTTTTTTAAAGATACTTTCATTGATTATCAAAACAGTACTACAAATGCACATGTCAATTTTCTTTTAGAATTTAACATGATGTGCACTTGACAATAGAAGTTATGGGCCGGCTCTTGCCCTAGTCGGCCAGCCGCTCCGATGTTCCTATTTGAGTCCGGGTCTCTTCGTCCTCGAAATCGGCTCTCGACAACTGGGGATGGTCCTTCTCCCGGTGAACTCCAGGCTTCTCTTTGTTGTTGTTTCCACCAGTTGTAGCTTGTGCCTCTTATTTTCGGGAGCTGCATCAAACCAAGAGAGCATGAGGAGATCAATTGAATGGATTAGTTTCTTGAAAACAAGATGTTTATCTTGAAAGCATCTCCTATTTCTTTACATCAACACGTTCCAGGTAATTGCCATCCCTGCAAGTTCCATCATGGTCGGTCTTTTTTGTCCACTTGTTTGGAGAAGAGTGACGTACCCCATATGTCCTTGGTGCTTTCGGGTCTTCCTCTTAGACCAAACATCGCACATAAGTGGATCCAGATACTGGCCGTGTATGGGCATTGGAATAGCAGGTGATTCATTGTTTCAACCTTTTCTTCACATAAATAGCAGTATGTCCTTTCTCCCCTCCATTTTCTTTTGGCAACGTTTTGCAAGGTTAGGATTTTGTCATTCTAGAATAGCCAAACAAAATACTTTACCTTTGGCGGGCATGGTGTCTTCCAAAACTTGTTACCCAGCGGAGTTGTAAAAAAAAATTGAAAAACACATTTATGAAAACAAAGAAAGTTGTAGCTTTTAAAAGCAGAAGTTATAAAAAAAAAGTTGAAAAAACAATTTTTTTTCCCGAAAATTAGTGGTTTGTAGCTCTTGAAAAAAAAACCGTTCTAGAGAAGTTTTGGAAAATATTAATTATCAAAACACCCTTATGATCATACAATTACTAAAACTTCCTAACTATAAAAGTATTTTTAAATTAACATACCCAAACACAAAATATCTACAAGCCTTTAACTTACTTTTAAAAAGCTATTTTTTCAGAAGTTCTTCTATCAAACTAATAAAACATTTTTTCCATAAGTGCAACTCAAACTCTATTTGAAATGAGTTGGCTCAAGCTCCAAATTTGTTCCAAATTAGTTCTAATGATTTTAATTTCAGCTTAAAATTAAAATCGAATGTCAAGCTTGAATCCAACTCGACTTAGTTCAAAATTAAAAGTTTATTTATAACTTGATTTTATTTAATATTTTTATATAATAAAAAATAAAAACAAATTATATATTATTGTTCAATAAATATATTTTATATTTTATATTTTTTGAAAAAATAAAATTTTGAAGTCTACTATAACATATTATATATACAATTTTATGCCATGTTAACATTAATCCACCACTCTTATGGTTGGTCCCATTAGTGGCTACAATTTTTTGAAAAATATCTAAAATGGAAAAATGAAAACATGTGGGACATCAGATGGTACATGAAAAAAAGGAGCTGATAGTGACAATTTGTTTTATAGTCCAAAAAGAATAAACACCAATTTGATAAATACCAAAAAATCTAGAATTAATAGTATACTTAATTTTTTTATATTTATAATTTTATAATATATAATATTATTTTTATATTTATATAATTTTATATTTTTAAATATACTAAATTGTATTCATTTATATTTTATATTTTAGATTATCAAATACTGACAACAGATGTTGACGCGAGTCCAAAATCAAAGTCTCGCCCTTAATTTTAAGGATCGGGAGAATCTAAAGCCGAAGGGGGATGGCTAGAGGTGGGCACGGGCCGGTTAACCATGCCCGACTGGCTCGACCCGCCGGTTCCAGGCCGGCCAAAGTCTAACCCGGAATCGGCCCAGGCAACATTAGTAGCCCGCTGGGCCGGGTTGACCCACCGGACCCAGCGAGTCACGAGTCACCTTCGGGTGACCCGTAACCGGCCCGTGCAATACTATAGAACCGGCGGGTTGGGCCCAACCCGCTGGTTAACCGGATGACCCGCTTGGTTTTTAAATTTTTTAATTTTTTTAAAATATATAAATGTATATTAAAAAATAACTATGATATTTTGATATAAAAATAGAATGAGAAAACATTTTAAAAATTGAAAACTATAAAATTCACTATCCTACACTCATTATTCAAATATTAAGAAAACCAAAATAAAAAATAAAAAATAGAAAAGAAAGCATATAAATAGCAAGCTACTTAAAAAATAAAGAAATAACCATTAAAACCTTCATTATTAACAACTAGAGAATGCAAAAATCTTTCTTGAAGGAAAATAAAATAAAATCAATCTATAAAATTCATTATCCTACACTAATTACTCAAACATTAAGAAAATCACAAAAGAGCATATAAATGACAAACTACTTAAAACTTGAGGTGGAACAAGCATCTTTATTAGCATCTTTATTCTAACTTAGATTTAAAGGGTGAGAAAGATGCTTGTTCCACCTCAATTTCCACTCATCAACTTAATTAAACAAATTGTATAAATTTTCTAGCAATAAAATCATGGAATGGTCAATGATACAAGCTACAATAGCCCCCAAAAGAGAACAGTAGCATGGTACCAAATTGCACAAAAAAAAAAATTGCTATTAAAATAGTATCTTCAAATCTCATGTCATCTTACTTAAGAATCAAAGTGCTGCTAACATCACATGTGTCAGAAGTCTCCACAACCACTTAAATTTTAAGATATCTACACCATGGAAGTCTTGCTCTAATTTTAAAATTAGGGTTTACATAACTAGATTAAAAAAATGTTTTCAAAGATATAAGCATTTGTTTCATATTTTTTAAATAAATTTTTATTAATTCCATCAACATCTTTAGGGTATACCTATAATAATAAATGATATTTTTAGGGTTATACTCAATATATTTTAGATAATAAAAGGTTAAAAGGTTGACAATCATATATGAACTTTACAAGGGTATAAATGAAAAGAAGATTTTTTTAACACAAATTACTTGTATGCCCCTACAAAAATATATATATTTGCTTAAAGCACATGTTTTATTGCTTATATACCCCTGCCGACAATCGCAAATTTTAATTATAATTAAAACCTAACCATAGCCATCCTTAACTTTTTTCAGGGGCATTTAAATAATTTTGAACTTTTACAAGGGTGAACCCATTTAGAGGGGTATACTAGTAAACTCATTATAGTAATTTTCACTCATTCCATCCATTAGTTTTACACTATCAATCAATGATGGGGTGTATATAAGTAAAAAAAAAGTCGATTTATAGGTTTATACAAACAAATATCATTTTTGCACAGACATTTAAATAAAATTCTAAACATACACTCTATCCAAACAAAAGCCCCAAATTTTAGCTTAAAAGGATATATTTGTAATTTCAGGATTTACAGGGGGTATGTATGGAAAAAAACCATGATGATGATAGCATAAAGTATGCACCTGTGGTTGTGTTTCATGAGAGGTTGATGGGTGCAGGTGTTCATGTTTTACAAGTAAAATTTGTTCCACTGAGTGGACTTTCAAATCTTGGAAAACTCAAATTTCACTTTTTTCCTTTGCATCCATTGACTGATTATTACTTGACTTTCAATGCATCAGATGGTACAAAGAACACTGTTTTTGCTAACTTTGGTTGTTTGGAGGAGTGGGCACAATGCATTGAGGTGATTTATTGGTGTCTTTCATCAGTTTGTTTTGGTTGTGGTTTTTGGAGATGGATGTTGGGTTTCAGAGCCAGGAAGGGGAGGAACAACAGAGGAACCTGAGGAAGCAGCTTGCTGCTGTGGTTAAGAGCATTCAGTGGAACTATGCAATTTTTTGGGCTCTCTCAAGTAAGCACCAAGGGTAAGGAAAAAACAAACATCAGTCAATGTTTCTTTTGATTCTGTTCCAACTTCTAAGATTAGGGTGTTTTCTGTTTTTAGAAATGAGCTTTGTTGTGTTTCTTTGTGAGATTTCTGGAGTTCTTTGTGTTGTTTAAGTTTGGGAAATAGTTTCAGAAAACCAACAAGTGTTTCTGCTGATAGATTTCTGGTTTTTCTTTCTTTTAAACCCTATTTTCATGGAAATATTAAAAAACCAAGGGGAGTTGTTGATGATTTTTGAATGGTTGAGAAAGTAACTCAAATTAGATTGTGTTCTTTAAGCATGGGAATTTTTTGTTTGGTTTTCATGGAAATGTTCACCTGTTTCAAGGGGAAAATTAAGTAGAAAATATCCCAAATGATGATGAAATATGTTCCTAGACCATGAGAATTTAAGTTTTTCTGTTTTTCTTTTATAGAATCAGCTTGAATTTCATGGGAATAATCACAAATTTCAAGGGGAAAATAAGCAGAAAACCAAGGGAAGTTTGCTGATGATTTTTAAATAACTGAGTAAGGAACTGAAAAAGGCAGAATGAAGAACAGACATAGAAGGATTCATTTTAATTGCAAGTAATTTTGAATGTATTTTTTTCCTTCAATTGCTGAGAATTGATGTTCTTTTTTCATACAGATTGTTAGTTTGGAGTGATGGATACTACAATGGAGATATAAAGACAAGGAAGATGATTCAACCAATGGAGCTACAAGCAGATCAATTGGGTATGGAGAGAAGTGGGCAATTGAGAGAATTATATGAGTCTCTTTCAGCAGGCGAAAGCAGTCCACCAACGAAACGGCCTTCTGCTTCATTATCTCCAGAAGATCTCACCGATGCCGAGTGGTATTACTTGGTCTGCATGTCATTCACATTCAGTTCAGGTGAAGGGTGAGTACTTCTCTTCTTCCATTGGGTTTCTGAATAATTTGCTTGTTTGCATTCGATTGACTTTCCATTTCACTGTGTGATGATGCCTTCTTCTATCGGTTTGCTCAAGATTTCCGGGAACTGTCCTTGCCAACAATCGGCATATCTGGTTGAGCAATGCGCAGTTTGCAGACAGCAGAATATTCTCGCGATCTCTTCTAGCAAGGGTATCGGCTTCCTTTTAGCTTATTTCTCAGTTTCATTTCTAAACTGTGATTTTAGAAGCTGATTTTTGTTTTGCTTTTGTTCATTTGCAATTTGGAACTGTTTTGTCTTGATGTTTCCATACTCCTTGTGGCCTCAGAGTGCATCAATTCAGGTATTATTTATGGACTCTGATGAAACTTTTGATAATTTAGGATCTGCAGTAATGATTTGACATTAATCTCTTCTTCATTGCAGACAATAGTTGGTTTTCCCTTCATGAATGGAGTTCTAGAGCTGGGCAGTACAGAAATGGTGAGTAAATTCTCATGAATTGCATGATTTCAAATCATTTTCTTTTTCTGCGGCAATGTGATGAACTTTTTCTCAAGGTCCCCGAGGATCCGGCTCTAGTGCAACAACTCACAACATCCTTTTGGCAATTCACAAACCCGGTTTTCTCTGAGCAATCACCATCCAGCCCCCAATTAGATGATAATCTTGCAGACACAAATTTCGATCGGGATGATGTTGAGAAATTTGCTTTAGAAAACCATGATCTGCTCTCCGAATGTCTGACTCCAAACAACGAAAACGAATTGCGAATGAGCTCCCCCAGTGACAGCCTGAACGAATTTATTCAAAACCAAAATGCCGAGAACCACAATTTGATGGACGATGAATGCAGCAATGACCTGCATGCTTCGCTGAACTCTGGTGATTGCATATCGCAGTCCTTTGTGAACCCGGAAAGGATTCTCCATGACAGCCTGCTCCTTCCGCTGGATTTCAACGGCAATGAAACCCACTACATGAATACTCTTGTTGCGATTCTAAGAAACCCAAAGCAACAAGAAGCGGTAACATCTTCTTTTCATGACAACCTCCATGAATCAACCTTCGAGGTATGGAAAGGAGTTTCAAAAACTCATACACCACTCAATGGCATTCCTCAAAACATGTTGAAAAAAACAGTAGTCAATATGACATGGAGGTCTGGCCTCAAGAGCAGGATTTCTAGGATAGAAGATGATGCAAGTGCAAGCCATATGCTATCAGAGAGAAGACGACGAGAAAAGCTCAATGAGAAGTTCCTCATCCTCAGATCACTTGTTCCTTCCATCAGCAAGGTAATAAACCCTAAACCCTAAACCCAAAAACCTTAGAATACTTTCAAGCAAATAATGCTGTGTTGTTTCAGGTCGATAAAACATCGATACTAGGCGACACGATAGAGTATCTGAAAGAGCTTGAGAGACGGGTTGAAGAGCTGGAATCATGCAGAGAGTTGATGGATGTTGAAGTTAGAGAGAAAAGGAAACATCCGGATGTAACGGAGAGGACATCGGACAACTATGGCACACAGATCACCAGAAACAAGCAGAAGGTTTGCAGTATCGATGAATCTGAGACTGAACAACATCACTGGGTCTTATCTAAGGATGGTGCAGTTGATGTCAATGTTACAGTAATTCAGAAGGATGTGGTGATTGAAATGCATTGCCCTTGGAGAGACTCTTTACTTTTTGACATTGTTGAAGCCATGAACAACCTTCATTTGGACTGTCATTCAGTGCAGTCAAACACTCAAGATGGCATTCTTGCATTGACAGTAAAAGCCAAGGTTTTGTACAAAAAAAAAAAGACGAAAAGTTTTCAGTTTGCTGCTATTTGAACAAATTCTTAATCTGCCGGGATTTTTTGGTTGCAGATAAAAGGATCAGTTGCTGTGTCGGCAGGGATGATCAGAAGAGCAGTTCAGAAAGTTATCAGAAACTCTTGAAGGTGTCAATTGTGAGCTCTTGGAGAGTTTGATTTTGCGGAGGAGGGATGATCAGAAGAGCAGTTCATAAAATTATCAGAAACTCTTGAAGGTGTCAATGACTCAATTGTGAGCTCTTGGAGAGTTTGATTTTGCGGAGGACGTACAAAAGGTGTCTGAAAAAACTGCTGGCCTTAGGATTATGTTTTAGTTCACATGAATGCATTTCAATCAATTCGGAAGAGAATTTTCCATATAGACCTCTGAAAATCCTGAAAATTGCATACATAACCCTAAACGGGTCCGTATAAAAAATAAACCTTAATCTTTGCATACTGAGTACAAATTTTGCAAGGGTAGATATGCAATAATGACATTTTGAAGGGAATTTCAGTTTTATGTGAAGCGATACATACCCTACAAAGAGAATGTTCACAATAGGAAAATCAAGTTGAATCAAACAACACAAACAACCAAAAAATATGAAATGAATCATGATACCAAAACATTGTATTCAGTCCAGAGATCAAAGGTTTAAACACAAATCATAAATAGATCAAGCTATACATTCATATATATATATATATATATATATATATATATATATATCATGATAAGGTAAGGTCTTGGAAAGCTTTGTTTATTTGCGGTCATCTCGTTTAGTACTGGAGGCGTGTTTGAAGATTTCTAACCGTATGGATGGAAAGAGCATTGAAAAATAAAATTTAGCGTGTCGATTTTAAATCTGATTTGGGAACTTGTAGGGTCTTGAGTTTAGCGGGTGAAAATTTATAGAAATCTTACCAGATTCAAAATTTCACATTGCTAAGATAAAGACCATACAAGTTCCCAAATTATATGAAAATTAATACGCTTTATTTTTCAATGCTCTTTCCATCCATACTGATTGGATTTCAAAACACGTGCAAGTGGGCCAAAATAAATAAGCTTACTGATGATAAAGGCGCACTCATATATATATATATATATATATATATATATATATATATATATAAGAGAGAGATACACACACACACTTGTTATACATTGTGAGTAAGTGAACCAATGACATGACAAAACACCATGTAAATAATTGGTTTCACCTATAAACATCTATACAACTTCCTAAAGAAAACCAGTAAAAAATGTGCATTAATCTAAAAAATGTGTATGGACCTAAGTGCAAAAAAATTCCCGAGCAAACAGAGGCAGCATTAAGAACAAAAAATTATTAACAAAATAATAGCACAATGGCAACCGAAAAAGCATAGAGTGACAATGAATGCCCAACGGATATTTCCCCAATCAGTTTATCGAACAACAAGAACTTGTCATAGTAGATGGCACATAATACTAATAGAAAGCCAACCATACCGACCGAAAAGCCACTGTTCAGAAGAACAACATACAATTTCATTAACAAGTACTATCGATCAATTAAGATGGTTTGGACACGTACGTTGTAGACCCCCAGGTTCCCCGGTTAAAAAATGTGATAGTTTGGTAATAGAAGGTAAAAAGAGGGGTAGAGGTAGACCGAGGATTACATGGATAGAGGCAGTGTCTAAGGATCACGTCTATTTGATGTTGATCCGGATCTTGTCTTTGACAGAGCTACATGGAGACAGAGAATTCATATAGCCGACCCCATCTATTAAGGCTTAGTAGTTGTTGTTGTTGTTGTTGTTGTTGTATAACCAACAACAGAAAAATAGAAGTGAAAATTGCTGAACTTAAAAGCAAAGAGATGCTGTCAAAACAATACAATGTGCAACAAAGTATGTACAATAGTCTTCTGTTTATTTTTGTTGCTTTAATAAGCAAAACACAAGATCAATATGAAAATAAGATTTGATTTTAACACAAACACATGAGCATGGTTTAGAAATAGATAATCAATGAATCAAGAACTTATGGTCTTGTCTCTTTTTTACAATTTAACAAGAAAAGGCTAGCAATCTACTATAAAACCCCAATTTTCATGTTAACCAATGGAGAGTATACAATTGTTGACTCCATCCCACATCTCTATTAGTTGCAACTTGCAAGTTATTCTCACTTCTAGAACCAGACAACCATTCTCAACATTCAGTCCTTTTTGGAGCATTTCAAACAAAACATGTCCTTTACTTGTCTAGTTGTCTTTAATATGGCATAAATTACCATAGCATCTTCTCTTGCAACAAACTATTGAATGGCAGGACAAGGGCTGAAACAGACAACTTTCATTGGAATGAAAACCAATCAAACTAATAGAGATGGCCCTAAGAAATAACCTTGGCAACGTGCAAACGTTTACATGCAGCGTAAGAAAGAAATTATGCAATGGTAATGAGAAAAAAAAAAAGAATATTAACAGAACAAACAAGCACATTGAACGGCACCTGGAAGATGTTCTTTTGACAACAAATACTTCACAAGTTTTCGTAATTTGGCATTTCATGATACAACAATCCTAATCTGAAAAATGTGTATATGATACAATTTTTTTTCCCCAAGAACCAATGATGAACACCTGACTGTAGATCTATTCTCCTCATTGTTATCCTTCTTATATACAGTGTCCCGAGGAGAGAGCATTTACATGCTAATGAAAGCATGCATGATTGAGGCAATAATCCCATGTTTTTCTTCTTATATGAACCCTAAACTGTACATATTAGTGGTCTCACCTGAATGAATCAACATTAACCACTGAGCAAGGTGAAGATGTTTCTTCTTAGTCTACTCCATCTCCAACTCTGGTTCTTCCGATCCAAATTCGGGAGAGACAATGTCTGCAAGGTTCTTCAAGTCCACAATAGAAAGCTCATCCAATCTCCTCACCACAAGGTCTGCAGCACCAAGCTCATAAACCGGATGCTTGCTAGCAACCGCCACACACTTCATTCGAGCATCATGTGCAGCCTCCACCGTCGAATTTGAATTGCCGAACACAATGCACCTTTCTGGTATAACACTAAGAAGCTGTGCAGCATACACAAACATCTCTGGATCAGGCTTCCCTCTATGCACATCCTCTGCAGCAACAATGGCATTGAAGGACCCTTCCGGACCAACTGCCACCATTGCTTCTTTGAGGATCTTCCCTGGCCGTGTCGAAGCAACTGCCATCGGAATACCATGATTGACGAGAGTCCCCATAAACTCCCGCGAACCAGTCCGAAAATGGTGAAACTCGCCATGGAGGCTCTGATATATCTCCTCCTTCCTAGACGCTAATCTACGGATCTCCGAAGGGTCTCGAGACCAACAAAGAACTTCTGAAATGGCTTGCTCGTTCTTCATTCCCTCAATCCTCTTCAACACAAAAGCCGGAGGCGGCCTCTTCCCTTCCACTTGAGCCAATGCCAACCAAGCTTGATTCTCCAATTGAGGATCATACTCCACAACCACACCCTCCCATTCAAAGATCACCCCCAACCATCCACACCCCATCCTCTCCTGCCGGACCAACGGATTATGCAGCGCTGGATCATCAGCCTTGTTCACCGGCAGCCACAGACTGCCAGAACCCAATCCTGAATCACTCCCATAGTCCAACCCCCGATGTATCCGAATCCTATCCTCCCTGAAAGCATACGCCTCCTTGGTGACCTCCGCAGCTTGCGCCCGCACAGCAAAACCCAAGATTCGATCTTTCCGCTGCCTGGCCACCATTCTCGGACTCCAAGACCTTCGCAACCGCCGGTCGGCGAACTCCATGAACGGAATCTTGCAAATCACCGATTGAGACTTTCTATCAAACAGGTGATATGCAATGATCGACGTGCTCGTACAGATCGAATCCATCGCGAATTCCCGCTTCGATTCAACTCCCTTTCCAAGAATCAAACCCAAGAAACCGCGGATCAAATCGAGAAGAATCGACGAACAGGGGAGAATTGGTAGAACGATGTCCAAATTAGGGCTCTCTTTCTTTCTTTTTCCCAAGAAACGGGGGAAGGATATTTAGAATGGTTTTTTTACAAAGAAACCCAAAAACTCTCCCATATTTGCAAATCTCTCCCAGAAGTTCAAGGAGTTTTGAAAATAAGGAAAATACCGGGGAGTAATTTGAAAAACAACTTTATAGAAGAGATTTTATTCAGTTGTGTGATGGAGGCTAACAGCTAATAGGAGCCGTCGGATTTAGATCGAACGGTGAGAAAATGTACACGTGGTGCCTTTTAAGACACGAGCGGTTAGAAGTCTCTTCTGGGAAACAAGCGAAACCACGAGATTCGCGGGAAGCTCTTCAGCCGTTAAAAGATTTTGAGAATTTCCATATAAACCCCTACAAAGTTACATAATTGCATATGGAGTCATATCAAATCATATGTCTATACATACAAATTTCAAAATTAATTTTTATATATTTTTGTTTATATGTATATATATATATATATATATATATATATATATATATACTTATAATTATCTATTTGATCTGCAAATATTATAATTATGGATACTTTTTAAAAAATAATTTTTAATATTAAACAGGATAATAAAAAAATTTATTATCAATTTTTTTATGGTTATAAATTTTTAAATACTTGAGAAATATTGATTTAATATTTAAGTTATATTCAAATATAACTTAAAGCTATTTTTTAATAAAGAAATTTGAAGTTGTTTCCTTCATTTAAAAAAGATAAATTTGGTAGTACTATAAAATTTCTCAAGTATGCATGGGATCAGGAAAATGCTGTAATTAACTCTAAGTTTCATTGTTTTAGGTTATTTATATTACTAAAAAAACTTTCAATGAGTCAAAAAAGCTATTTTTAAATTTAAAAACACAAAAGTCCATTTGATTATCCTAGGCAAAATGTGTTTTTAAAAGTTTTTTTAAGTGATTTTTTTAAAGTATTTTTGAGAGTAAGTTAAACAATTTTTTGAACAAAACACTTTAAGAAATTTTTCATCCAAAAAAAAGTGAGAACATTTTTATCCAAAGAAAAAGTTGGTAAAATTGTTTTTTCATTGATTTGCTTTTTTAAGAAGCAAAACAAGCAATTAAAAAATAATTTGTAAGGGTTTAACTTATAAAATAAGTGTTTCTAGTAAAAAAATTCAATTCTAACATATCATTAAATGATGTCATGAAAGAAAATTATCAATTAGGCCCAACTTATTTTATAAGTTAGACACTTCTATCTATTTTTTTTTAGTTGAAGAAAAGTAGAAGCGGTTCAAAATCTATTAGGTAGGTGTAAGACCCTTTTCATAGAGACCTCTACTTGGAAGGATCGAAAAGGGATTCCTACAATAAAGACCTAACAATAGATCTTGGGAGGCATGGAGGTGCCTTACGAACAACATTGGCACAAAGTTTCATCACCTTGGTGTGGGATTGAAAATACATGCCCGACATTATGTCTATGAAGAGACACCAAGCAGTACATCGAATTATAAATGATTATTTTAATATTTATTTATTTTAGTTATTATGGGTTTTTCCATTTCTAATAGATGCAAGCCTCTATTATTAATTACCCTGAAAGTGTTTTCGAGAACCCCTGATTAAGGGCTCAGGTGCAATTAGAGGCAATGAATAAAAATGATTCATATATTTGCAAACCATAACTTTTTATTATATATATATATATTAATCATGATACAGTCCGGCCAACTTTATCACTATTTATTTATGGCCGCCTCATTTTGAGGCATTTGGAGAATACTTTTTCCAAATCCAACCGTATGAATAGAAAGAACATCAAAAAATAAGATAACATGTTGATTTTCATACAATTTGGGGAGGTGATGATCATTCATCCTAAAGGGTGAAATTCTGAACCGATAAGATTTTTATAAAATTTCACCCTTTAAGATAGTACTCATCACCTCACCAAATTATATGAAAATCGACATATTATATTATTTTAGGTTGTATGCCACTTGGTTGCCATGTCAGAAACATCGATGAAAGTGAACAAAAACACAATGTACAAATACCGCATTAAACATTTTGAGTGTACATGAGTGGAATTAAACAACAGAGTAAAATAGATGAACAAAAAATGGATTCAATATACATATATATATATATATTAATAAACGCTTCCACTTTTCCTTAAACAAACGTGTCCAAACAACCGATCGATTTTACTCTATTAAGAGCTTGATTTACTCAAAAAGTGTTTTTCACCCAAAAATAAGACAAACCAAAGAGAACCTTCCTTATATTCCAAACTTGGTAAAATATACCTTATTACAATGTAAAACACATGAAAAAGCAAAGATTAGTATCAAGTTCTCAAACAGTGGCTTCTATCACATGTTGCAAGGCCATGATAGGAGTAATCTTAAACTTAGTGAAACCAGCAGCCATTAAAAGCTCTTTCCATTCCTTCTCATTCCTCTCTTTTCCACCAGTGTATGCCATCATGATAATGTCCATAGCCAATCTTGCATGGTTTAGTTCATTGTCTTCAACATTGTCCACCACTGCATCAACAATTAGCACCTTCCCTCCATCTTTTGGAATGGCTTCTTTGCATCTTTTCAGAATCTGTAAGCACTTCTCATCACCCCAATCATGCAACACCCACTGTCATTGTAACATGAATACTGTATTAATTCATAACTTTTCAATCATTCACTATGCTAAATGACAATGAAAATTGTGGCAATAGGGTATGTTTTTGCCGCTATAGGAATGTAGTGGCGGATAACAAATCCACCGCTGAATCCTCCGTCGCTAAATGTTCAATGGCGAATAGGAAGATCTATAGCGACGGATAAATCTGCCTTATACATGTTGAGTGAACTACAAAGAGATGGATAAAAAAAAAAAAACTGGTAATTGCCAAAAAATCTTTTGACTGTTTGACAATTATTTTTTAGTCCCTGAAGTGTGTACTATTTGGGTTATAGTATGTGTTGCGGTCCTTGAAAACAGTGTCGAAACAGTTTCAGAGACCTTTTGGTAATTTTTCCTAAAATATAGCGGTGGATAGTAAAATTTGCCACTAAATTCTAGAGCAAAAAAAAAAAATTAAAATAAAAAATAATGGCGGATGTTAGAATCCACAATTAATTTCCGTCGAAGTAGGGACATATTCTTGAAGAATCTTTCATGTTATAAGATAAAAAAAGAAAAGTTTTTAAAACTTTTAGGTATAAAGTTATGTTTGATTTGGGTTTAAACCAATGTAGTCATGTTTGTCTATCCTAGGTCAAGGTTTTAATTAAAAATATATAGATTTAATTAATTATAATTAATTAATATGTTTATTAGTTATTAATAAGAAATATATAAATTTAATCAAAAATTATATATCTTAATAAGTTTTAATTAAATCAAATTTTAGCCTCAAATTCTGCTTAATTTCATTTTTAACAAACAGTACTTTGAAAATTAAGATAACGCTAAAAGGATATTTTAGAAAATAGATCAATAGTTTTTTTTAAAAAAATGATACATTGAAAGTTTCTTTAACTAAGTTAAGCTAGTATTTCAAGAAGGGTTTATTTATAAAACCATACCATAAGAAGAACAACATCTGCTTGAGGAACAAACTCGAACATATCCCCTCCGACGAGCTCAACACCTCCACACTCCGACGAGCTTCCAACAACATGCGGTAGGTCAAGAACACTACATTTGAGATGGGGAAACGCGGCGGCGATACCCTTCATACTTGTCCCGGTGCCACCCCCGACATCGACTACTGATATTATACTTTTAAACACATCTTTGTAAGCTTCAATTAGGCCAGGCAAGGTCATTTTTGCAACACTAGCCATAGCCTCATTGAAGAGCATGTTGTGCTCAAAGTGTCCTCCGGCATGGGACCATAGAGTCTCTCCGGTGAGCTTCTCATACGTCGATGTCTCCGGGTCACCAGAAAGTGACAAGTCCAATGCATGCATGGTCGGAAGGTGGTGCTCTCCTAGCCTGTATATGGCATAAGGAGCTAAACTCTTCTCATGGCCTTTGACGATATATTTTGCAGCTGTTGTGAGCTCGTAGGACTCTTCTCCCTGAATATGTTTAGTGTATTTCAAGAAAAGAATAACATGGCGCCATTTAAAGAAAAGACAGGTTGAACTCAACTTAGGTTTAATTTGAGTTTGTTCAAGTTCATTCGGTTTTAAATAAATGAACCAAACTTGAGCTGAAAATAATTCGTGCTAGTTATATAAATGAGTTAAGTTAAAATGAAAAACCATTAGTTGATTCAATAAAGCTATAAACATTATTAATATATAAAGATGGTGGCGGTGATGTGTAGGTCGATCAAAATGGTCAAGTAATTCATGAGCAGCTAAATCACACCTAGATAAAAATTGAAGCTCGACTTAAATTATATATATATATATATAGTAGAGATATTATTTTTATTTAGGGCCGGTTCTTGTCACGCCCTCGGAAATGCGGACACAAGTGGTGCATGGTGATACTGTTCATGTCCATTATAGAACGGTTGGCCAATTTTTTTTTTTAAAACCAAATTCAAAATATCTAAAAAATTTAAAAAAACCAAAAAATCCTAAAAACGTAAAAAAAAAAAAAAAAAAACCCACAAAAGAATCACAGAAAATCCCCAAAACTTTCCAAAAATTCCAAACAAACGTTTGTAAAATTCCAAAAATCCAAAAAATATCTCATAAAATTGTCAAAAATATTCCAAATCCCAAGAATTAGTAAGTTTGGAATGTTGCAATTTTATAACGAGTTCGACTTGCTTGGTCCCTGGTTCACTGCCACATGACGCAGTGAACCATTAGTTGTGGGTTTGACTTTGTGTGTCTGTGGTGGTGTTGGGTTGGTTTTTTTATTTTTATTTTTATTGTATGGTGGTGGGCCCCACCACCACAAAGTTAAACCCACAACAAATAGTTTACTGCCACATGGCTAGTTCACAAACCAGGCAACTCGAGTCCTTTTATAACTAGTATAAAGGTTTTTTTTTTTAATTCAAAAGATTTAAAATTAAGAAAAAAAACCTAGCGGACTAATATAGCCTATCAAGTCACTATGTGAGTTATGTTGTTCTAGTCTATGAACCACATAGAACCGACTTAGCAAGGGCCCGCACCAGGGTCGTGCTTAGGAACGACCCATTCGTGCTGGGTCGTGCTGACCCTAGGGTTGCATAGCTCAGTTGACATCTATAATAAAAAGTTGTGCTAGTAGGTAAGAAATGTATTAAAACAGAATACTCCAATTATGGAATATGGTAAGACTCTTCTTAAAACAGAAATAGAATTTTTTTACTCTTAAAAATTTATATATTACTCAAAAAGATTTATTTATTTTTTTTAAAAAAATATACTCTTAAAGTGTCAATCCAAAGAGTTTTAATAAACAAAATATAATAATTTGACTAACCTCTTTATCGGAGCTTGGAGGGACAATGGTAAGGAGTTGCATGTGAGCCATGTAACGGAGTAGACGACGGAGGATTTGGTGGTTGGTGCATGGTTTCGGGAGGGAGGAGACAAGTTCGGAGAAGGTGGTCGGAGAGTGCCGGTGACGGTGGAGGATGTCGGCGATGTCAAGATTAATGACGGTCTTCAAGACCATGGAGTTGATAACTCCGGTGATGTGGTCCCATACTAGAGCCTTGTCTTGGAGATCTCTTTTATTTTCTTCCATGTTCATGTTTGTTCATGTGTTTCTCTTGCTTAGCTTGTACTATATAATATAGTGGTGCGGATATGTTGTAGCTAATTCAAGTATTTTATTAGATACATACAGCTGTGGAATTTTTCAAATCTTGAGCCTTAGTCAAATTATTGTCACTTTTATATTGAGATGTGATGTGGACACATATTTTGACTATTTCTTTTTTTTTTATCGAAACATCTAATTAGTTCATGTGATTTACTTCATTTGTCTATTTAATCCCTCTATTATTTTTTGTCCGTAAAAGGTCCCTCTATTATATGTTCAGTGAAAAAATGGTCCTGCAGAAGGGATCTCCTGTGGACAAAAACGTTAGGGTAAGGGACCACTTTTTCATGAAACATATAGTAGAGAGACCTCCTACGGACAAAAAATAATAAAGGGACCAAAGAGGCAAATGAAATAAACCACAAGTACTAAATAGGGGTTTTGACCTTTTCTTTTAAAGGTTAAAAGACACCGAAAATTTAAGGTCAAAACCCCTATTTAGTACCTGTGGTTTGCTTTATTTGCCTCTTTAGTCCCTCTATTATTTTTTATCCGCAGGAGATCCCTCTATTATATGTTTGGTGAAAAAGTGGTCCTTCACCCTAACATTTTTGTCCGTAGAAGATCCCTCCCGGAGGACCATTTTTTCACTAAACATATATATAGTAGAGGGACCAAAAGGGCAAATGAAATAAACCACAGGAACTAATTAGGGGGTTGACCAAAATTTAACTTATTAGTTTTTTTTTCCCAGCTCAAAAATATTTATGTTAGGAGTTAAACTAGCATTGTCTAACATTGTTTATCTTTTTCTTTGGACAAAGGCGACAATTGTCATCATGAGGGAAGCCTTGGACTTGGATGTATTCAGACATGGAGCTTAGTTGTTATATATGTTTGAGCCCTCATTTTATGCATGTGGGTGCTCCATCCCAGGATCACCCAAGAAAATATATCACATACATCTTAGGTAAGGGACCCGGTACCAATAGGCCAAAAGGTCACTGGTCTAACATTATTTTATTATATTAGATAAGAACAAATAAAAAATAAGCGGTTATAGTGTATTATTAAAAAAATAAATAGTTGAAAAATGATTTACAAATAAAATCCTCATTTAAAAAATATATATGTTAACGTGTTATGCACTCAAAGGAGTTGGAAAACAACCTCATGGGACTTTTCAACCACCATGGTAGGACAATAACTAGTTTTCATCTCAACTTCCATTTCTAGTATATATATTTTTTTCCTTTTATAGTATTTATAATATAAGTTATCAATTGCAAATTTAGCAGGGATACTAAATTAACATTTAAAACAGGGTTAATTTTTTTTACCCACCTAAACAATGTTGCTTTTTCGATTTAGTACCTCAACTTTTTTAAGTCTGTAAAAAAGCCTAAACTTTTTGTAAGTTTCAAAAAGGCACTTCCGTCAATATTTGTGAGACGACCGTTTGTTTAATGAATCCACGTGTCCTCTGCCTTCTCTTTGCCACTTTGATGAATCCACCTATCATGCTCGACGAATAAGAAGCTGACGACTATGTCTCGCAGGTACTTGTCGTCATTGATAGAGACCATGAATTTGGACAGGAGGTCATTGTTCTCTATGAACCCAAGCTTCCTTCTTTGTCTTATGACCTCTTCCGCCAAGACGTTAACCAAATTAGGATGGCCAGTGGAAGCTCCCCTCTCGGACCCCCAGGTTGAATGTACCGCTTCAGCTTCCACGTCACTATGCATGTCGTCGTCTCACGCCACGCTGATAGTCTCGATGAGAGGTCAAATGCTGCAGAGAACTTCATCATCAGAAAAGATAACTCGAAACATCCTGAATCAAGCCCGAACTAGATCTTGCTTATGCTCTCGAATGTGAATAGGCGAAAAACAACTTGGAGGTCAACGACTCCTCCTCTGTCTCTCACTTCACCGCCAACCAAGCCATCTTCGAAGCCAAAGAGTGGGTGCATAGCATCGATCTAGACATACATCAACGACATAAACCTAGTGCAAGATCATGGGGGAAACAGGGGTTGGACACGGGATTGAATGGATGCCAATTGTGTGGAAACATTTGGCAAAATTTAAAGACATGCATGTTTGGATACCTCCACATCTTGATAAGTTGCATATAACCATTATCAGTGGATTGTGCTATGCATGTAATGAACTTTTTGCTCATTATTTGTGCTTTTTCGCTGATAATATCTATGATTTCATCTCCATTTAGCACAACATCATTCATGGCAAGCATTGGTGGTTTGTTTCATGCATGTTCGACGACTTGATGTCCAGGTGGATCACCGGCGGGCATGTGTAGCCGAGCAAGTACTCGATGATGGTATAGAGATCCATATGCCAAATCATAGAACTTAATCTCTCCTCTTTGAACTAAAGGAATGGGAAACTTAAACCCAGGAACTGGGAATCATCTGGTCCAATGCACCAAATCATAGAACTTAATCTATGATTTGAAATATACATGAAGTCTTAGTACTCCTGGGAAGCAACAATTCCATGCAGCTTCCTTTGATTAATATGTAAACAGTGTCTTACTCACAAACCATGCAAAACAACACGTGGTCTAAAAATGCATGCCAATAAACAAGGAACACTGCTGCTTATAAATAGAGGCAATCACACTGCTGATGTGCTTCACTGCTCAAAGTGGAAACTGGAAACCAAGAGCTCAAGCCACTAGCCTTATTCAGTCAGAAGTGGTGCTGGACTCGGCCTGTATACCTTGCAGTGACTCCATCGTCTGCCAGCCTCTCGCTCACACGTATGTGTTCTTTGAAGAACTCTTGTTATCTTTTTTGAGCTCGTTCCACACTGTTCACACTCGCACACAGCATCATAACATTAGCATGAGCGTTATTACCCATCAGTAAAAGAGAGAGAGAGAGAGAAAGAGAGAGAGAGAGAGAGAGAGAGAGAGAGAGAGAGAGAGAGAGAGAGAAGTTGGTATAAAGATCTATACAGCTTCCTCGCACACTCCTTCCCATGGAGATACTGGTATAGAGATCCATGCTCCAAATCATAGAACTCTTACACCAACAGCCTCTCTCCTCTTTCTACGCAATACCCTAGCAAGTTGAGAAGGTGCATATGGTTTCGCCTCGAGAGAAGGTCCAGCTTCGTTTTGGAGTTCCTCCTCACTCCCGACGTCATTATCACTCTCTTGACTGCAACCATTGTCCCATCCTTCAACACGTCTTTGAAGATAGAAGAGAAGCTGCCTTTCCTTACCAGTGGTTCCTTTTTGAACCTCCCTGTGGCCTTCTCCAACTCTTCATATGTGAACACTTGAGCTCCTCAGTTTGAGTTCCTCCAAGTCTGGCCTGATGTTCAACGAGTCTTTGTGTGGTGATGGACCTGCTTGGCTCGTAGCAGGTGATGTCCTTGTCGACGATCCAAAAGATGCTGGAGGGGATGGGCTCGGCGGTGCTGGTGCGGAAGACCTCGACCCCGTCGATCCATACAGCGGCGATGCGGTCATACTGCTTGCCAGAGCAGGAGATGGCGAGATCAAGGATTGCGAAAGTCCAGGAGGAGGGGTAAGGGGAGAAGCTGGCGAAGACTGAAGGGGTGCTGAAGGAGTGGGTGTAGGAGTGGGGGAGGATGGCGTTGGAGAGGAGGGATCGCCGGCCGGGGGAAGATCTGAGGGGAAGGTGGGATCGAGGTATTCTTGGGCATCAAAGTAGTTGTCGACTCATCGGAGTCAATCGGACGAGGGAGGATGAAGCAATTGGAAGATGTACGACTGAAATTGACGTGAGTGAAAAAATTTAGTTAACAAAAAAGTTAATTAACTAATCAATTTTTTTAATTAATAAAAAAATTTGTGACTTAACCTCACGACCGTCTCACAGAAATTGATAGAGGTGCCTTTATGAAACTTAAAAAAAGTTGAGGCTTTTTGATAGACTTAAGGAAAAGTAAGGTAAGGAAATGTAAGGTTTTAATCATACCTTGTTTGGGGTAAAGATAAAATAAAAGGAGGTTTTTAAAATTTATTGTGTTTAGTTTGAGGGTAATAGGAGCTAGGTAAAGTTATACGCTAATATTACCAAAATATCCCTTGAAGAAACAACTTAATATTTATAGAGTTTGAATCTATTTAATGTTATATACTAATATTCAATTAATATTAAATATTATATATTAATAACATCATTTATTTAATGTTATATACTAACATTCATTTAATATTCAATGTTAAATTCATTTCTGGTGGCCGGCCGGTCATCAGCGGCAGATTTGGTGGTTGGTCGGTCATCAACAGTGTATCCAATGACCGGCCGGTCATCGGGTGGATAGTAGCAGTGGGTGGTGGTGAGTAACAATGATAATTTGATAAAATATAAAGGGGTATTCTAGTCCATAACAAAAGAGAACCTTCTCAACCCCTTGATTTGGATGGTTGAGAAGTGGAGGTAGAATGGAGCGAGGTTTTTAACCATCCATTTTACCCCCATAACCTTACCCTCCCCAAACCCTCAGATCCAAACAAGGGTTGATAGAAAACCCCCAAAACCCTTACTTTAAAAAAACCCTTCATCCAAGCAAGGCCTAAAGGGTTTGGGGTGTTGTTACGCTGTGGGAGTCGATACAGGGGATTTGGGGCATCGTTGTAGGAGCCGCTGAAAAGCCTCCACTAGTGGATGGAGAGTTGCTGATTGATGGAGCACATATCGCACAAGCAAGGATAATAAGTGTTTTAAGGAGATATATGATGGGCTTGATATGTTTGTGATTGGACAATCACGAGTGAAAAATATAGAATCTTTTTTATTTTTTATTTTTCTATTATTTTTTAAATTTATGGTTTGTGGTTTGCTCAAACTTATTTAAAGTTGATTTGCTAACATTGATTTCAGGTTTGTTGAAATTGAAGCATCATTGATTGAATTAATATATACTAGTTGTTGTGCAAAAACCCTCAACTTTCCTCAAGATTTTGGTTCAACAAACAAAATTGCGGAAAAACATATGAACAAGAATATGTAATTCTCTAGTAACCAATCTCTAATATACCAATAACTAATATGCAAAAGGGCAATCAAAGTAACACAAATATCTACAAGAAAGGGGAGAGAGACAAACAAATTTACGTGATTCGGCAAATTGCCCACATTCACGAGCGGCGGTGCAAAGAATCAATCAACTATAATCAATGTGCGGTATAAGGTTGTTTCCCCAAATCTCTATGAGCTCTTTTTTTATGTGGTTCGACTAATTGCCTACTTCCACGAATGCAAAGCTCTTGTTTATATCAAAATAAATAAATAAATAAATAAATAAATAAATAAATAAATAAATAAATGTCTCAAGAGCCAAAAAAAAAAATATTTCATGGCTCTAAATTTAAATGAAATATTTATTTTGAAATCAAATTATTTCAAAATAAAAAAATATATCTTGTCATATTTTAAGATAGCTCGAGAAAACACATCTCGAGGCGATCTTAAATCCCAAAATTGTCCCTGAGAACATATCTCGAAGCAAACACAAATTCCAAAATTGCCCCTGAGAACGTATCCCAAGGCATCATGAGGATACAGATCCCGAGGCAAATTTTTAATTAATTAATTAATTGACTAATTAATTAATTAATTTAAAAAAATAATAATAATAAAAGGGATAATTCCAAATAAAGGATAAAGTCAAAGTCAAAATTCTTGTGGGGGATAAGATCAAATGGTTTTGAGCAGATAAAATCAAAACAAACAAAAAAAAAATCAAACCAAGAAGAGGTTGGAATGAAATTTTTATATATATAAGGGGGGGCATCCAACATGAAGAGGGGGGAGGAGGAATGAAGTAAAGCTATGAGAAAGAAAAAAAAGGGTGGCTCTGTTCGCTATTCCCCCTCCACTGCTCGCCACACTTGGAGCTCCGCCCAAGCACCCCTCCTTTTGTGCTCCTGTTCCCCGCCGTGGCTTTGTGAAGCCGCCAGCTGCTCGACGCAGCAGCTTGCTCCGCCTCTGGACCTCCCAAGTCCGATCCAAGCTGCCAACCGCTGCATACACGGATCTGGCCACCGACACTTTATCACCGGAGTTCGCCAGTTAATGATCGCTGGCCATGACCATGGAAGTCCTTGAAGCTCGCCAAAGTCGCTCCCTGCAGGGAATCCTTCCGCCACCTGGCGCCTCCACTCCTCCCTCCACTGGCTGGCTCGATGCCGGGCCCCGATCGGCCACCAACACTCTCTTCCGCTGCGCCCCCGTTGTTCTCCCTCAAGGCCGGGAGAAGTCCGGCCGCTGCCGATCTCGCCGGAGTCGGCGGCCGTAAGCCCGATCTCCTCCACTACCGCCTACGGGTCTCTAATCTTCACCGCACGCTCCCCTGCGCAAAGCAAGAGCGCCTCCACGCATCGGCAAGAAACACCTCTCTGAAGTTCCTCCGTGCATTGCCGCCTGCAACAACCCCACAAAGCAATACCACCGCTTTTGCTCGCCGGCAAGAATGAGAGATGATAGCCATCGCGAACTTTTCGATGATCGCCGAAGCAACGACGCCATCGGCAATGCTCGATGATCGCCATCAATGATCCCAAACGCATCGCCGCTTGGATGCTATTGGATGCCGTTGTTGAAAAAGGTTGATGCAAGTCTTGGATCTTTGTTGAATTTGCCATGGAGTCGCGCCGTTGTTTGACGCTTTACTTGCCGCAGACGCTTATTGATGAGCTACCGACGGTGATTGATGCCGCCGCCAAGCTACCGCTGTCGCAAAATTGAGATCGAAATCTGCACGCTCATGTGCCGCCAAGGAGGTTGCCATCTTTGCCGCCGCAAAATAGAAACCAAGCCGCCACCTTTGAAGAAGAAGAAGAAGAGAAGAAAGTTAGATGCCGCAAAATGATGCTGGAGCTGCCGTAAAGATTGCCGCCGTTGTGACGATGATGCTGCTGCATTGTTTGATGCCAATGCGTTGTTTGATGTCCATGTGCTATTGTCCAGGCTGCCATCTTGAGCGAGTGAAATAAGGAAGCTCAGGATTTGCTGCTGAATGATATCATCTTTGCTGAAGATGGCATGTTTGAAGCTAATAAAAGATTAAAGATGGTGCTGCAGCTCTAATGTCGAGGATGAAGAGGAGATCATCGGTACATTAGTTCATGGTGGCGAACCCTTGCAATGAAGACACATAAAGAGAATTAAGAACAAGAGCAATAAACCAGAAAGGAGCAAATTTGGATCCCTTTCACTCAAAAAGTTATTTTGGTTCTGAGTTTGTGAATGTGTCATGGTCTGAACAAGCAATGAAAAGATGAAGATAAAAGGGGCCGCTGCAGTTCAATGAAAGATAGGCAACACAAAAAGGATGATTTCCAATATTCAGTTGAAGGAAAATATTCTAGAATGTTTAGCTACGTGAGGTGCCATCTAAATGCTTAATGAAATGTGTTGAAGGCATTCTTATTTGGCAAATTATTGTTGTAAAAAGCTGAGAACCATTTCGGAAAGCAATAAGGGCGCCTCTAAATTCTTCTAGATGACATTATGATAGCCAAGCAATGGTGAGATCCTCAAACGGTTGCACTAACAATTGCTGCCAATGGTGCAATCTTTGATTGTGAGTGCAATGAGAATGTGTAAGATTTGGGGCTTTGGTGTCAACCTTTTATTCCCAACTTCAATGGTTACCACAAATGTTATGAAACTCCTGTTACTATTGTTCCAAGTAAAGCATTTCAATTTTTTTTTATTGAAAGTGATGAAGATGATATTGCTGTTAAAAATCATCAAGATCATGTCATGTGAAAGGGCGGATGTGAATTTTGTTTTAAAAAAAAAACGGTGATGAGCTTGTAGTTTGAATGTTGCTGCTATTAAAGCTGTTATGAATGATTTCAAAATTATATAAAAATATGAGAGGATGCAGCTTTGTTCTTGCATGCATAGTGCCAATGTTCAAATGATGTCTAAGATATTGAACATGACGGTGAATTGCTTGCCAAAACTGACACCATAGAAGTATAAAATATGGAGGGTTTGGACCTGGGTGCTCTAATCAAGAGAAGCAAGCTGCCAATATTTTGAGATTACTTCATGAGTATGTGGAAGGGAGTGGAGCTATTTGAATTTGATCCGCTATCTCACCCCTGTGCCCCGAGCTATATGTATCACCTGGTTCCAAAGGATTTGATGATGAGAAGTGTTGGGTCATTGCTTGATGTCTTTGAAGAATCGACTATGCTCATTAGTTAATTTGTAAATCAGAGTCCGCACCCATCAGCCCCAATGATCATGAAGTTATGGAATACCAACCTATGCTGCAGCCTTCATGAAGAAGAGGGAATTGCAAGCCCTTTTGTCGGTGCGATGGATGAGTATGTTGGTACTGACCTCTTACACGACTAAGAATCTCAATCATTTGGAAGGGTTTCTTACTGTTCAAATGGATGGAGATACTCTCCTTTGGGATATAGCTACTAGGAGGACGGTTTGTCAATTCAATGGCCACGAAGGTCACATGACGGGCTTAACAATATCTACTAATGACATGGTTCTTTGTATCTTGTGCAATATCAAGCCTTGGAAAGTGCTTTGGAAAGTGCTGTGTTCTTTTAAAGTTCGGTGACACAGTTGAAGAGCCTTTGAATCCTTGGTGAACTATGTTTGAACAGCTTATGATTTACATATGTCTTCCTTAGCTTGGAGAGTCATTATGAAGACTAAAACTATTGCTTTATCCACAAAAGGCCTGCAGTAATTTCATTGGATATATGAGAATGAATGATTGTAAATTTTGTCCAAAAGGGCATTACAAATATATGTCGAATGTTTAATTATGTAAGATGCATTTAACCTGTTCGTTGAGATGCTTGAAAGAACCCTTTCTAGTATCAACAAGTAGAATGTTGTTTTCTTGTCATGTTGAAGTTGAGTAGTTCCTCACTCTTGAAAATTTTATGGGTTCCAAGCAAAACTCTTATTTTAGTGGAAAGAGAAGTTCAATGTAAAATTACTGCAGTGAGAAATATTCTGCCCATAGACATGTTAAAATATATCTCATTGCTACTCCTGCTACGAAGAAGAAGCTGCTGATGAGGTGGAGTACATTTGGGAGTTTAAAGTAAATGGAGTACTAAATATGATGAAGCTGCTGAAAATGCTGAAAACTGCTACAGAGATGGCTACTGAAAAATACTGAAAATTGCTGTGGAAAATTGCTAAAAAAATGCTGCAGATTGCTGCAGAAATGATTGTTATAAAAACCCATTTTCAAACCTTGATAACTCCTGCCCGAAAATTCCGATTGAGGTGAGATCTGCGTCGTTGGAGACTAGACATCCACATCTTCAACAATCATATACAGCACGGATCCTTTTGGCAGACCGATTAGTGCGTATTTTGATGGGGAAAAAGGATGAACCCTATAGTTCGACAAATTAATTCCTGAAACCTCGTCTGATTGCCCGTATTCAAAAATTCATAACTCTGGCCCGGAAACTCCGATTGAGGCGATCTCTACGGAGTTGGAAATTAGACACCTGGTTCTCCAACATTCATATTCAGTGCAGATCCGTTCGGTGGTCCGATCAGCGGGGATTTTGATAAATAAAAGGATAGATTTCAGCATTTCTGCCGACAGCCATGCTAATCACCCAATTTCAAAAATTCACAACTTTGTCCTGGAAACTCCGATTGAGATAATATCTACGACGTTGGAAATTAGACATCCGGGTCTCCAACATTCATATACAACACAAACTCATTCGGTGGTCCGATCAGTGTGGATTTCTGATAAACAAAAGGGTAAACTTCAGCATTTCTGTCGCTAGCTATGTTGATCGCCCAATTTCAAAAATTTATAACTCTGGCCAGAAAACTCCGATTAAGATGAAATCTGTGGTGTTGGAAATTAGATATCCAGATCTCCAATAGTTATATACAACACGGACTCGTTCGGCGGCTCAGTCGGTGTAAATTTTGACGGATAAAATAGTCAATTTTAGCGATCCTGCCGTTGACAATGCCGAAGACTCATTTTCAAAAATTCATAATTCCTGCCTGGAAACTCCAATGGGAATAAAATTTGCGGCGCTGAAGACTAGATACCAAGAACTTCAACAGTCATATATAGCACAAGCCCGTTTGGTGGCTCGGGTAGTGCATATCTTGGTGGAGAAAAATGCTAATCCTTACTGTCTGGCCAGCTCAACCACTTCTCGCTCAAACGCGGACAACTTTCGCTGGAGAACTCCGATCGAGACAAAATTGGCGGCATTGGAATTTAGGCTTCTTGATCTCTCTAACTATATATAATGCAACTCCTAAGGGCGGCTCAGTTAGACACAGTTCTTGATGAAGGGGAGTCAATTGGCGACCTAAACCTCGGTTACAAATCTCAAGTGCAAAGCAACCGGTGGATTATGGATCCCATGTGGCGGGGCACAGATCCTGAGGCGATGGGCGGCATCATAAATAAATAAACAAATAAATATATATATATATTTGCTGATATGTAATGGATCATATTATATTACAATAAAAATAAATTATTCTTCTCATTCTCTCTACTTGTACTTTTGTCTCTTAATCGGAGGTTCCCACGACACTGTCTGGGGTAATTAATAATAGGGGCTTGCCTCTATTAGGAATAAAAGAACCCACAAACAAACAAAATATGATATTTGTGCTTCGATATATCGTCTGGTATCACACGATGCCAGGCGCGTATTTTCGATCCCACAGCTCTCTCTAACCCACCACAAGGAGAACTCACTATCTAGAGTCAATAGGATACTCTAGGATACAATAGAATACTATCTCTTAAAGACTAGATCTTTATTTATAGCCCTTTAGAGATAACTCCAATCTTGATATGAATAGGAGTTAAGCATCTATCTCTAAATCAATCCTATCTCTAATAGGATTTAAACATTTATCTTTAAATCAATCCTATCTCTGATCATAATTAGAATAAGACTCAGACTGGTGAACTCAATGTGAATTTAGAGATAACTTTCAATACTAGCAAAACCATCACATTACTCAAGATTTATTTATTTATTAATCTTGAGTAATGTAAAGGGTCATTTTCTAATTAGATAGTTGTTCTCGTCTTTATTATCTCGGTATTTTAGCATTCTATGATCTTAAAATATTGAACAAACTTATAAAATAAAAGTATCATATTGAATATTTTTAAAATACAGAGACTAAAATAATAAATATAATAAAATACTAATTAAAAATATATTTAATCCTAATTTTTTTATATTATTTTTCTGTAAAGATAACTGATGGCAATTGTTTCAAAAGTCAAGCTCATTGACTGCATCTCAACAACACAAAAGAAGTACCTTCTTCAATTCTTTGTCCTTAATAAATTGATTTTATTGTCATTCTGATATGATATAAAAAAGATAATATTTAAAATAATCTTAAATGAGGGAAGGATATGAATATGATTTCAACTATTGTATAGTAGCAAAATCATCATTAGATAATTATATCATCAGCATTAGAACATAAAAATAATATTAACGTCGAGGGAACAAGGAATAGTCATGATCACTCAAATCAAGAGTGAAGAACTTTCTCAAGGTCATCAATAAAATGTTGTAAATAACAATTGGAATTATGAAAGTAAGGTAGGGAAAATAAGTTATGAAATTTTTGTTAGTAAAATTTGTGTGAGTAAAGACATTCTTCACATTTATCCACATTTATAAAAATAAAAAGACATTCTTCACATGCATTTGAAAAATAATTGTAAGTTTCATCGGGTTGTCTACCTGTTGTATAATGTGTTGCAACACTGGTTACTGTGGGATCGAAAATACCCGCCTGGCATCGTGTCTGTGAAGAGACACCAGGCGATACATCGAAGCACAAATGTCGTATTTTATTTTGTTTATGGGTTCTTCCATTCCTAATAGAGGCAAGCCCCTATTATTAATTACCCCGAATAATATTGCGGGAACCTCCGATTAAGGGCAAAAGTACAAGTAAAGGCAACGAATAACACAATATGAAAATGATTTTTATTTATCATGACTTTCGTTACATATGGATATCATCATAAGATGCTCATACATATTATTTATTTATTTATTTATTTGATTATTTAGGAATGCCGCCTTCCGCCTCGCCATCCCCTTTGAATTCATGTCGTAGTACCACCGCCTCAAGATACACATCATGGTCGCCAGCTTACGACAGTCTTGCCCTGCTTTGTAACTAAAATCTGTACCAACTGGGCCATCAATATGGGCCACACCATATATGGTTAGAAAGCCCTGGATGTCTAGTTTCTGATACCGTAAATTTCATCTCGATCGGAGTTTCTAGCAAAAGTTATCAGCGCTTGAATAGATGGTAGTCAGACAGTCAAAACTGCAGGAATTGGTCTTCTTTCCATCAAGAACTGTACCAACTGGGCCACTGATAGGAACTGTGCCATACATGGTTGGAAAACTCTGGAAGTCTAGTTTCCAATGCCACAAATTTCGTTTCAATCAGAGTTTTCTATCAAAAGTTATCGCCGTTTGAATGAAGGGTGGTCAGATTGGCAGAACTGCAGAAATTTGGCTTCCTTTCTATCGAAACTGTACCAACTGAGCTGTTAATAGGAGTTGTAACATACACAGTTGGAAAGATCAGGAAATCTAATTCCAATGCCGCAAATTTCAATCCAATCCGAGTTCCCTATCAAAAGTTATTAATGTTTGAACGGAGGGCGGTCGAGCTGGCTGAACTGCAGGACTTGATCTCTCTTTCAAAATCTGTACCAATTGGGCCATTGATAGGAACTATACCATACATGGTCGGAAAGCCCCGGAAATCTAGTTTCCAATACCGCAAATTTTACTCCAATCTGAGTCTCCACTCAAAAGTTATTGACTTTTGAGTGGAGGAGGCGCAAGAAGCGCGGCAAAAGCAGCCTTTTAGCGTACCAAATCAAGAATGGCAAAGAAGCAGTCAAAGACAAATGTACTTCTGGTTTCCATTTTGCAGCAATACATCAACAGCAGCATCTCGATGGCATTAGCACAATAGCAACACAGCCATAGCGGCTAGATTCTGCAAAGAACATCATGGCGATGGCAAAGAATCAAGATCACAAAGAAGACGCTAAAGAAACCCATAATTTTATTATGCAAAGAATGCATCGGCCAGCAGCCTCCACAAAGATGTAACGGGATGAGCAAGAAAAAGCCACCAGCAGTAGCAGCTCCTTCTCCTTTTTCTTATTTTGCAGTAGTTCTTCTTTGCATTCTTTTTATTTCTACAGCAAAACAACATCAATCTGCAGCTCCAACAAAGAAAGAATCTGCTTAACAAAGCCAGTAGCGCAGGAAATCAGAAAGAGCGCAATAAATCAGCAACAACAGTACATTAGCGGCATCGGCAACCCCTTCTTCAACTAAAATGGAGGTAACAGGTCAGCGGCCGCATAGCAACACCTTAGTTTTCTGCAGTGGCAATACCTTGGTTCTCTGCAGCAGCGACGCCTTGGTTCTCTGCAGCAGCAATATCCATCGGCAACGAGGCACATCATTATAGCGCAGCTCAACTCCTTTGCAGTAACACAAGAGCATTGGTACAAAGAAAGAATAAAGATCTTCAATAAGAATATGCGTACCGACAAAGAATGGGTTTGGCGCTTAGAGGCTTCTGGGTCTCGGCGGGCGGGAGAGCCGAGGCAGAAGAGCTGCAGCAGCACCTCGGGCGGATTGGCGCGGCGAGGGGCGGAGAAGGGAGTGATGCCGGATCTGGGGCAGGGGTTTGGCGAGCTTCAAGAGGGCTGGCGGCAGTAGCAGAGGGCGTTTGGGTGGAGGCGCAGAGGGCTACGGCGGCCTCCGATAGCTCAGGCGATGCAAAAAGGGGTTGTCGCCTCCTTCTTCTTCTTTCTTTTCCTCCTCTTGGCCTTCATTTCCTTCTCCTGCTTCCCCTCTCCTTCTCAAACTTCATAAAGCCTCTTTCTTTTAAAACATCACAAATCTCTCTCCCTTTATCCCTTGAGAATCCCACAATATCATAACCCGAGGTTGTTTGTAACCATAAGGATAAGCTCAAACTTTGATTTCATTTGAATTATTATTTTTTATTTATTATTATTATTATTATTATTATTATTATTATTATTATTATTATTATTATTATTATTTTATTGAATTTATTATTTTTGCCTTGGGATATTTTTTTTTTGGGCATCTCGAGATTTGCATTGTATTTTTATTTTATTTATTCATCATTTTTTTAGACACAAACAGTTACAACTTGCTGCGTGGGTGTATCTTGTTAGTTTCATCAGGACTATTGTGTGGCTTTGATTGTAACTCTAGTTGTAACTTTTAATTTTATTGCAAAAGCTCACCAAGAGAATTCACGCACAAACAAAGCAAACCACAAGAAAGGACACAAGAGAGTTGATAACCCAGTTCGGCCTTGAAGCCTATGTCTGGGGGGCCAAGCCCGAAGAAGACAACCCACTAAAGGAGTAGTAAAGACAAGAGTACAAGAGTTCCACTTACTCCCTCACTCTATCATAAGCACTCACTCTTGGTTAACAATGACCACTATCACCCTCCTCTCCAAGGGACTATTCTAATCGGCTCACCTCAATCCTCAGAGTCGCCTTATATAGACTCATCCTCGCCTTCATAACACAACTATCTCCTTTAGGATCTCCGGAATCTCCTCAGCTGTTAAATTGAACGCCTTCCACATTTAGCCATTTCAACCTAGTTGCAACTACGATTGCAATGCGGCCCGGATGACTAATTGACCAAGGCTACATCATTTATTACTCTACGACCTCGAGATACCTTCAACCTTCTTGGTTGAGTTCTGAGTCGACTTCGTCGGATCCACCTGATCTCTACCATCGCAACTAGCTGTTCCACCTCTACGTCACGTTCTCAGTCTATCAAGGTCGCACCTCTCCAAAGCGAGGTCTTCATTCATCATGCAAAACTTGATCTCCTCAATCACATTTTTGGTTGTCCAATCTTCCAGATTTGCCTTCCAGCATGCTTTCCAAACTTGGTCTTGATCCACCACAGTTTGGCTTCCAATTAGAGCTTCAATCAGCATTTTAATCCAGCATTGTATCAATCACCAATCAGCTGCAGAATCTGGCTTCAATAATTTCTCCAATCAGTTCTCAATCAATGCATGAAGTCTCCTAATCAACTCTCAATCAACATGCAACCATTTGCATGGAATCTTCAATCAATCAGTGGAGTCTTCAAGCTTTCATTCAAACAGCCTTTGATCATGCTTCTATTTGATCTTTTGCACATGTTGCTTGCATGGAGTCTCAAAATCAACTCTTAATCAAATCCATTGAGCATGTAATCTGCAACCAATCTTCATGGAATCTCCATACCAGCTTGAAACTGTTCAACAACCTTCTTCCAAGTTGGTTGATCCATCATCTTCCAAGCTTGGGCTGCACCCGGATTGACTCTTCAATTCACTAATACCCTTACCAAAGCTGAGTGTCTTGTCTTCATAATACCATGCCAAGTACATCTCCAGTAGCATCTTCATATGGAGTCTTCATGTCCTTACCTTGTCAACCATGCTTTGACTATGCTAACAATCTTGCCTTGGTTTGTCAACTTTCTTGTCTTGGTCAACCTTGCCACATCAGCATGTGCCACGTCACCATTTGTCAAATAATGCCAACTTACTTGATTCAATACTAATAATAATAGCCATCTGCGTTGCAAGTAGGGATGTAAGCAGGTGGAGCTTGATTGGGATTGGTCCAGTTCGAGCTCGAGCTCGACTTGATTTTAATTTCGAACGCTTGAACTTGGCTCGATTTAGCTAAAAATAAAGAGCTATTTTGAAAGCTCGAACTCGGCTCGATTTAGCTTGAAGTTAAAAACTTATTTATAAATTCATATTTATGTTATATATATTAATATATTAATATTAAATTTTGAGCTTTCGAGTCAAACTCAATTGAGCTCAACTCGAAATTAATTTCAAGCTTGAAATTGAAGCTTAAGCTTGACTTGAAAGCTTGAAATTTCAAGCCAAGTTTGAGTTGTTCACGAATAGCTTGATCATTTGACAACCCTAGTTGCAAGAGTGGAAGTCTCAATAATCCATATTGACAAGTCAAGTAATATAGCACTTGAAAGATCTATCCAAATGAGTCTCAATATTATAAACCGCTTATAACTAATAGGCAAATAACAAAGAGGGAAAAAGACAAGGTCCCATGTCTCAATCTTAAAAGCATAATGAGAGCATATTGGATTAGTTGTAGTTGAGCATGGACCTAAACATTAATATAATTAACCGTAAATGTGGCATGCCCCTAAATGCTAAGAGTAGTGTAACCTAGTAACTAATCAGCAGTTACCAAAGGTTCTTAGAAAGTGCTCGAAGGGTTGTAGTAGGCTGGCCGTGAGTTGGCACTAACTTGACACCCAAGTAATCACTGAGTTTGCGATTACTTTGAGCCCAAGCTATCTCTAACGGCCTAACGGTCTCTCAAAAGTTATAAAAGGGGATGAGGAAAGAGAAGAGAAGGTCTTCAATTCATTCACCAAGCTCAAGCTCTCTGAGATTTCTCTCTCCCCCACTCTTTAGCTGAATCTCTTTCTCTAAGAAATCTTTTCTCTCTTCTCTTGATCTTGATCTTCCCCTTCTTCTCCACCAATCAAGCCTCTTAACTTAATCATCGTAGGGTTCAAGGATAACTCACTAGACTTCCATTGTAAGAGCATGATCGTGACTTGAAGATTCGTCGCCTTTCAAGATGGTGTTTACCCGAAGCCATCTTCAATATTAGACCAATTTCCCATTCAATCAAATGAAGTTCATCTTCTCTACCAAATTGCATTAGTTGATCTAGGACATCCAGATTTTCGGCATCAATAATATATATATATATATATATATATATATATATATATATATATATATATATATGGGTTTTGGGTACCCAAGAGTCAAATCCCAAACCCATTCCAAAACCTAGGGCTAAACAGGTACGATTAGAGTTCGGGTGAAATTGTGAGCCTTGAAGTAAGTCATCTCACTCTATTAAACCATTTTTTTATATATTTGTTTCAATTTTATAAACAACTAAAGAGTTTAAAGTTTTGTGTTTCTACTACTATTTTCTAATTTTATTTTATTTTAAAATTTTGGATGTCATACCAAACTCCTCCCAAATTCTCAAAATTTCAAATAATTGATTATTATTAATAAATTAATAAAAAAAATCAGGTTTTAAAAGTTTGCAAAAATTCAAATTATATTTGTTTAAAACTATTATTTAAAAATGAATAATAATAATAATAATAATAATAATAATAATAATAATAATAATAATAATAAAGTCATTTTCCAAGGATCGAAAAGGTGGTGGCATTTTTGTAATAAAACCAAACTCTAAACATAATAAACTCTTTTTAGAATCTCATTCCTGAAAACCCAAGCTTGCTCTCATCCTCCTCGATCTCTTAATCGAGGCTTGATCTCGGGTTCAACAGTTGAAGGCCTAACCCTTGCAAGCACTCCATCTCCATCTCCGGCCATTGAAGCTCTCTCCTCGTCTCCCTCTCGTTAAGAATTGTCACGACTTCGAGCTCCTTCTCTTCTTCCTCACTGGAGCGCCTCTCTCCACTTTTCTGTTAGTTCTATTTGGTGATTTATTATATTATTTTATAATTATTTAAAAAAAGAGGTAATTATCTATAGGTCCCTATACTATTCATCCACTGTTCACCTTTTCCAAAACCACACCCAAAACACTATTTATCCTAAGTCCCCCCCAAGGACCCTAGGGGGAAGATGGAGGTCCTTGGGGAGGGACCTATAGGAAATAAGTTCACTATTGGGGAGGGATAATTAATTAACTATTAAAAAAATTGTTTATACATATTTAATAAAATCATCATAAAACATACTGAACAGTTTTATAACAAATCAAATAGTTTTTTTATTTTCTGTTTCTGCAAACAATTTTCAATAATTCAAATTAAACGGTTTCTCTATTTTTCGATTTCTGAAAATATAACAAAAAATCTTTTTTTATTATTAAAATAGATAAATCACATTTATTTATTGATTGTGAAAATCTTTTTTTTCTGTGTTTTCTCCTTTTAAGAAAATGGAAAACAGAAACATACCAAAGGACCTCTTAGTTCCCTTAGTTATAGTTTTGGGTTTTAGATACCCAAGAGTCAAATCCCAAACCCATTTGGGGTTTTAATTTTAAAATCCAAACCCATTCCAAAACCTATAAAATTAGGGTTTCTACACTACACATGTCTACTTAGAGTTTGGGTGAATAATAATACTATCTAATACTCCATTCATGCAATTTGCATGCACTTTTATATCATTCACTTTAAAATATGATAATTTTCTTTTAATCTCACATTTTCCTTAATTATTTATTAAAAAAAATTAATTTCAAAGTTCATACTTTCGTTGTGAGCCTTGAAGTTAGGCATCCCACTCTATTAAACTATTTTTTTGGACAAATTATTTATATGTCCCTGAAAATAGTAACTAGGGACCCCCATCCCACTATTTGCTGCACTCCTCAACACACCTACTCCAGAGACCCCAAGGAAAAAAAGTAAACAATGCCAGGGTCCTATAATTAATTTTTTTTTTTCAATTTTATAACTTTTTTGTTTTTACTACTATTTTCTAATTTTATATTATTTTAAAATTTTGTATGTCATACCAAATTCCCCCCAAATTCTCAAAATTTTCAAATAATTAACTATTATTAATAAATTAATAAAAAAATCAGGTCTTACAAGTTGGCAAAAATTCAAATTATATTTGTCAAAAACTATTATTTAATAAATAATAATAATAATAATAATAATAATAATAATAATAATAATAAAAGTTTTCTTATTTCTATAAAAGCTCCAACAGCTGGCATTTCAAAGCCTAAACCCTTCCTCCCCTTCGACCTCGATAGTGGCGGAGGCTCGCCGGCGGCGATGAGGAAGCGGCGGCTCACGCAGGTGGCGAGCTCCAGCGAAGACGAGGGCGACGAGCCCAAGCGCAAGTCCGATGGCGGCGATGATCGTACCAAGAGGAAGAGGGCGAGAGCGCTCCGAGACGACGACGAGGACGACGAGAAGGAACCAACCAGAGCCGGAGGCGGGGGTGGGGATGCGGAGGATGAGGAAGAGGAGGAAGAGACAGTGCAGGAGGACGCGAAGCCGATTGGCGACGTCGTGAGGGTTTCCGGCAAGGGAAGGAAGAAGAAGAACCACTACTCGTCGTTTGAGTACGATGGAAACGTCTTCCAGCTTGTGAGATTTTTTTCAAAAAGTGTTCTTTTTTGGCGAATTTTTTGCTTGAGGTTTATTGAGATTTATCGGATTGTTTTAATTGCAGGAGGATTCGGTGCTGTTATCGCCTGAGGATAAGGGGCAGAAACCCTATGTTGCGATCATTAAGGTATTTGCTTCTGCTTTTGATTTGGATGATGAATTTAGGGAAATAGTGAATTGGACTAGAGGAGTTTCTCTGCTATAGTTCTATCTGTCTGCAATTGTGAATTAAAAACAAAAAAATTAGGGCATTGCTATACATTTAGGGCTTGCATTGTTTTGACTAAAATTTCAACATTTTGTGTGCTCCTCTTTAAATCTGCTAGGTTTCTCTTGTACTAATGTCTTGAATTCTGTAACTTTAACTTTTAAGTTGGCATTTTGTGGATATTGTTAAAACCTAAACTGTAGTTGCAAATATGTTGGATTCATAGTCCAAAAGTGGTTTTAGGAGAGGAAATTATGAATGTGATTATTTCTTATGCTCCATAGGTGTTAATTAAAGAAAATATCTAGTTATGTAAAGGAAAACTGTATACAAGAGGCAATTATGACCTGAACTAGTACTTGCCATGATTGTTTCTGTTGCAGACAAGATTTTGGAGATAATAATATAATGGAAGGTTACCTCTATCTTTAGGGCTACATTTGGGGCCTGCATTGTTTTGACTAAAATTTCAACATTTCATGTGTTTGATTCTCAATTTAATTTCTGTAGTGTGTTTTTATTTATTTATAATCAGCAAGGTTTTTCTCGGGTTAATATCTTGAATTCTGTAACTTTATATATCAGTCAAAATTTTGTGGATATTGATGAAAACCTAAAAAATAGTTGCAAATATGTTATGTTTTACTCCTAAATGGGTTTTAGGCGAGGAAATTACAAAATGATTATTTCCTCTGCTCATTAGATGCCAATTAAAAAGAAAAGAAACTGTGTAATTAGGATGTATCCAATAGGCAATTGTGATCTTTGGAGCTAGTAGTTGGCAATTATATCTCAGTTATGGAGAAGATTTTGGAGACAATAATGTAATGGAAGATCAGCTGCCTATTTTTTTTTTATTGGAATGCGGTCTATAAGTAGTAATTCACAACTTCATATCTCAAGCAGAGATGATTTTAAGGTTACTAACAGTTAGATTAGATATGTGAGTTAGAATTTGATGGCTTAGGTTAAATGATGTGTCCAAGGTATTTCAGAAGAATACGGGATATATTTTATTTTCTTCGGAAATTATGAGTATAGAATAAAATTTAGATTGTGGTTGCTGGGAATATTCAAGAAGGGGAGTGTTAGACTGGAAAAAGATTCTATCTTATTTTTTATTTTATTCAATAACCATTATAAAATTTTAAAATGTGCATATGGATATTGATCTTTTGGCTTATATATGCTCCAATTTATATTCTGTTTGAGGGGAGGGTCTACAGTCTACTGCATTATCATTTGTGTAAATTTTGCATGTAGATCAGCCCAGATTATACTCTATATATGGTCCAGATTATGGCATTGCATGTTATGGATGTGTGGTTTACATGAATTCAGTTTTTTCTAATGTGTCTTCAATTATTATTTCTTCATGACATGTTGAACTATAACTTGCTCCGCAAAATTTAGTTTCACTTTTCTATGAAAACTATTTATGGATGTATTTTTCTTTTGACAAATTGACATTTCTTTGGAATAAAATACTGTTTCAGATATGCATGGTAAAGTAAATATTTCATGGTTCTATTGTAAAAATTTCTCTCGAACATCTGTAGAATTGCCCATTTAGCATTGAAAGTCCTTTTTTTTCAAAAGAAATTCTCTCAGCTATGTTTATGTGAAAATTTACCAACTACTTTTAACTGTTTTAAAAATTATTATTGCCCACATTGGTTTACATAATGTTTCAGTTGAAAGCTTTAGAATAGGGTCAGCCTGCCAATGACCAGAAGTTTGAATCTAGTGAGTCTTGTCAATATTCTAGCCTAGAGGAGGCTGTGTGATTATTCAAAGCTTATATCCATGTATGTTTCTATCGTTGCATCTAAGTGATTTGTTTTTCTTGCTTTCTTTTCGGTGTTATTTTCTATTTTTCTGTGAGCACCTATACTTTGTGAACTTGTAATTATATGTTTGATCTGTAACAAACTCCAAGGACTTATTGTGGCTGAAGACTGACACTTATAGCTGGTTTTCTTCCTGTTCAATCTTTTAGTTTTTGTTTAGATTAAGTTATTTCAATGTTCCAGGTGATATTTTTTTACCCATGGTTTTTAGATCTCAATACCTCAATTTTTTATTAACATTTGTTTAGTACTAAATTTAGGGCTTGATTGATATAAACAAGTGAAAACACAATGTAAGTGTACGCATGTGTTAGTTATTTTGATGCATTTCGTGTACACCATAGCTTGTTGGGGGTAGTGTAAATGATATGCTAAAATGAAAAATTTAATGTTCAGTACTTTGTGCATGGAAAGCTACAATCACTCATTTAATAAGAGATTTGGGTTTAAAAAGCAACAACTTATAACCCTTATTTATTTTGATAATAATTTTATTAGTAAAGATACTTTTTATACCATTGGTCAAATGTAATTAACTCATTGTAGATAAGGCTAATGCTTTATTGTGAATCTTTTTCACCCAATAGTAAGTATTGACAATGTTAAACAATTTAAATTTTATTTTTACTTTTCTAGATTTTTTAAAAATTAAAATTAGAATATTGGTGTTTTGAGGTATATAATTTAATTATTTTTATTTCTAGAATAAATACATAAATATTGGTGTTTTGCAGGGTATATACGCAAATGTAACCTTAATTGTGGGTTGTATATGTAATTATACATTTCTTTAGGGTATACATATACAAATTTCATTAAATTTAATATTATTTCTATATTGTTGTGTCAGATTTATTTAACACATCACAGAAAAGCATAGTTATCAGACCCGGTCCATCGAATCCCTACTGAGGCCTGGGTCACGGGTCAACTTGGCTCAACCGTTCAGTCATTCGGGTCAATGCTGGGTCAATAATTTAATATAAATATTTTTAAATATTATTTTTAAAATTATAAATTTTTTAATGAGCAATAATATATATATTCATTAATTATTGAAGGAAAAAAATAAATATGTTATCAATTCTCATCTAAATCATGCCATGCTTAACATCCCTAACATAAAAAAAAGTCTCTAGAATGCATATACTGACTAATGTGTCCGATAATAAAGCAAATCACAATCCATACCAATCATTTATCTAGGGATTTAGTTTTTAGTTTTTATTTTAATAAAATTACATAATTTGCCCTTTAAAATATTAAAAATTAAAAAATCGAGGATAAAATGGTCATTTCAGAAAAAAAACATTGACCCGGCCGGGTCATAGAAACCCTACGGGTCACCCGGTTTACTGGTTTGGCGGGTCAGCCGGGTCAATCCGGTCAATTGCTTAAACGGTCAACTAGTGACCCGGACCGTTATAGGGTCACCGTCACCGGTCGGACAGCCGGCCGGTCCTAGGTTTAATAACTATCTTGAGAAAAGCTTTATGTTTTATTATGAATCATTTTCACCCAAGTATAAACTTCATAAAGTTGCTAAACACTTTAAACCTTATTGTGCTATTCTAAGTTTATATAAATATTAAAATTAGATAATTCACTTTAATAAGATATATTTGAAAAGCAATAATTGAATTTGGATAATATTATATTTTGAAAAATTAAAAGATTAAAAAAAAAAGATAGTGAGATAGTTGATGTATTCATTCAAATACAAAATACAAATTGAAAAACTAATATGTAGATCTAGAGATCCTGAAATTAATCTAAAAATTATATTATGAATTTATAGATAGTAAATACTTGGAAAAAAATATATATCTTTTTATTTATAAGACATGCAAATGTAATATCTTCTATTATGTCTAAAATTATCTTTCAATAAAATAGGTACTACTAGAGATTGAAGAAAAAAATGAGTAGAAAATTGCTAAGTTGGTGTAGATGGGACTAGGGCTGTCAAACGATCAAGCTATTCGTGAGCAACTCGAGATCGGCACGGTAAAAGCTCAAGATCGGCTCGGAATTTCAAGCTCTTGAGCCGGGCTCTAAATTAATTTCGAGCTCGAAATTAATTTAAAGCCGAGTCGAGCTCGATCGAGCTTAGCTCGAAAGCTCAAAATTTAATATTAATATATTAATATATAATATAAATATTATTAAAAAATTAATAAAATTTAATAAATATTATAATATATGAATAAAATATTTAATATTTAGTATTAATATATAATATATAATATAAAAAAATTAATTTATAAATAAGTTTTTAATTTCAAAATTATAATTGAGTTCTTAATTTCGAGCTTTCAAGCCGAATTCGAGCTTTCGAAATTAAAATCGAGCCAAGCTTGAGCAAACTTATTCGAGCTAATTTCGAGCTCGAGCTAGGCTCTTTCGAGCTGAATTCGAGCTGGCACAGCCCGATCAAGCTCGGCCCGTTTACAGCCCTAGATGGGACCCACCAACTTGCTGTGAAATGTTCTAAAGGTAATTTGGTTGTGGTGACCCTTTTGCAGGGAAGTGGTAGTTCGTTGCTAAGTGAATGAATGATTTGCATGTAACTAAATGCCAACAAGAAATTTATTACAGTAATTAGAATTGAAATACATGCACTTCATAACAAAGAGCTCCTTTTAATTTTGGCATTGCTTTGCCATTCTTAGTTTTTTTCCAATGTGTTTACACATTATTGTAGCGTATTCTCAAGATATTGTTGGTGCCTTTTTTTCTTGAGTTAATTTTTATTTTATTTTATTTATTATTATTTCTTTTTGTTGCAGGACATAACGCAAGATGTTGATAGTAATATGATGGTTACTGGGCAGTGGTTTTACCGTCCTGAGGAAGCAGAGAAAAAAGGAGGGGGGAGTTGGCAAACTCGAGATACCAGGGAGCTCTTTTATAGTTTTCATTTTGATGATGTCCCAGCTGAATCTGTGATGCACAAATGCGTTGTTCATTTTATTCCTCTACACAAACAATTGCCACTGCGCTCACAGTTTCCAGGTTTTTATTGTGCAAAAAGTTTATGATGCTGTTCAAAAACGGCTGTGGAAATTAACTGACAAAGATTATGAGGATACCAAGCAACACGAGATTGATATACTTGTTCAGAAAACACGAGAGCGACTGGGAGAGCTTGCAGATATTGAGACAGAGGAGACTTCTGCCCAGCAGGATGATCAGTTAAACTTGAAAAGTAAATGGAATCTCAGGAGGAAAACCATCAATCCGATTGATGTTTCCAGAGATGACATAAGCACAAAATCTGAACAATTAGCAAAACCAGAAACACCTGGGAGCTGTACTAGTGATGTTTCGGAGTATCATGCAATTTTAACAAAGCGGAAAGCATTGACTGGTGATCCTTATCGAGATAAATGGTTAGAGAAGCTTCTGCAAGGAATTAAGCTTGTATGCAACTCAAAGGATGATCTAGTGGCGGTGGATAGGCAAAAGAGTGATGGAGTTAATGCCAAACAAAAAATAGCTGGAAATGATGGTGCAGGGACCCCTGTGACTGTTGGGGTATCTAAATGCAATGCTTCAGATGTAAGTGATATCTGTTTTATTTTCCTTGCCATTCTTATTATCTCGGAGATAGTTATGATCAGTTTTTAGGGAAAAGTATTTCTTGCATGTTTTCTTATGTTATATGAGAGATATGCAAGAGCTCTGCTGTGATAAAATGCTGAATCTGGCATACAGTGAATGAACTTGTTTATCTTTAACTTTTGAACTCTTTCTTGTACCATCTTACTGTCTTAGTGATACATACAACCTTCTTTCTTTGAACCAACTTTTTGTGTCTGATATATCTCTGTGCTATATTTATTTGTGCATATAATGCAATAGCCATTTTATTTTAGGAGAGCAGCTATCTGATACTTTAGGTGGTAATTTTGATGCCTATCATTTCTCGCTGATTGTTCCGTTATTTCTCAAAAGTGGTAAAGCATACTTTTTTTTAAAGCATTTCCTCTTTGCTTTGCTTTGTGTGTGTTAAATGTCGGTGATGTCACAGACTAAGCTACATGAGGACTTCTTTAGTATTTATGTACTGAAAAGTGACGTGCGAATATTGATATTTGACAATTCCATTGTTTGCATCTTTCTTTATGTAGTCGTTGCTTTTATTGATGTTTGAATAAGATTTTATTCTATCAACCAAGTGAAGTTTTATGTATTTGTTATTGGCCTTTAGATTGAAAACCTGCCTGATGCTGCCATCCAAGCAGTAACAACACTGGAGAAAGTTTCATATGATGCCCTTGGTTCTGATTTTCAAAAGTATAATCAGAAAATGCGACAGTTAGATTTTAATCTCAAGGTAAGGATACTTTTTATATTCAGTGTAAGTTTGCCAGTTGTATTAGAAATAATCTGTCTGTGGTTTTCATTTTTTAGCTAATGGTATCACTTATCAGATTATCAGACACTCATCCCGTTGCTTCATTTGCTTGTTTATCCATTTTTTCTTTGAGACTGGTTACTTATTCTTTGATTTAGTTTTTAAAGGATTTAATATACATGGAGTTATTTTTGCATCAGCCTTGTTGAAAACTGCTTTCCGGTGTGCCTTATGTGAAATGACACATTTTACAAAATTACTCTTACTAAACTTGTTTAATGATTTTACATAGAATATGCCCTTTCAATTCAGGATTACTTACATAAAACCAGGGCGAGATTCCTACAATGTATTCAAGACTTGAAATGTGTTTTAGACTAAATGCCAAAGATATGCAAAATACCACTGTCCTGTTAGGCTTAGATAAATTTTATATTGCCTTGATGCACAAAAGATTCTTGCAAAGCTGATTGTCAAAATATATGTTTCTTACTGTATGGGTGATTCTTGAGCTAATCAATAAAATTTATGCAGAATAATGCTATGTTGGCTAGACGCTTACTGAACAAAGAGTTGGAACCATCAGTTATTGTTAATATGTCACCCAATGAACTAAAGGTACATCCATCAACTCATATTTACAACTATCTCATGTGTTTGTTCCTCTTATTGTTACTTGTTTGATGTTTCCCTATTACTTCAAATACTGATTTGAATAGATATGCTTACACCCAAAATAAATTGCCATACCTAATGAATTTGTAATAGGTGCGTAAGGTTGGCCCTTGAAAATGAATTTCCGTACTACAGTTGTTTCTGCAGAACTTCTGCTTCCTGTAGATCCATTATGGGAAGAGAAATTTGTTTTGAATCTTTAACAGCATGTAAATTTCCAACTCAACCATTAACTGTTATACACCTCAATAGAATCTCTAGATAAACGTGACATGATCATTTGTGACGAGGACAGAGTCCAGAGTAGATTCTTCTCCTTAGGAGTAGAACTTGGCTTGTAAAACAAATTACTATGATGATTGAAGCAGCACTACTAAGATATCCACTGTTTCATAGAAATAGAGAAGAAAATCGAGAAGGGAAAGCTAGCAAATATATTACTCTGAGTGACAGGATTTAGTTCTCGTGTCTCTTCATAATCATTAGAATCAAAGAAACCAATATTGGATTACAAGATAGAGTAATAATATGTGCAAATTTGACCCGATTGATTCTTTTGTACGGAATGCCACTATAATATTAGGCTAGATTTGTCATATTCATTGCTTGATCATCTATTCTATCAGGGCAAAAGCAACTTAAAATTGAAGGTTGGCTTTCCATCTAAAAGGTTGGGCAATCTAACATGAATGATGTAATCTATGAACATGTGCATGCAACTTCATGAAATCCATCCATGCCATGTCTCAATTAATGAAAGTTGGTATTTATTCTGATGGATCTGGGTAGAATACTCATAATTTTCAACTACTTGCTATGTGGGTGCTTTAGGACTAGTAGTCTCAACCTTTTATTTAGATAATTTTTTGTTGGCTGATGCTACTGAGCATTGCAGGAAGGTTTAACTGCAGAAGAAAAAGCAACCACAGAGCCTGAAAAGTCAGACCAAATGCAGGTTAAATACTTATTCCCATCAGAACATTATTGTGAATGTTTTTAGGCTTATGCTCAAAAATAATTTAACAAGAGGTGAATAAACAAATGTGAAAACTGAAAATCATCAGAAGAATGCAAGTGGACAACCAAAATATGTATATTCAAAGATCAGGGATATAAATTAATCTTGAGAGAATACTGAAAACTCAGATTCCAAACTGCAACATACTCTTTTATAAGCTTGTTTTAAGCACGTTTCTTGGCTCATGAAATCAGATGACTGATGCGCGGTGTTCAAGATGTATGGAGAAGAAAGTGGGTGTTGCTGACATTATACAGGCTGGAGGACATAGTGATCGTTATCAGGTGCGCAAATTTTATTTCTTTTAGGTGTCATTGTGATTAGCTTTTTAATTTTCAATGAGAGTTTTTTCGTATAACAGTTTTCATTTCTTGATGCTAGTCCTTGTTTAGCTGCAAGGAATTATTGTTAACAGATATATTTCTTTCATTGGGGCCAATTATGAAGATTCTGGTTGTCTTTCTTCGGAAGGGATTTCTTGTGTTATAGCCGGAATATATTTTGCAGAAATTGATCATTAACATTTATCTGTTCTCTGTTTTTTTTTTCTCTTTCGTACAACAATCCAGCTGGAGTGCATTGCATGCGGGCACACATGGTATGCATCCCGAGATGCCATCTCTTCATTAACAATAGATGCTCCCAATGTCGTTGGAAATGTGGGCACTGCACCATGGGCAACTGCCAAATTTGAGAATGTAGCCAAAAAGCTTGTTAGCCCCCGGGAATCACAAAAGCCAGCAGCTGACATTTTTCACAAGTCTACCACAGCATACATGCCTGTTTTGGAAAGTCAGAAATCATTCAATAGATCAAAAAATGAATCCAAATCTACTGCTCCAGAGGATGGACAATGATAAAGGTCTACAGCCCATATTGTTCTGTGAAAGATTAACAGAGATAGAGTCGAGCCGTCCATGTAAATCAAATTTGTAAATCTGTACAGTTATTTTGTTTGATGAACTGTAGGTCTATACATAGTGTTCCATCCTTCTGTGTGGAAAAATATGCATGTTACTGCTTCAGATGCTATTAACAGAGTCCAGAATCCTAACCAAAATTTGATCGAAAGATTATTTTCTCCCTCACGAACTGTGACTCTGATGTTATGTTGTGTTGCCTGCTTGATTTTCTTCACAGGATGAAAGTCAGTTGCAAAACCAACAGACTATGTGGTACTGGTACTCTCTTCACCTTTGTTTTCCTGAACTTCATATTTCCTTATAGTAACTTTAACAAATGGTTGTTTGTTTCCAGGTTCTTTCAATTTTTGTCGATGGATGTTTCAAGAAACAAGGTCATGAGGTAAAAATAATCTTTTGATTGATATATGTTTTGCTGCATTGCTAAAAAGAAGTGGTTAATATTGCAGTTCAACCTTATTAAAAGAATTATCAGTTTTGCTCAAGAATTATTGGTTTTGCTAATTTGGCCAGTTATATGCATATGTATCTATTTCATAGATTAATGGGATTTATATCAAATAGTTCTATCCAATTTAATGCCCACATCATTGATAGCCATTGTTTACAACTTCATGGTTGATGTAAAAAATAAATGATAAAGAGGCTAAATATGTGACCCAATACCAAACATTATTGAGGTTGATTGGTTTGATGTTCAATCCAATTAATCATCTTACCAAATAACATCAATGTGGTGACTCTAATGTTTACGCCTTCATGGGAATTTGCTCTTTCGTTATGAAGAGAAGCCTTGGCCTTAATGCTTGATAAAATTGTTATCATGTGACATGAAGATCACAGACTCTGAGTCGTGAAAACCTCTTACAAAAAGACAAATTCTCACGCGTAAAACAAAGCTCTCCCCGGTGATGTATGCGAGGTCCGGAAAAAGATCGGACCACTTAAGTATATTATACGCAACCTTACCTTGTTTTTTGCAAGCCTTCATTTTACTTGACAACCCGTGACCTCCTGGTCACATAACAACTTTACTGTTGTGCCAACCTCTTATAAAATTTTTTTTCTTCTTAAAAATAATACATACAATAGACACAAGTGGTCAAACTCTTCCCCAGGATCTGTACATAGGGAGAGCTTTATAGCACTAAGCTGCCCCTTATTATTTTTTTTTTGGGTATTATGACACTACAATGCATAAGTATTCACTATATCTATATGATAAATAAGCGAAATACTGACCCTATAACATTTGATCAATTCAATCAAGAATCATAAGAGAACTGCTACCCAATTGATCCTACCACAAACCCTAATTTTATCAACAGATTGGCACACAGATATGAACTCTTTTTATGGAATGAAATAGTCAAATTACATGGCATTGACAGGCCTTTTATTAGTATAAATAATACTAATCATTGTTTTATGGAGACAGCTGCCATAAGATTAACCTTCGAAAGAAAAGACTAAGAATGATGAACTAAATAGACCAGTTTCTGTTGTGAAAGGACACTTAGAGAGGCTGCACACATGTGGGGAATCGCACATGCATCCACTGCTTCTCATAGGACGACAAATGGCTCCACCCGATCTCATCAAGCAATTCAATCTTCAAATCATATAATTTCTTCTTCCCTTGCTCCAATTCATCTTGTATCAAATCATTCAACACCTACAACAAAAAAATAGAAAAATGTTTCATGAGGCAGCGCACACGCTTGAAAGAAACCGTGCAATGCGCTTAAATTTGCCAAATATTTCAGAAAAGTTGTAAACCATATGACTGATTTCCGTCGTTTATCATGATAACCTCATGGTCACAAAACCGATAACTAATCTTCAAAATAATAAGCTCAATAGGGTGGTGTCTATGGAAAATACGACAGATATTAACATAAATCTAGTGCGAGCAAAAATAGATATTTACAAGACCAACAGTATTTTTGACAGAAGAAGGAACCTTCAATGCGGTTCCGAGTTTTCCACAGCGTCTCTCTCTGACCACCACGAGCATACCGTACTTTGAGGATTTAACATCCACCCATTTCTTGATTTCTTTGAAGTTTTCCTCGAATAAATCAGGTTGTTCACTCGGTGCAGCAATTGTTCCATCTCCTTGTTTCTCATTGTCAGCACTACTGGCTTCCTTCGCCGGCTGATCAACCTGTCAGTGTAAGGTTCAATAACGGGCAGTAAGAAATTTTGTTTTAATAAAGACTGGAAATGCTCTGTAGATGGAAAAATAGGTTCAAAACCATCTCGTAAGAAACACCACCAATAAGCAAAAAATGGGATCGGCAGAAACATTGTGTAGTCATGTACAAAATGGACAGAAGTAATCTTTATTTAAACAAAAACCCATCGGCTGTCGGGCCTCATTTGAGAGAGAAAAAATTTAAAAAAAAAATTAAAAAAAACAATCTTTACCTTAGAAGACTCGATGTCTGCAAGTGCAAGGCCCTTTCGGTATAAAGCCTCTGCTAAATAGTCTCGGGTGGACTCCATCTTCTTCCTTATTTTCTGCACAAGAATAGATACTCTCAAAAATGTGATTTCCTTCTTCAGAAACACAGAAAATATGGTAAATCTGAAACACTAAACGGCATTGATGTCGAAAGGACAACTAGCTGAATGCACACCGAGAGACCGATGAAAATAGTCCACCAATGCAAGATTTCCAAACACTTCATAAAACAGCAAACTTAAATGTAACAAGAAAAACTAGCTAGAGCGCACCTCGGCCTCTTCATCTTCAGGATCAGGCTTTACTGAAAAGAATCTTGCCAACTCATCTTTGTCAATACTGTCGATGACCTCATTCGCTGCATTAATAATCTGTAGAAGAGCACAGAATAAATACTGAATTTCCATTCAACGGTACACAAGGCTAACTCAATCGCCGAAGTTAATGATAACATAACAATCTTGAGGAACATTCATATATTGATCTGAACAGTTAATCCTCTTCTTTATACTTTTTTCTCCTTCATCATCCAAACTTTTGTCAAACCATATGATTTAACTTCCGTCTTATTGATTCTATATGCATAATTCATGCAAACCCGAGACACCTAAAACTCCCATTGAATAAAAAAGCTCATGAGTTATGTGTGTATACATATGAAGATAGAAAGCTGCATCCATCTATAAGAGTTCTCCTCATAAGTTATAACAAAAACTTGCCAAGTGGTTGTAGAAATGAGGTTTGTTTATGATACTTAAAAAATTAAAAGCTAACCTCTTGGTTATGGCTAATTTTGTCAGCTTCAGCACCTCCTGAAAGCACACCGTCTAAAACTTTTGCAAGTAAAGGGGTGTAATTGGGATACTCGGCCTGCATATACACATCAAGCTTAAATGAAATTCAAGTGAAAAAAGAGACATTAATAAAGTTTCCATAAAGAAGTAGCAGAAAATATACTGAATCTATGAAAACTCCAAAATTTGAATCAAAGTGCATGAAAACTCTTTTCTAGCTTACCGACTGCTCACATGAGGGAATCAGACGCAAGAGAAAAACAATGCAAAAAGATGCTCTCATGCACACTCTGGTCTAGATGCTGATGAGAGAAAAACAAAGAGTTCCAAAAGTACAAATATCACCAAATAGAACACGAAATTTACAACAATAAAACAATGCAACTTTCATTTGCTCTGAATGCTGTCTTGTAAGAAAATTCCATTTCTAAGTTCTAAACTGAACTCCGAAAGTCATTATGTTTCTGAAAGATCTTTATTTAAGTGCTAAAATTGTACTTCCTAGAAGAGCTTAAACATAGTATCTGATCAAGCAAGGAAAAAGAATACACCTTGAGGGAGGCAGCAAATTCTTTCCATGCTATCAATTCTTCTTCAGTTCCCCGTTTCAAGCTTGAAAGAAGCTTTATCTTAGCATCTCTAACCTGGTTTGATCAATAAGTACCTTCATATGTGACCAAACAATATTCCAAACAAAATAAAGATATCTTGATCAAATGACAAGAAAGAAAATGCAAGGAATGATAAAGTCTCAAATAAAAGAAATATATTAAACAAACTGAATTCTTCTATTGCCCATCAGGGTACCTCCTCTTCTAAACGTTCAGAAATACTTTTATTTGTGTTAGAATTGTCCTTCCCTTTGTCCTCTTCAAGCTGCAAACAAAAATCCATGATAAATCCCAAGTATGAGCTTTCAAAGATGCAACACACACACACACACACACACACACACACACACACACACACACACACTATAAGTATTTGGCTACCTAATGGTTGAGAAGTTATAATTATGAACATTCACAGAGAATAAGAGAAAGAAAATGATTTCGAAAAGGCAATGACCTTTAGAGGTGGTATAATAAAAGAAACTGGATAAGTTACTGGTGCTCGTTGATTATGGTTATCATTCTTAGTGCCAAGAGATAATGAACCAAAGGAAATAGACCCAGTCAATCTAGATCCAGGAGGAGCATTCTGCAACACAAACAGATAATAAGAAACCATTCACTATAAAGACTATAAATAATGGAAGCAGTAAAATAATGAAGTCATGCCTTGGGAAGCTTATCTTTGGATGGTGGACCAACATAAAATGCTTCTGATTCACTGCAAATTGAACGAACTTAGATGGCACCATTAACTTGTCATAATTTTTCTTTTCTTACTTAGCAAACTAGACATACCCAGGAACTAAAGTGCATGATTTGTAGCTGCCATTTCCCATTATAGAACCATCAGGTTGAGAGAAAAAGTTCAACTGAATATGGTCCTGGACATTTATGCAAAGGTTACAAATTTATTAAGAATCAATACTGCTTATGCACATTTTGACAATGCATGCTTGAATAAATAAATATCCAGGACATGACAATCTACCAAAAAAACAATTATCAATTTGAAATATACATAATTTTGAAGTTAGAATATCAATCAGCAATGAGGTTTATTGCCAAAATAAATAAGAAAATAAATGAAGTGGAGATGATTTTTCAATTGTGGGTCCTATAAATTATTAAAGAACAGAGCCAGTATTTCACGATTATAAGAACAACAACAACAACAACAACAACAACTAAGCCTTAATCCCATACTCGATGTGGTTGGTTATATGAATTCTCTGTCTCCATGTCGCTTTGTCAAAGGCGCGATTATAAGAACAGGAGGAAAAAAACCATAAAGATGAGTTTAGTGAAAGATCTAAAACATCATTATCTACAATATAATTAGCCAATTCCAGTGCAATGTTTTAGGCTAGTTGAAGATAGAAGCACAAGTCTTGAGATTGATAAGCTAATGAGAAGACCATATACGACTGAAATAAGAAGTAAACAGGAGAAATGATCAATTCTGAAACCAAGAATGCATGACTAAAGAGAAGGACCAACAAATGCTTGTTAAATCACTTTGAAAGATTTAATGGTTCAATTGGGAAATGTGAATCATATTTGATGGTTATCAAATCTCTAGCTGCCTTGCAAAACCTTCATGTGAGAAGGTTACTAGATCTTTTTCTAACAGATTCACTAATATCTCCCGCAAAACACAAAACATGGCATTATGTATCAATGCTTACTCCATCCGAAGTTCTCCCAAGGAATATTACTAGTAGACTATTCTTGATAAATTCTACTGAGCAGTGAAATCTATGGTTGTACTCAGAAAATCAGAGTTACAGGATGCACTTCACATGCACTTGGTGCAAAGCAAAGATCCTTCAAAGGTTGGCAAGATCCAGGTTGCAAAATTACTTGAGCTTCAAAGGTTTCCCACAACTCATTTTAGATTTAAGACTAGTAGCCCAAATCCAATTGCCATTAATCCAAGTTGGACTCTCTTAAGCAATTCTGGTGTCAAAGGGAACTTATCTAACTTTCGAGAAACCACACAAATCTGAACAGAATTTATTAGTAGAGCATCCTACCTGATGTGGATTCCTCACTTCAAATGGAGATATTATAGTTTGATAGAATAAAATATCATAGGCTAGATAACATAAGTGTACTTCAGGAACTTGAGGACCTTTGACTACAAGAATAAAAACTTGATGCCTTAATGTGGAAAGAAAAAACGGTCATAGTATAGGATATTATAGCTTTTCATAAGTGAGTGATTTCAACTTCAGAAATAGTATTCATTGCCATAACTGTTTGATATAGGGCAATGCAAACAACCAAATCACCTCAGGCTTCAGAAATACTACTGCAAAGTTGTATAGAGAAATAGAAATAACTGGTGCTAGCACTTTCATTATTAGATATCAACACTTATTGACCTCTTCAACTTGGTGCCATACCTTTCTATCTAACTTCCTTTCAATAAACAAAAGCAAGTGCTTTATTTTCTCCAAAATCTGAACATTTTCATGCCTGCAGAAGGATACAACAGTAAAGTTGATCATAAAAAGAATCTAATATTGCACTCAACACAACAAAATCTTTGAGACTTGCAAATGAGCCTCTGACAGAAGTTTTGCATGCAACCATTAAAAGAAATGACATTATAAAAAGAAAACAGAATTCAGATAGCACCGTCTACTATTGCCAAATTTCATCAAATTAGTAGGTTCAGCATGATGAGCCCGATGTCATTCAGATATGATAAAAATTATTGACATAGATTTGGTCGAAGAATTCTTCCCATATATATAATTAACAAGGAAAATCCATATGTCAAAAATATAAGAAATCCTTATCACATAGTGCAAGATTTGCTTCCTAGCAGGTACATAATAGCAACAGCTAATTGTTTACCGTATACACAATTGCAGAGTGAATTCTCCCTTCGGAATTTTCACGTATTTAGGGTAGGCATCACCAACGGAATATATGCGCTACATAAAAAATGAGAAAATTAGGCAGATATCTGGTTTGCACACTTAAAAAGGCTATATATTGGTACGTGCAATAATATTAAACCAAGTATCTCCTATTTTTTCCCTGTTCTGTCATTACTAAGACTATGAAATCCATCTTAAATTGATAACTGAATGAAGAGGTGCAATATTAGCTAGACTACCATTATGTAAGCAACGCATGCATATTATGAAATCATACACTACATATTAACAATCTCTGAAGGTTGTTTTTAAAAATAAACAAAAGAAAAAAGAACGAATGTTGAACCGAAAGAATATCACTTACATTCAGATGAATTAAACAGTGCTAGAAATTCAAAACAGTATTTTATATATATATATATATATATATATATATATATATAAATGCGGCCAGCCCATTCTACCACCCAAAACCAAACCCAAAAAAAAAAAAAAAAATTAAAAAATTAAAAGCCCAAACCCCAAAACCCACCCTTGGGTGAGTGATAAAGTGGGCCAACCGCAAATGCGGCCGGCCTCAAGCTATCATTTATATATATATATATATATATATATATATATATATATATATATGGTCATGATATGGTGTGGTCGGCCTTTTATCCTTTGTGTGCAAGTCGTAAGCCTCTTTTTAGCCCACTTGCACAGGTGTTTTGAAATCCAACCGTATAGATGGAAAGACATCCAAAAATAAGCTAGCATATATCAATTTTCATACAATTTGGGAACTTGTAGGGTCTTCAGCTTAACAGGTGAAATGTTGAACCGGTAAAAATTTCTATAAATTTTCACCCATTAAGATGAAGACCTCTACAAAGTTCTAGAATTGTATTTAAAATTGACACGCTAAACTTATTTTTCGATGTTCTTTCCATCCATACGGTTGGAAATCTTTCAAACATCTTTCCGGGTACTAAAATGGGAGCAATCAAGAAAATCTAATGAAAGATTTACGGCCCGACCTTTACCTTATCATGATTATATATATATACATATATATATATATATATATAACAGAGAAGAAACGTGACTACAGAACTGAACAATCACATAACTAGAAGTCATCTATAGTTACACTGGTGTTATATCAGCAGCAGCAATAAGTAAAGCATCACTAGAAATGCTAAACATGATCTTGTACATAGAAACAAAACTAATTGAAATTTAAGAAGAGCAACAACCTTGTTGACATCTGAAATTGTATAAAGTTGGGATTCAAACTTAGTATCATATATCCGGTTGTTCAAAAGTGGAATTCGGGGCTTTATCTCAGCTCCTTCTTCCAACTTGAACTTATAACTGCAAAGGCCAAACAACACCAGGATATAGACAGTTTAAATCTCAACAAAAAAAAAAGGAAGAAAGAAAGATAGCAAGGTGACAGAATGAACCAACATTAATGTTAGTGAGAAAATCTGCTTTCCAGATGGTAACTTGTCACGGTTTGTCGGCAGACAAATTAGCTTGGAATCAACAGGCCGGTAAGGTATTTTCACCTGTAGATGGGAATGGTTCTTCTAAGCATTGAAACTAAAAGTTCCAATAATCATTTAAGAAGATATCCAATAAAGATTCCAGTGCTTCTAACAGAAAAATATCATTTACCTTATTTAAATTAGCATTTGGGACAAGCTTCTCAGATGCTAATAGAGATTTAACAGCTAGCCTTTTAGGTGCTTCACTTCCATCAAGGACCACTGTCTCTTGATTAACGTTTATCCCATGAAACACAACCTAGCAGTCAAGAAAAAGCAAATTTAAACCATACTGTAATTGAAGTATGTACTGTATGTCAGTTTCCAATTTGAGATATTATGCATCACTTCATCCAAAATAATACCACATCATGAATTACATAACATAGTTATGAAAAAAACGCACTTTACAACTAGAAAAGATCCTTATGAAGTAATGGTCCCTTACAAAATGGTGTGAAGGAAACAGAAAGACATTGAACCCATTGGATCATGTTGTTTACATCCAATAAGAATGTCGTCGAATACAAGCATTTTCCCATATCTGAAAACAAATTAGGCCCCTTGAAACAAAAAGGCACAGTACAACCTGGACTTCTGCAGCTTATAAGCACATGCCTAGACAACCAAACTAAATTTGAATTGCCTTTTTACAAATTTCATCACAAATTCAGAAAAGAAAGACCTATACAAACACATTTACTGTATTTGATTTTCAAATAAATGTAGGAACTTTGTTGTACAATTAAATGTGCCAATGTATAAGAATATTAATTACAAACTGAAACCAACTAGGCATGAAATTAAAATGAAAGGTGTATGTGATACCTGGGTTTTTCGAATTAATATAATAATAAATCAAAATTCAAATTAAAACTGGATTCAGTAAAATGGGAAAAGTTTGGGGGTTAAAAAAAATTATGAAAACAAATAAAATAAATAAATAATAAAAGAAAGCTTCATTCCTCCTTCTTGATAAAATAAATAAATAAATAATCAGCCACCGCCTCAAGAAATTTCGTGGAACTTCCAAATAAAATAATGATATTTTTATCTATTTAAACACACTCGCCATCCGCTGCTCAGTGGGAAAAAGAGAAAGGAAGAGAAGTGAAGGGAATGAGAGAGAGAGAATGAGAGAAAGGAGAGAAAGAGAGATGGCAGTGAAGAGAAAATAAGATAGAGAGAAAAGGAAAAGAAAAGAGAGGATGAGAAAGAAGAGGGAAATGGAGAGAGACGGCTGTGATAAGAGGAGAGAGAAAAGAGAGAAAGAGAGAGAAAGTGAGTTTTATAATTTTTATTTATTACTCTTCTTAGAGGAAACTCTGTCTGTTTACCTACAGTAGTGGAGAGTTTGCCAGGAGAATTGACTACAGATGAACTCCAATATTTTGATTTGTTTGTCGGGTGTTCTATCGATGTTTTTATCAATGAATTCTCTAAAGTGATATTTTAATATGTACGTGTATTTGCTCATAGTATAGCCACTTGCATGTTTCATATATCAATCTGTATCTATGTCACGTGTGCACCGGTTGAGACATGCCTATGTCGGGGCTTAGGTCTGTGGGACCACCTTGTTTAATGTATGCAGCCGGGGAGGTTGGTTATATGAATGAAATTGTGATCTTGGGATGTAAGCAATCTGTATCTATGTCACGTGTGCACCGGTTGAGACATGCCTATGTCGGGGCTTAGGTCCGTGGGACCACCTTGTTTAATGTATGCAGCCGGGGAGGTTGGTTATGTGAATGAAATTGTGATCTTGGGATGTGAGCACGGATAGTGTTGTTGAGATTGGGTGCATATGGACTAGGTACGATTTATATATTTGCATATGTTATATATTGCGATTCACACGAGTTTGTGAAATGATTATGTTACGATTCTGCAGTTTAGCATCTGACTGGCATATGATTTGATTGATATGCGCGTATGACCAGCATGTGTATCTTGTTCAGTTTTATTATATATATCTAGATATTATGCAAGCTATTTTCTGTATCTAACTCTGGTGTGATGTTAGTCATTCACTGGGCTAGTTTTAGCTCACAACTCCCTCCATTTCAGTGTACAAGAGTAGGACCTATGGAAGAATGATAGAAAAGAAAGATAAATCAAAGGAAGGTCAAAGACCTCTACCACGTTTAACCATGTTATCTTAAAACTATTTAAGTATTTGGTTGTACCTAATCTCTGAACATCTAAACTTTCGGTCCTTTGGTTTGTACAATTTAATGATCATTATTATATGACTTAAATAATAAGTCAATTATATGTGTTGTAAAAACCTGGGTTGTTACAGTATAATACCCAATTTAGTCTCTCTATTATACCGATTTGTGACTTTAGATCCCTCTATTATAAATTGAGCCTTTTTGGTCCCTATATTTTTCACGATAGACAAATTTCAATCCCCCCTCATGTTATAATTTGAGCCTTTTTAGTTCCTATAAGGACTAAAATTTCTCAATCTTGGAAAATATAAGGACCAAAAAGGCTCAATTTATAATAGAGGGACCTAAAGTCACGAATCGGTATAATAGATGGACTAAATTGGGTATTAGACCAAAATAAAATCATAAATTTCATCACTTCGACATAAATATCTTTAGTTGTCTAAGATAATAAATAGCAAATCTTAGAGAGAGACGTCATAGATGGCAAAATAATAACAAAAGCATAGTGAAGGCAAAAAAGGAGGAAAACCCCAATCATAAGTACATACATAAAAACACAACTTAGAATTCAAAATACAAAAAAAACCTAATGAGGCATTCCAATAAAACAATTTTGAATACATAATGAAATTAAAAAAAAATTAATCTACCTCAAAGTCAACAGTTGTCGCTTCATGACTACCAATACCACTGGACCAGAACTGGGCAATGGCCAGTTCCATTGTCAAACCGCCTTTCACAGAAAAACTAAAACTTTTAAGAGAAGGTGATGAAAATAATGCGGCACTATTCCACCAAGTAGGTCGCTTCAACGGGCAGATCTGTAGGAGCATATGTTAAAACATGCTTCATAAAGGAAAAATTTTCCTTAGGGAGTAATGTACCTGAAGAGTGTCAATTGAAAACCTTCGTGGGGTATCAAATCCTAATGTTTTCATAGTTGCCTCTGCCCATGTAGCTCCAAGTGGTACATCTATAAACAACCTTTCAATATGACCTGTTTGTGAAACAGAGTCAGCAAGCTGTCACTATACATATCTTACTGAAAAGACACCCGTTATATGTATGCTACAAATTGTCAGGTACTGACAACCTTAATAATGCCAATTTCTTGCATGTGAAAGATTTTTAAACACCCATTTCTGTCAAATTTACTGAAGAGGCAATCCAAGAATGCTTTCCCTAATATTCCCACTTTACCAAATCATGAGGATCTATTGAAACCTACGCTTGATGGGGTGGCACAACACAGATGTAAGGTACAGGAAAAAAAAAGACCATGATGACATATTAAACCACTAATGGAGACCAAACCATGGTGGCACTCTTATGAGACATCTTACACAATTATTTCAATTAGTTTTCAGTGCTTCAGATAAATGGCAAACCCTGGAAGCAAACAGGAAGTAATATTAATCAAGATAAAATTAAAGACTTGAGAAATTTGTAAAATACCTATTTGCACCCAAAAGATGTAGAAAAAAAAGCACAATCTGCAGGAACTTTTCACTTTAAACTTCCAATTTGGTTTGCAAATTACTTTTCAGTGGTTCTAAAGATTAATCAAACATGAGTTTAAAGTGAAATTAACCAAAACCGCAACCAGAGATGGTTTCTTCAGGTTCTCCGTAGAAGTTAAAGACTTAAGAATTATGTACCCATTATCAGGTATTTAAATCAAGGCCTCAAATTTGTACTTCTTATTCATTTTTCCCTCATGGATACAGCTGAATAAGATTCACAAACAGTTTTGCTCAAGTCAAACCAAAACAAACTGAAAAGTTCTGCGTTGATTTGAACTCAAGCCAAACCAAGCAGCTACCAAGAATTTTGAGGCTACCTAAAGTTGGGCAAATTCTAAACGCAACAATATTTAGTCTTTGGCAAACACTAATATTAAGAAGCTTACCAAATAAAGAATTGAACCTATATAAAATCATAGAAGACACTATTATTTAGTAGTAAAGAAAAGTGAAATGGCTTTGCCTGTCATATATGCTCTTTTTAAATTATATGCATCACATAGAAATATTAAACAGTTGGATGACAACCCCTTGACCTTCCCTCATAAGGTTGGGTTCAAAGTGGGTTCTTATGTTCAAAGGTTTTGAGAATGACCTTCATATCAAACCAAAAAGCAGTTAATGACCAGAAAATTTTGGTTACCAGGACAAGACAACAGTTATGCCAAAATTATGAAAGGAAGTACAAGTGAAAATTTGGTAGTTGGTACAAATAAAAAGAAGAAACTTGCACCTGGTACAAAGGACATATTTGAAAAAGAAATTGTTGGAGGTTGGCCCAATGAAGCAACTGGCTTTATAATTGTAATTGGCACCCTAAAGAGAGGGCCACGCCATGGAGCTCTGCTATCAATACCATAAACTTCATGATAGTGCATGCCATGTTTGAGATTAGTAGGATCTACCACCACGCTGCAAAAAAGAAAACAGAATTAGAGGACAGTTCTCAATCATTTCAAATTATGAGAGCAAATTAAATTGTCAAACAAACTATTTTTAGATTCAAAGGAAAATCTACACCCCATGCCTCAACAGCTGAGGTGATAGGATTCTTAAACAACTAAAGCAACAATCCAGAAGCAAAACCCATGGGCTTCATTGTCCGTAATAATTTTTCATTCTTAGCTGAGGGTATGCTTACAATTTTTCTTCCAAATCTACAGGCAAACCGAGTAGCTTCAGCTTTAATTCTAAATGAAAGCTTAATATGTGTTTCTGTTGTTCAGCAGGGGCTTGGTAGAGCTTGAGAAACAAGACAACCCTAACAGTTAATTAACTTAATTTTTACCATTATGATTTCAAATCTTCGTCAGAAAACAAATAAAACAAAATCGAATTTTACTATTCTATACACTAATCAAAAGGTAGATTGGAAGAGCATCTCAAAGCATTCTTACTTGAAACTACGCCCATTATATGTCAGCAAGAGATACTCAGGAGTGCGGACAACCAATTTATCACTTGAGTGTAACTGTATACACTCTTCAAATGGACATAATTCTTCCAATTTATTTGCATCATCATGGAACTTGGGGTCAACTTGCACAGTCCACTGTAAAAA